>JAAOAW010000319.1:0-18076 GCA_013186925.1 Fusarium succisae | reverse complement strand
AAGTGGGGTACACGTGACGTAACCGCGCGGGTCGTAACAAGTTCTAAATACTATTTTTTACTTATTTCCTTCTTTAATATAGATTAGATTATATATACCTTTAAGGTCTAAAGTAATAAAGATCTTTTTACTTTATAATTAATCCTTAAGTTCTATAATTAGCAGAAGCAGGGTTTAATCTTTAATAGTATATATATTAACCGGTTAGTAGTTAATAATAAGTCTATCTTTTCTATTCTTTTTTAATATAAAGAATATTAATAATACTAATAATAAGCTAGATTCCCTAATATAACCCTTACTTAATATATTATTAATATATTCCTTTTAAACTTATAGCTCTTTTTAATTTAGTAAGTAAAGCTTTTAAAATAGTAAGTTATTATCTATAAGGTTAATTTTATAGTTCTATTAACTATATTTAGGAACTCCTGTTTCTAGTTTTTCTATAAATAATTTATTATATATATAGTATTCTTCCGGTATATTTACTAGTCTATCCTAGCTAGCTATTAGTTTTAGTTTCCTTTATAGGTCTTATTATTAAAAAATACCTAGGATCTATTTTTTACTTTATATACCTTTTTTATACTTATATTATACTCCTTTTAAAGGTAGTAAATACTTTATTTTATACTTACCTATACCTTCTCTAGTGATTAGGGTTTAAGATCTCTTATTATTCCTTATAATTATTTTTTTATTATTATTAGGGTTACTAGGGAAAGTAATCTAGCCATTTCTTTAATTAATAAATAGGTTTTTTTATTTAAGCTATATTATACCTAGGAGGATATCTATATCCTGTCCTAGAGGTATTATATTAAAATCTACTTTTTATTTTCTTCCTTTTATTTTTTTTCTTTAATAAGGATCTTAAGGTAATTAGTCTTTTAATCTATAATATTATTATTATAGTTAAAGAACTATCCTTTTATATTAATAAGTAGGTAAGGCAATGATTTTTTCTTTTATAGTATTCTAAGCTTTATAACTATTTTTAGGTTAATAAAGTTATATTATACTTTACTATTAACCTAAGTATCTAGCTATCTTTCCTTAATTTAAACTAGTAGTACTAGGTAAATTAGTATATTTATTATTTATATTACTCCTAGAGCACTTATATCTTATTATAAATACTACTTTTTATATATCTATGGCTTTATTATAAATAGTATCTGTCTTTTCCTAAGGCATTATAGTAGATCTTTTTATAGTTATTATTACAGTATCCTTTACTATTAGTATAGTTATTAATAAATTCCTTATTAAATAGTTACTATTAGAAATGTTCCTTTAATTCCTTAAATTATTCTTTATCTATGTTTTATTACTTATTATCTAGGTATAGGCTATCTGCCTTCTATTAATATTATAGCTTATTAGTATTTTCTAAGCTAGTATTATTAACTAATACTGCTTTCTTAGGTATATATTTTCCTTAAGTTATCTTATTAAACTCTTTTTCTACTTCTTTAATTATTTATTAACTTTATTTAATACTATCCAGGAGATCCTTAGTTTTATAAATCTGTCTATAGAGTAGTATATTAAATTATAGTTCTGTAACTCTTAGTTAGTTATACTATATATTGACTAAATAGCCTTTTGTTTCTTCTTATAGGTAGGGTCTATTATTAGGCATTCCTTCTATAGTAACCAGGAAGTAATTATTATCTATCTTCTCTTATTTATACTATTTATACTAGTAATTCTTATATAATACCTATAAGATTTTATTATATCTAGGGTTTATTAGCATTATCTGGATATTATCTTATATATTAAAACTAGGTTCCTTATATAGCAGGTTAAATATATTATTAGTATAATAAGCTCTGATATAGATAGTACTTCCTTTTTTTATATTAGTATATTCTCTTGCTCCTTATATATAAAGGTTATTATATGTTTTAAAAATTCTAAGTCCTTACTTATTATACTTTATATTATAGTCCTATATTTATATCTTTACAATTTCCTTATCTTGCTTTTAAAAGTATTAGGCTATAACTTATACTAATCCTCCTCTATATCCTATACTTCGGGATTATTAGTAATAGGATTGTTATATATTATTTTTATCCTTAACTTCCTGTTCCTATCTTGCTTCTTTCTTTATAAGCTTAGTTCTAATAAGGATATTATCTATTAATAATAACTGTAATTATTCCGTATTAAGGGCAATTATTTTACCCTATCTTATTATTCCTAAGGTCTAAGGTTCCTTAAGTTCTTTTTACTTTTTAAATCCTTTGATTTTCTTTTTTTTAGCTTTCTGCCTTTTTTTTTACTATTATACTTAGATATATTTCTTTTTCTTAGGATTCTATATATACTAGTAATACTTTTCTTTCTAAGTTTTATTTTTATATTCCTTTTGTTTTTCCTTAGTAATATTTTTATCCTTTTTATATCCTAAAGCGTAAGGTTCTAGCTCTATCTAGTTAATTCCTATTCCTTTAATATTAGGCATATTATACCTACTTTAGGTTATTTCTAGTATCTAGGTTCTTACTGCTATTTATAGTTCTATCTATTAGGTTAGTCCTAGAGTTTACTTACCTTAGTTAGGATCCTATAGCTTACGTAGTTCTAGGCATTATTATGCTATATATTTAAACTAATTACAGTTATAATACTTACATTTAAATATATCTTGTGGCTTTTATTTATAGTTATTTAGTTATATAGCTCCTAGTATTATAGGGCCTGATTAAGTTTTATATAAGGTATTATTATAGTAACTGCCTTATTATTATCCTTAGTTTTAGGAGTTACCCTAGTTATTATTATATCCTTAGTTAGGGTAATAAGGGTTAAAGTTACTCCCTTATCCTATTTTTATAGATCTTTCCTTTTTATATTTATACTATCTTTTATTAATCTTAATTACTATTATAATATACTCTGTAATATTATTAGGTTAGTCTGCCTTATATAGCTTATCCTTGACTTTTTTTTTAAGTCCTTTATAGTAAACTTTTATAAAGGCTTTATTATCTTACTATATCTTAAAAGTAAGCTGCCTAAATTTAGCAAAATATATAGTATATAAGTAAGTTTATTTAAGTATTATAATTTTAGTAGCTACTTATTATTTTTTATTAACTACTTTAAAGTTATCTTTAAGTATACTTTTAAAGTTATACTAGTTAGTAAAGATATTAATAGTCTTTTAATTCTATATAATCTCTTTATTCTTTAGGTAGTCCCTAAGGATAAGTTTAAACTAATTCTTAGCATTTCCTTAGATTAGTAATATAGTAAAGAGTACTTTCTTTATAGTAGTATCTAGCTTGGTTAGAAATAGGTAAAAATAGCTTTTTATTTAGGTTAGGAAGAGGACTATATCTATAGCCTGTCTTTTAAAAGGTTCCGGTTTAGGTAGCTTTAGTACTTTACTAATATCTTATTCTATTTAGGGATTACTATATATATTCCTAACTAGGGCCACGTCCTATTTACAGGTATATACCTTTATATTATAAATAGTATTATAAAGTTAATAGACCTTAGCTATTATCTTAGTAAGACTAGGTAGTTCTTTAGTATAGGAAAGTGCTAGACCGGTATTACTAGATATCTTAATAGTATAATATTACTTAGTTATTTAATGCAGTATATTTTAAATAAAAGCTATTAATATATAATAGTTAGGGTTTTAAATAGGGAAACTAGTCTATACTAGGTTTATATTTACAGATTATATAAAGTATTATACTAAGTATATTAATTTAAAGTTATATCTTTTAATAGTTAATAGTATAGGTAAGGCTTATTAAGGTAAAGAAGTATTATTAATAGCTAGTAAGCTAAGTTCTATCTAGTGCTAAATAAATATATATATATACTAGGTGGCTTATAGTAAGGTATACCGGGCTTATAGTAAGTCATAAGTCTATATTATAAGTTAGTTCGATAAGGCTTATAATATATACTGGGGTAAAGCGTGAGTCGTTTGGTGATTAGTGAAAATTAAGTGGGGTGCACGTAACGTAAGCGCTTCCACCCGTTAGGTCGTAACAACGGAGTGTAGTGAGGCTATTTCCAGTAACCAGGCGGGGATCTGCACCTTTCTCAAGATGGTATGCTGGAATTATCTGGTTTCCTGTTAGAGCTGCCAGAATAAATAGACTTCTTAAGCTATATTTATCTTTTTTATTAATTGCGGCTCTATTAGCTTGTACAAGGATCTTCATGATGTCGTTGAAGTCGTAACCCGTGTGCTAGCCCATGATATGCGCCGAGCCACGCTGAACGACGGAAGCAGCTGGCGGAACGCTTTGTACTCCCCGCCCTGTTCGCAGCTGCAAAGCTTGACAGGTAATGATACGTGTAAAGCATTGTGTGGGCAAAGTCGGTGGTGTTGTCCTCTATTGAGGACTCGTCGATCGATGTTAGTTATCTTGACGATAGAGTCAAGCATGGATAGGCGGTCCCCCATCATTCCCCACTGGCTGTCAAAAAACTGAACTTTTCTGGGGGCAATGAGTTCTTGCAGTGTCCATCCTCGAGTAAACTATTCACTTCTGGCAAAAGTCTCCGTCTCTTCAGAAGGAACGTCAAACAAGTACGCATAGCATACTTGTGAGTTATAGTACCAACTGAACATGGAATTGATGGCCTCGGAGAGTTCAGCACTACTATTTTTGTCTATACAGCAAGTATCGATCCAGATATGCTTGAAACCATCGTCTTTGGCCTGCAAGCAAGCGCTCTTGAGCTTATCAGCCCCTTTCTTTTCTGGCCACTTGTCGGTCTCGATGTCTTCGAATAAAATCTCCTCAGCTTCCCATATATGAGACAGTATGGCGTACTTAGGGGCTTCGCCACCTGCAAAGTATTCGAGTTTCAGCGATGTAGTATTTAGAAGGCGCATAGTAATAAGACATTTTTTCCAATGCTAAAAATGAGTTAAACAATAGCCACGTCGTGGCAGGAGGAACAGAGTTAAATATGCGCAAGGTAAAGTTGTTCAAAGCTACTACAGGCGCTAATTTATGCAGACCTACGTGGCAGTGTTGGGCTCGGAACCCCGGTTTAGCTGAATATTAACTTTATCACATTCTGACCAGGCCAGTGACTGCGGCCTGTAGTAAATGAACTAGGGCCGCAGTGGGGCGTGGCTAGTTGCTCGTAGCTCTACCAATGGTATAATGGCAGTGTGATACGACCTAAAGAGGAGAATGCGCTTACATCACGTAGCCCCCCCCATATTTTCTACCTATTATAAACAGTCACTTCACGCTAAGACCTGCCTAATCCCCTAGTCCTACAGTCCAAAATCAATTGTTATACAATTGATCTAATTTACTCCATTTTACCCCCGGTTAAATCAATTCTACCCCTTGTAGACTTGCATTTCGAAAAATAAACTAGCGTTGGGGTCAACTCCATTTTGAAAGGGGGTTGACTTGGATTTCTGATTGGTGCTTGGGCATACGTTTCAGGCAAAACAACACTTTAACAGCAGCGACGCCGATTGCGATGTTGATGTTGATGTTTTGCTGTTTTTGGTTTGGGCTTACAATTGGATAACGTAATGACGGGGCGATGATCTCTTATCTTATCAGCGTCTTATTGAAAAAGATATCTGTGGCGCAGAACTGCACGAGCCATAGCAACCAGATTGTGGCCAAGCCGAGAGCGGTCTATTAGCTCCGATATCCCGGCAATAGCGGCTAACATGCCAGGTTACGTCTGAGTTGTGTTTTTTTTTTTTTTTTTTTTAAGTCAATAGAATATGCCATATGGATAAAAAGAAAAAAAAAAGAGCAACAAATCTTAGAAGAATAAGTAGTTCTTTCTGTAATTCTTGAAGTGATTGCCTATTTGATGGCAGAGGTTCCCATTCTGGAACAGAACTACTAGCTCCCTCCTCAACGTGATACAATTAATAGCAGTAATATTATCACAAAAAGTTTAGCTTTTATGATTCCAGCGAATTGCTCATTTTCGACGCCGTTAGAGCGTCGAAATATTGAAAATACCGCAAACCGCACTGAGGCTCGCGTACCGATGTGTCACGCTTTTGTGCCCAACTAAACAAGCTTAGTTGGCCCTCCAGGTTGACCCACTCCCGGCCACCACGTACATGTTGCGTCTGTCGCGTTTTGAGTTGCCGGATGAAGCCACCTGTCCTGTCCCCTCACCCTTATCCCCAAAGGCTCCGTCATCGAATCCCTACATTTCAGCTGCGCTATTTCCAACAACCTCTGAATCCAATAGCGACCCTGATACAGCGATTGGCTTCATTTGAGTCGATAAAAATATAGAAGCGAATGTGATATGTAATTATGATGAGATGTAAACGAAGAATTTGCTTGTTTCGGCCAGAATTGTGTTAGCTGCATATAAGTTTGGGTAATAGACAGCAATGTCTCGGAAGCTAAGATAACAGGCAATCGAGGCTGATGTTCCAACATCCATGTAATGCTGCTGGAGTGTCTATGACCGGAAGATTTATACAACCAGAACATAGGGCTCTCCAAGGGATAATAGCTTAGAAGATATTGTCGACCGATTAGAAACTTCCGCTTATTAAGTGGAGGCAGCTCGATGTTAAAATGAGGCGATATCAGTACTGAATGTGATTGGACAAATGGCCAAACCTTACGCAAGGATCAAGAGAGTTTATTATACCGGCGAGAATGACTCTCATAGGATCATTAAGTACGCTAGGCTAACGTGTGTTCCGCGTTTCAAGATGCCTGCTCTGGCTGCCGGGATTCGTGGAAGACTTGGACTAAATGTCTCGAGACCTGCGGCCGGTAGTTTAGCTTCCCCAAGTTTATCGGAACATGCGGCAGATGCATCAGACGAGTTACTTAGCTAATTTTATTTAGTGTACTGTGAAGTGTCCGCAGACTTGACCCCCAATTTTATCCATGCTTTTCCTTAACCATCATTTGATCACCTACCCAATCCCTATTGTGACCCATTTCCAATCGAAACCACCTTGGTTGTCACCATTCTGGTCGACGAATCATGGCCAAGGCGGAACCAATCGCCTCTGAAGGCCCGCGTGAGTGGGAGATGCTCAAGTACATACCAACCGCTGCTTTTGTCTGCCGCCTGCTTGGGTTGGCTGTCATTCTCCAATGCGATGGGTAGACTGGCTCCTGTGGATAAGTGCTGACGTCCCAACACAGATATGCCTCTTGCTTCACCACGAACACGATCACTGGAGATGCTCCTTGTTCCGACACCATCCTGAATGCCCTCTCACAGCTGGCCGCATTCCGTCTCCAGGCTCGCCGCGCCATCATCTCATTCTTTGACCGTAAGTACCAACACATTGTCGCCGAGACCACCCAGTCCTCTCCCATTGGCCCCTGTTCGGGTGGCATCAGTGACCGGCTCTGGCCCTCTGGGATTAGCCCTCGTGGCGACAGCATCTGCGAACATGTCCTTCAGTTTCGGAGCATGAAACCTACCTCTTTGGATCGCGATGTAGGACCGGAGGTCTCGGTCATTCCTGACCTTGCCGAAGATGGCCACTCACATAGTGGCTCATGCGTGCAAGGGCACCCTTATCATCGATTCTATTGCGGTGTACCTATCCAGACCCCCAGAGGATTCAACATCGGTGTCTTGAGCGTGTTTGATGACAGTCCTAGGCCTGGTGGTCTAGATCAGGCGTCCATACAGCTCCTGAGGGATCTCTCTAAGACCATCATGTCCTACCTGGAGACACGTCGCGCCACAGAAAACTTCATTCGCAGTGAGCGCATGGTGAATGGCCTTAGCCACCTGATCCGTGGCAATAACGATGCTACCAACGACGTTTCCAGCTCTAGCAAGCGCGACAGCCGGACTCACAGTTTTCAGCGAAACGACTCATCTAGGAATCATGTCTCCGGCAATCACATAATGAAGACTAGCGCAAGCCTACAGGATAGCCCCGAGTGCTCGAATGGGACTACGAATCAACTTCCCTTACCTTTCAGCAAGCCAGCAGCTCTAGCTTCACTAAGTCCAGCCACCCGTCTCCAGACCAACACATCGCATTTTGTTGACCCCCAGCAAGTTGAGTTTGCAAGCATGCTCAGCAAGGCAGCGGATATCGTCTGTAATTCACTGAAGGTTGACGGCGCACTCTTTCTCGATGCAGGCGTCAATTCGATTGGGGCTCCTACAGACCATGAGAATAAGTCGTTACACTCTGTGAACGATTCCTCATCGAGCAGCGAGGACAGCTCGGCGGACCACGTCAGCAATACCCAGAACAAGAGACCTTGCACCATACTTGCCCTCTCCACCGCTGATCAGGCTATACTCGACCTAGTCCAACCAGGTTTGAAAATATCTCTCAATCAGAAGACCCTTAAACGACTCATTTCCCGCTATCCAAATGGAAAGATTTTCAGTTTCGAGGAGTCGGGCTCGTTGTATTCAGGGGAGTCATCATCCGGGGAAGAGACAGACCCCAATCTTCCCGATATCCGAACGGCAAAGACGACCGCAGATAACAAGCCCACCTACTCGCGCAAGGATGAAGCCAGGCCCGTTGCCGAGCTATTTGCCGGGGCGAGGAGTGTTGCATTAGTCCCCATTTGGGATCCCTCCCGAAACCGCTTTTACGCTTGCGGCCTCGTCTGGAGCAAGACAGCCGCTCGCATTCTCACACCAGAAGGGGACCTGCCGTACCTGAAGGCTCTTGGGATTGTCACCATGGCTGAGATCAACCGAATAGACATAACACTCGCCAACAAGGCTAAGGCGGATCTGCTAGGCACGTTAAGCCACGAGCTCCGTTCGCCGCTCCATGGAATCTTAGCCGGTGCTGAGCTTTTGGCCGGTACTTCACTCGACCTGTTTCAGCAAGAAGTTGTACACGCGTTGGAAATATCCGGAAAGACACTGCTTGACACCATCGATCACGTATGATATGTTCGACCGAGCCAAAATGATCATGTCACTAATCCCTGTGTAGCTATTGGTATTCAGTAAAGTGAACACTATCTCGCGAGTGTTGAAGTCGCAAAACGAGCACAGGAGACCTCATAGCCCTTCCAGAGCTGGTAAACACGACGGGGAGATCAGAGCAAATGCTGGGCCCCAGATACAGTCTCTATGCTCGGATGTTGCATTGGACAGACTCGCCGAAGAAGTCATCGAAACTGTCACCATTGGCCACAGTTTCCACTACGCAGTCATGCCACAGGGGCCAAGATGGCTCCCGCCAGATGTAAGTCTTGAAAATTCATTCACAATCGATGATCGAGCGCCTTACCAACCATGTCGAGTTCATAGGCAGATCTGGTCGGCAAGGTACAAATTACAGTAGATATAGACCATCGCAAGCCCTGGTTATTTCGCACTGCACCTGGTGCTATCCGCCGCATCCTCATGAATATCCTGGGCAACGCCCTGAAGTACACGTCCCAAGGTCATGTGAAAATCAGTCTCAAGCAGGAAAAGGGCATCTCATACAAAGGACCGCGAAAGTCAACTACCGTAGTCCTTACCGTTTCGGACACGGGTAAGGGCATTGGGGATGAATTTCTGCACAACAAACTCTTCGTTCCATTCTCCCAGGAAGACTCACTTGCTGTAGGTACCGGTCTCGGACTCAGCATTGTGAAGCAGATTGTCACATCACTCGGCGGTTCCATTGGCGTTCGGAGCCATGTCGGCAAGGGCACGACCGTGTCAGTCTCCTTGCCACTAGCTTGCGCTGACCCTGAAAGTGACAACCCTGGAAAGGCAGAGCGGGAAGAAGAGCCAATGGGTTTCGATGGCAACATTCTTGATTCTATCCGGGTGGCGGCTGTGGGATTCACCCGCGTCCCGTGTACTGCTGCCGAGGTCAACAGCGAGGCACAACTTCCACTGGAAAGTCTGCCTCTGAAGTGGTTCAATATCAACCTCTGGGAAGCTGAGAAGAATGATCCTTCCGCCCCTGGCCCTGATATCATCATTTACAGTGAGGCCGCCTTTAGCAAACTTGATGAAAATGCGATCAACGGCCACCTCCTGCCGGGGGTCGTGATATGTCACAACGCCGGAACTACTGTAAAGCTAGACACACTGTACAGGGAGTCTGGCACAAAGTCTGTATTCGAGTTCATTCACCAGCCGTGAGTCGAGCCGAGACCATCATCTAACCATTATACTCACCGCGTGATAGGAATACGCCCCAAAAATTCGGCAGGATCCTGGGCTACGCTCTCAATCGCTGGAAGCAGCTCCAAACAACACACACTCTGAGGGACTCAGAAGGATCTAGGAATAATACTGACGAGTTTCTTCTTCCCGTATCGAGCGCATACAGTAATCGGTCATGGAGTTGGACGAATCGAGAACAGTCTAGTGAGAGTGCGTCATCTGCGGATAGCCAGCCTGACCAGCAGGCGAATCCGAGTTCCAACCTCAATGGACCGATCAAATCTGAGGATCAAGGGCCTCTATCCAAACAGACACGCGAAAGCGGCACTGACAACTCAGTAACCGAAGAAGGCTTTGTCCAACCGCATTCCATGTTTCTTCTTGTAGATGACAACTCGATTAATCTGAAAGTAAGCTCACACTCTCCAATTCTGGCAAGCTTCAAAAACTTAACCATCTCCAGATTCTCTCGGCCTATATGAAGAGATTACACAGGAATTATCGCACGGCTGTGAACGGTTTCGAGGCTCTGAAGACGTTCCAGCTAAACCCGGAGAGATTTTGCTGCGTCCTGATGGGTACCTCCAGCCCCTAGACCCTACCGAGAAGCCGAGGCTAATGAGCATGCCAGATATCAATATGCCAATAATGGATGGTCTTGAAGCGACGCGACTCATCCGTAAATTTGAGAGGGATAATCACCTCAAGCCTGTCACCATCATCGCTATTACTGGTCTCGCAACAGACGGTGCTAGAGATGAGGCGTTTGCCAGCGGCCTTGACGTCTTCCTGACACGGCCAGTCAGTTTGGGTCAACTTGTACCAGTACTTAAAGAGAGGGGTGTTAATGAAGCGAAGGCCAGTACCGAGTAAAGGGTTTTAATTAATCTAATAGGGGATGGTGTTTTTATTGCTAATTGAAATGAAAAGGTTGAGATCTTTAATTGGGCTACTTATTTAATATATCATCTAATAAGTTAAAGTTTATCTTTTTGAAAAGAAGATATATTAACTCACTAATTATTTCTATATTTGAAATAGTTAGTATAACCTAAGGACTTGATTGTATTAAGATTAAATGCCTTGCTTATAATAATATAGTAATTACTTATTATGTATATTATTTAATTCATCGTAATGAGTTTAAGCTTAATTTAAATATAGTTGTTAATATTAAATTTGTTAAGTATTTTGGTAAAGCATTGTTTGTGTTCCTCTTGTTTCTTTCTTTCCTCTCTGTTTAATAGATGGATTAAGACCCTATTTCTATCTGCTTAGTGATAATCAAGAGGAGGTTGTTATAGTGCTGAGACAATACTCTGACCAGTAGCTCAGACCTTTAGTTAGCCAGTCTTATCTTCACCAGTGTTCAGCTCTATTTACTCGTACGAAAAACTCTCTATACGTTCTACGCTATATATGAGAAAGGATATAACTACGACAATGCGCGAGTAGCTCGCTCATATAGCCGAAATAGATCACTCAAACAATTGTTCTACTGTGGAAAGGTACTGGCGCTCATATCGGATGAAGCTGGTACCCTCACTGAACACGGGGATTAACATGGGGATAAGAATAATACATATTTGTGGAAGGTTAAAGAAGCTCGTAAGATTATAGATGTAATATTCGACTGAAGTGCGTAGCAACCTGCTGCTCGGGGCAGCCTGACCGACTCACTCAAGTGATGCAATTTATTCTTGAAGCCTGCGCTATTCTAAGCTATTTCAGCAGCTACAAAGATAACGGACTTCTTTCTATATATAAGGTAAAAAACAATCTTCCGCGTCGTTTTTATTCTTACTCCAGTTTCCAGTGATCTAAGTAATACGCTCGCTTCGTGACTTTATCCTCACAGTCCCTGAGACTCGTTCCGTTTCCTAAGCAGCGAAACCGATTCTTATACAATCTGCTAATAATAAACCTAAGCATGGCTTAGTTTAATATAATTAGACCTAACCGTTATAATTATAGCTAGAGCATCTCTGGCGTGGCCGGTTATCTTATCTTCTTATTGATAATATTGTTTATGCGTCTCTAGGGTAGTTAAACGAGCAAAACAGTAACGTGAATCATGAATCATTATTTGAACCGAGTGGCTTGGATCTTTACTTACAGGAAATTGATTAAATTTGCTGACCAAGTAAATTTCTCGTAAATCTGTCGGACCGACGTTGTTCTGATATTTCTCAATTACCAGCAATCCCAAATGGAACTTCCCTTCATTGGTCACGAGACGAACTGAATATGATCTTCAACGTGCACACGGTCTAAACGTCAAGCTTGATCCTTGACTCAGGAAACTCTAATCTTCACTAATTAGCGCATACTTGCTGCCTTACTATTACCTCTGCTTCTCAGAAATGACGTTGCTTGTGGCTCATACCGTTGCCAAGACGGCATTTATTTCTGCGCGAAAGCAATCGTCTTTGCGCTTTTTAGTTCGTTTGATCACATGCGCCAAGAAGCCACGCCAGAGGCTCAGGACCGTGAGCCAATCTCGTGTCGTAAGCAACATTCTGCAGCTGCCCGTCTCGGGTAGTCAAAACGGCTCCCAAGATGATGGAACCGTTTCTTGGCCTGATGATCATCTTTCAATTGACAAAGCTCAAGTGCCTGCAACCGATGCGAGGGATCATGCTCCTTTGTCGCGATATTTATTTCTCTGTCGTAGGCCAAGCCCATCCTTTCTCATCCAAGACGAATGAGCCAATTGTATTAAGAAATAAGATGCAAGATCTCACCTCTTCGGAGACAGAACCAGATTTGGAAGTTTCGGCAGTCTATTCAACGAGATGCCGAAACCTTAAACCATTAATCCGAGGCTGTGTCTTTCGATACTACCCTGAAACCAGGAAGACGCGATATCTCAAAGATCCCTGCAAGACTACGGATGATTCCATACGGAAATTATCTGTGAAAAAAAGGGACTGACTAGTTACGCGGCCAGTTCAACAGTCTGGACCAAGTACTAGGCCCGTGATAGTTGCAAATAACATTGGCTAAGCACGCATTGTTTCTTATCTCTGGCTGTTTAGGAGAAACAAGGATGATTCTAGACCGCCATCGCCAAGACAGACCACTGTAAAACCTAGTTCCTTAGTGCATTACCCCATGGAGAATCCCATAGATTAGCGTGGGCTGTGCCTGGAACGTCCACGTGGACCACGAATGGGAAGTTTCACAAACGTTGCCAAGCAATTATTGGTAATCCATCGAGAAGTATTGTAATTTACAGGGTAAGAAACTTGGATCTTGTTTATTGATAGGCTTCGAGATAGAGTTTGGAAAGTTTATTTGCGTTGCTGCGGGGTCCAAGTCCAAGTCTAAACCCCCGTGCGTGGTCTGTGGTTTCTTGCGCCTCGCTTTGTCGTCCTTGGCAGTGACATTATTACACGCTAGACTGCATTCTGCTTCTTTCATGTCCGTCGCAATCAGATATAAAATTACCCATAATCGCGAGGACATCTCGTCAATCATCTCCTCACCAATCTCTTTTACTTGTTCTCCATCTCATCATTAAAATGCGTGTCTCTCAGCTTTTTGCCGTGGCGACGTATGTCACAAGCGCCTTGTCCTGCGCAAAGCATGACAATCACTACTCCCTCAAGCACAAGAAGCGACACATTGACCCTCGCGCCGAGCCGGGACAAACGGATTGGGCTTATGAATTCTCTTACAATTGGGGTCGTCTCAACCCTGGTACGTTCATCTCATCAAGATTCTCAGCAAACTGTGACTGACACAATTTAGACTACCATCTTTGCCAAGATGGCACCCAACAGTCTCCTATCCCCATTGCCCTCAAGCAAGGTCTCTCACTGGAACATCTAATCAAAGAGTGGAACTATCCCGCTGAAATCACCGGCAACTTCTTCAACTGGGGCTACGGACCTGCATTCACCGTCCAGAACGAAGATCAGATCTGGACGCAGAACCCCTCTTTCAGCTTCGACAACGAGACTGTTTACCTCAAAGGCTGGCACATCCACGCCCCCGCAGACCATACCGTAGAACGTCACCGCTCCAGAGCCGAGCTCCATCTCGTGCACGTCAACGCCCAAGGAAAAGAACGTGCTGTCCTTGCTATTCGTCTTGACCCAGGTAACAAAGACAACAGCTTTTTTGGCCAACTCCCAAAGATGATTGGTTTCAACGAAACAGACGTCAGCGAAGAGGCTACGCTCAATCATAGGCTGCTTTTGGAGAGTGTTGATTACTTTGATGAGTTTTGGACTTATGAGGGGAGCTTGACGAGTCCTCCTTGCACCGAGGGTATTCGGTTTTTCATCGCGCGACCGATTCTGTTTACGAGTGTGCAGCAGATGAGGGCTATTCTTGGGGCTTCGACTTATAGTGCTCGTGAGGAGCA
Organism: Fusarium succisae; assembly: GCA_013186925.1. Taxonomy (NCBI): domain Eukaryota; kingdom Fungi; phylum Ascomycota; class Sordariomycetes; order Hypocreales; family Nectriaceae; genus Fusarium; species Fusarium succisae. The sequence goes on along the minus strand of JAAOAW010000319.1, from coordinate 3,588 downwards.
GTTGGTCTGGCGTCATCGCATCAATGTATAGGAGCTAGAATAAATTATAGATAGCTGAGGTAGCAGGAGGTCAAATAGATGATGCTGGGCTATATGATGCTTACTTTCACAGTTGATTTCATGTCACTCGGGATACCGTAGCCCTTCGGCATTAACTTAGATTGGGCTATTGCGTTCTCACCTTCACATTGGCTAAGAGTCCCTTGGTTCGGAAGTAGTCCCTCGGCATGCCCTCGGATAGCCCCACAACCTCAAATTCCTGAGTGCGTGGAGAAAGATGAAAGCTTCAATCCAGACAAAGTTGGACTAGAGCGACAAAGAAGATACTTCACTTTGTCCTAGAACTCATTGCAATTCGCCGTACCTTGTGTGTTGCTTATCTTCCCCCGGAAAACCAAGGTGTCACACTGTAAGGGAAGCATAGGCCAAGTTGCCGATCTAGCTTCCGATGATATGTATATCTATAGGATATTATCCCTGTTAAATAATTTTGTTTTCCTACCATAGGTATTTTTATTTCTTCCTTAATCATTATATATCAATCACCCAGCAAGATAGCCCCTAGTGCCGTCATTGATAGCTATGTATCAACAACAAGAGATCCTGTCCAAAGCCATTGAGCTGGCCAAAAACCCAAAAGTTCAACTCTCTGCCGGACTTCTTCTTGCCCTAAAGGCTTTGGGTTACTTGAATGCTTGGTATACCAAGAGGAAGGTCAACAATCATGTCAGCGACCCTTCGTGGGATTGGAGCCGTGAAATTGTAGTTGTCACTGGAGGAAGCAGTGGAATTGGAGCTGCGATAGTTTCAAGGTTTGCTGAAAAGGGTATCAAGGTCCTGATCATGGATCGGAACCCTCCTGCTACAAAGTTGGGTAAGTCCCTTGAGGTCACCACGCATGTTGCGGTAATGTAATGTGCTGTCAACAAACATCTGACATTCTTTAGCTGCAAATACATGCTTCTACAAGGTCGACCTCACGGATTCGGAAGGCATATCCTCAGTTTCTGATCAGATCAGAGAGGACCACGGCAACCCGACTGTTCTGATTAACAATGCTGGCTTCGCCGAATTGACATCTATACTAGACTCGCCAGAGTCTTACCTCAGGAAACTCTTTGACGTAAACCTCCTCGCTCCCTACCTCCTCACCAAGCAGTTCCTTCCCAGCATGATTCAGCGGGACCACGGCCACATCGTCAACATCGCTAGCCAGGCATCTTTCGCTACGCAAGCAACAAATGTGGCCTATGGTTCTACCAAGGTCGGCCTACTAGCTTTCCACGAAGGCCTTGGCCAGGAGCTGAGATACATCTACAAAGCCCCTCGCGTTCGCACCAGGTAAGTCTCTTCCTCTTCGTCGTACACAGAGACACCTTCTGACGCTTCGAAGTGTTGTGCATCCCTCTTGGATTAGGACGGCCATGACAGCAGAGCTTGTCGCAAATGGAAAGCTGAAGGATACTGTTACGCCACCTGAAGTTGTGGCTGATAGGATTGTCAGTCAGGTACTTTCTGGCTTTGGTGCACAGATCATTGTGCCTACAAACTTGTGGTGGACTTCTTTGATCAGGGGACTGCCAGGATGGCTTCAAGAGTCATTGCGAAATCAAGTGACGCTCGTCTTGATTAATGCCATGGGCAGTGGACCTAAATAAGGCAGAATCATAAGCAACATAGAGATTGCGCTCTGGAAAGCAGCCGTTCGTACTGGTCCATATTCTACTTGAAAGGTTCACCGTGACAATCACAGAGGAGACAAGAAAATACTTGATACCCTTAACAGGTAATGTTTGCCATCTGAGAATTAAAGACATGGCAGGTCTGGCAGTTGATTTTATTTTCTACCATTTTGATGCATGGACTATTAATATTCACGATACTCCGGCCGGCTCCCTACTCCCTCGCACTAAGTAGTTCAAATTCGACATGCTTTTCTGGACTAGGCGTAATTTCTATGCCATAAAGTAGCCAAGGATCGTATGGCTCTGTAATCGGATGTAGTATATCCTTGTCGCAGCTGAGATAAAGGATCAGCATACTAGGCTATTCTGGGTTCAGGTACGCGATTGGCCAAGAGAGCCATTGTCGAGTGTCGGGGGAAGTTACGAGAATCTCCCCTATGATATGGGCCGCCCATCCATGCATGAACCAAAACTGGGTCTCAAGTGTCCGAAGTAGGACACAGAAATGTCCCAAAATGACTGTTGAGATGAGGTCTCCTTGACGTAACCCTTCCATGTAATTGTCTTCTAGCCGGTAGACCCAGCCTATGACATCCTGAAGCCTACCAACTGTATCAAAGGCAGCGTCTTGCCCCTTGCAAAATGTCCTTTCAAAACAGGCAGTCAGTTCCTGAAGCTCACGATCGTGAACGTTGCCCTGCTTCTCTTCTGCTGAATGGGCGATCAGATCCGAGATTCTGTCTAGAGAGGAGCGCCAGTCTTCAATGCCATCAACCATCAAGGCTGGGTTAGTCGTTGCGTTGTGTTCTGCCGTATCGTTGCTAGGTGTCGGAGCATACTCTGCCAGCATACCCGAGAATATTGAAGACCAGCCAGAGACCTCTACAACCAAACGCACACCCCGAAGGAGATGAAGCCACGAAACTTGTCCTTCAATGTTGGTTAAGAGAAGATTCCCGGGACTTGGACCCTTGGCGAGAGCGACGAAGCATATCAGGACCGATGTCAGATACGCAGCTGGACTGTTATCTCCACCAAGATTGCTGATCAATATCATCGCTGGTTGCAACGCAGCCGTCAGGTGTGTTTCTGCAATTAACGAATATCGCTGCTCCTCATTAGGTTTGACCCGCGCCAGATGAAATGATGACAACGAGAGTATGAGCTTGAGTATGCAGTCGTGTTGAAATCCCACTCTAGGCGCACCTTCAGACCAAAAAAGGGTTGCGGTACCGCTACCGTCGCCAAGAGTGCTTGCAGTTCTGGTCATGTAGCTGTGAAAGAGCTCAAGATCCACCGTATTCGTACTCGGAGTTGGTGTAGCAGACTCGGCTGCGTGAGCTCGGATCTGCTCGGCCCAGGACGTCCAATCTGACCTGGGACGACCGGGGCGCCGTGACTGATTGTCGGGCTGGGGACTGAGAGAAGGCTGGGGACCCGGTGGTTGAGGAGAGAAGTCGCACCATACGCCAAACTGAACGCATTTCCCGCATTGCGGTTTGACCTCGTCGCACTTGATAAGTCAGCAGGATGACACGGTGTGGCATTATAAGGAAAAGAGATCGGATTCCGACGGCATACATGGTACACGACTAACCTTGATCTTTCGTCTCTTGCATAATTGGCAGCCGAGCCGAGACTTTTTGTGTGGTTTACGCATCCTCATACCGGTAACAGCGGTCAGGTGGCGGAAAAGTGCGCAGTCTCTAGTCAGCTGGGCTTCAGGCTGCAAGTTTCCGTCGGGCTAGCATAGATTGGTTTATTCGGAAGTCTTTGATGACGGATTGGAAAGTTGGTAGACGGAGAAGTCTTGCCGTAATCTCGGGAGGACATTTCAGGTGGCGCGCACTGGCCAGGGTTAGCTTATAAGGGATTTCCCGGTGATCCGCCGGATCCGGTGATC
>JAAOAW010000318.1:0-417311 GCA_013186925.1 Fusarium succisae | reverse complement strand
CACGACTCCTGTGTGTCCGTCCGGGGCGGGATAAGTAGAGAGTTTTTTTATTTCTTTATAATTGTAGTTATAATAAATAAAGACTATAGCTAATTTTATATATAGTTATAATATATAATAGTTCTTTTAGGCTAAATATATATAGATTTAGGCTGTTAGGGTTAAGGTTTAATAATTTATACTTTTATTTTTATAGTACTAATTATTCTTAATGCCCTTGCTTTAAATCCTGTTTAGAAACCTATAATATACTTATTGCTTTATGTATATAAAACTATAATAATACATTACTAATAAACTAAACATTAGTTAGGCAATGTACTACTAAATAAACTGTAAAAGTCTAGCATCCCTTAGTCAATCTGTTTTTCAATCTTAAACATTAATTCCGGGTCGCGCATATTCCAGTAAAAGACTAATCGGAAATAAACAATTAATCCATTCTGTTAAATCATTATTGTACTGGCATGCTCTTTGTAAGGTCAAAGGCCATTTCTGTTATTATACCCTTTGTTATTACTATGCAATTTCTGCAGCATGCAGTGAAACTCCTTTGTCAATGCTGTTGGCCTCTTATGGTTTTGCTGCTCCTTCTTACGTCCCGTCTTGACAAGTTTTGCAACCCTTGGCACCAACCTGAATAACTTCTTGCTAACCCCAGTAAAATAACCTCGAGATTTGTGGCCACTCAGGACATCAAGCGAACGTATAAAAGGGTCGATACCGACAAACTCACTTAATGTAAGCTTGTGTGGAGTAATTGCGAGCTTCATTGTGTGATACGCGTATAGCTCCAAGATCAATCCTCTCAGGTTCCGTGACTCCTCCGGAGCATTTAAGTCCTTTGTGAGCACTTTGATGTACTCTTGGCTAGCTTTGAGGTGGTGATAGGTTGAACTACGGGAGCTTCCCTGGACATGCTGAATTCTTCTGTTAATATTTGCACATCTAGGGACTGTTCCAATCTCACTTACATCCAATACTTACGCAGAGGAGCAACAGAATAAGAAGAACACGAGAACGACTCAGTGGCGCTGTGTCAGCTTCAAGTGTATGGACTGTCTGCCCAGTTCGATAATACAAAAACTTCTGTATCCCAGATAGCACGCTAGTATAATAACCACGAGCAGCCATCTCCAAGCCGCAGGTGGCTTCATTGCGCGGCAATGTGCCATTAATGACGACATGAGCTCCCCCAATGGTCAGCACACAGTTCAGTAGCAGCGCATCATGTAATGCCAGCGGTAGTAAGTACTGTACAAACGTGTTGCCGTCCAAGCTCGGTCCATGTGTCAGCATCTCAGCTGTGCTGTTGATGCACTGCTGATCAAGTCTCTGGGAGTTGTCGCTTAGATAGGCGAGATTTCCGTATACTGGAGCGGCTCTCAGCGCTGATCAAACGTTGGGAACACTATATGCTGTGAGGCTGATGTGTTGTGTTGCGATGGATCTGTTAGCTTGTCTTGTATTCTCGCCGAGATGGATGTTTGGTTGCTTGCTTTCTTCGGAGTTTGGCCCGAGGCAATCTTGCTGAGACCCTCTCACAAGCTATGCATATCGGCTGAACCTCGTTGCACTTCTTACGTTTGGTGCGATAGTCAAGGCAACCATTCTTTGAACGTGAATGGTTTCGACGACATTTCTTTGGGAAAGGTGCGCCACGATAAAGGGAAACCTCCTGCTCTTTCATTATGATATCTGCAAACGAATTATCGAGCAAAGCAAACTACCCTACCTGCACGCACGCGTTGATCTATGAACAAGGGAGGCAGCCTTCAGTCCTTCCTACGCTATGCCGGCATCGTCATACTCGTAGGGCTGAGCAAGGAACTACAGGGAATACTACGTAGCAAGCATGACCATACGCGATCCGCACTAGTATAGAATCGATCCTTTATCTAAACGCCGTGTATTGTGGGTTCATGATTGTCATCATGCCAATCAATGGATCATACGGTGTGTGTGCACGTAGAATATATAGTCAAGAAAGCCAGGTTTTCGTCCTGGGTAATACAGTAGATCTTGGATTACTATAGGTCTATCAGCCTTGCATGCCTATCCATTCGTTGTGTCCCTGGCACTAGTTGGGTCTCGGCATGTAATATCCAAGGTGCTTGTGTCAATGTTCTGACAGTCGTAGACTGGTGGCTTCTTGCTTGGAACCTGGACTCTGATATCCTCAGCCACGATGTTGCTGCAGCGCTGTAATTATGTCAGTCAATTTCCACTCTGTATTTGGCATTATGTCCTTACGTCGGGTGCACTGCAAACGAGAGTTCCAGCTCGTGGGTCGTATTTCGTTGAGACTGTTCCCCAGAAGTTCTTCATGGTAACATCCTCAATAGTCAAGTTTGCCTTATGTTAATTGTCAGTAACAAGTAGTTCACAAGTGTCTGTCGAACTTACCGGGAACTCGTTGCACAGGGTCTGGTTCTTCTGACCATAACACTGAGTAATGGTAATAGCATTGTCGTTATTCTCGTGGTAGAACGTATCGTATGTCACGTTTCTGACACGACCGAGGCCGCCGCCACCGTTCAACAGATCTTGGAAAGCGGTCTCAACCCCAGGCCAGACCTTGATTCGAGCACCATCACTGGCATTGGACATGGAAATGTTGTAGATATAAAGATTCTCCACAATGTCGGTTTCACCCTTGTACTGGCCCAGAGAACCAACACTGATGCCGTGAGAGCCATTGCACACAAGATTTTGAACAACCACGTTTGTACTGTTTGGCTTGAAGGATACACAATCTGCTGCTGTGAGAATATGGACATGACGTGAAGAATTGAGAACGTACCGTCTGTGTTGTTGATAACGGAGTCTTGGATAACAATGCGGTCGGAGCGGTATGTATCCCAACCATCAGAGTTGGCGATTTTGACACCATTCAAGCTCTTGGCTTCAAGGTCCAAATCACTGATCAACACATCGGTGCTGTTGATGATAATGTTGAACCACTGATTTATGTGAGTTTGGGACTATGCATACATGATACAGGTGAGACTTACGTTGGGTGGGTTGCGCATTCGCAGATTTGACATGGTCAAACCATGTGCGTCTTCAATCGTCAACAAAATTGGCCTCAGCAGCTTTGTAATAATTAGTATCGACTGGTAACAGAGTAGTTCTGGAACATGTGACGACTTACAGTCTTGTTGACAGCCATCTCTTCCCAGTAGGCTTGCCCATGACCATCAAGCAGAGACGCCCCCTTTGTCAGATCGCCATAAATATTGATGTCCTTGCCACCAATCTTCCAGAACGAGGACATATTCTGGAAGTCATATTTGAAGCTGTGGTCTGCCCAGTAGTAGGGGTCGGACTTGAAGTTGACCTCTCCAGTAATGATCACATCGACATGAGAGAGCCAGGTCAAGTCAAGTGGCGAGGCAATGCTGTACTTTTGATCAAGAACAATTGTGCCTCCCTTGTTGCACTTCTTGAACGCTTTCAGAATGCCAGGAGCATCGTCAACATTCTTGCCCTTGCCTGCGTTGACATAACAAAAGTCCTTGCGAGATCGTGCGGGAGACTTAGGAAAGGCTTTCCCTGTACCATAAGGGGCAGCCTCAACATGGGGTCTCTTGGGCAACGCCGAGTTGCGAGACGAGGTGCCAACGACTGACGACACAAGAGCAGACACGGCGACCGCCGAGAGAAGGTTATTGAACAACATGTTGACTATCGAATGGGTTGCTGATAGCGAAACATATTGTCAATGCCATGCTCACGTCTTTATATTACTTATGCCAGCTCTTGATATCTTTCATAGTGGACGTGTCATTGGTGGAATAACTCTGTCGGATATTCTGGCAAAGTTCAGGTGAGATCCACAGGCACCGATCGGTTTCGCTCCCAAACCACGCGCTTTTACCCCACGATGCCATTTAGTTAAATTGCGGGGTAGGATTCAATATCGCTTTCTCCGCAAATTGGCCAATGGGCATCATTGCCACGATTTTGAGTTCCCCCTTGCTACTGGTTCAATTTCCGGAGATCCCCCAAACCCCCCAAACTACCCCAAGATTGAACGAGCCGGTTTGCCAGCTTGGCTGCCAAAATGGCAACGTTTTCTGCGTCGGTTCGGTCGGATCTTCTAGCTTTACGTTGAATATGCAAAACTTTGTATGCTCAATCTCATGTGCAGGTCCGTGGTCTTACTTGTTCTGAAGATGATGCTGAATACACCCACCTCACAATTCACCGAAGTTCATGATGGGCTGACAGGGGTTTTTGATGGTCTCCAACCAATCGTCACATGGCTGAGAGGTTGGTTGTATGAGAAACCGCAAGGTGCCAAAGTATACAGGTTTCTTTCTCTACCTTATATTTTTGCTTCTTCTTCTTCTAGCAGTACTATGTGTCATAACTAGAGTTTCTCTTGAGATCTGTTGCTCTCAGAACCTGGCTGATAGCGTACGCCTTCGCCCTTATGACATTCCTCTTAACACATTACTTACTGTCAATCCCGAACCAACGCAATTGGGCAATGGCCCGGATGAATGTCTAGACTTGGAGACGAGTGCGCCCAGCCTAAAGATCATGGAAAGTCCCCCAATCATCGACGTCACTATCCGTTCATTCTTATTGCTCATATACTGAATGGGGGCTGGCGGGGAGCTTTGGCGTGGTATATGAGCGCTGATAGACATGTCAGGAACACGCAATCGAAGGGTGAGTAAGATATCGGCCGTCCTTTCGAGCTCAGGTATGCTCCCCAAGGTCTGCTGGCAATATGCTTTTACGAGAGCAATGAAATACTCAGTCTATATGGGGCCTGGTGTATGGGTAAGCAGTTCATAACTATACGATGAACTGTTTATGACATTGCAGCGGTGGGCCTCTTCACTGTTGATCTACGGAGTTCGCTGCAAGGACATACACAGCGGCAACAGGATGAGTATGTCTTATACAGATATGTCCAAAGGGTCTCTTCAAAAGAGGGAGTAATACACGTAATACACCTGCTAATACGATCCAACTTGCACGAGGTATACCTGTATACTTGTGAGAGCTTCTCTCCGATCTGTTCTCTTATATGGAAGAAAGAATATAAGAGAACAGATCAGAGAGAAGCTAAGTCAACCGGTTAAACTCCTTTATATATCAGACTAGTAGCTAGTCTTACCGTTAACCAAAATGAGCCAACTAGGTTCGCTTAGGTTGAGATATGTCGCCTGTCACTGACTACTTGAACTACCGGAATGACCACATGGCATCGAGTCTATGTTATACACGCCTGGTAGCTTCCGCTTTCTCCTAACATCAGTATTATTGCTTTTAACCGCAGGTGTGTCAATACACAGCAATCCGTCGTTATGACCTTTATAATCGTGAAAACACATCCTGAAGTGGACCACCTGAAAATTCCCTGCATTTACAACTTCAATGATGTAAAGGGAGATTGTAGTCTTTCCTATGTCGACTTTAGAATACAGTACTCGAAACTAATCGAAGCCAAGGTTGATACATGCAAAGTGCAGATGCGGCAGCGTTCTTATTGGCAGTTGATAACCATACCCTGCATGTGAGTGGCAAGCCATGATGATGAATAGTCGGACTTGATACAAAAGGAAGTGACCATCCGGCTGAGTCACATGCTTGACATGAAGCCGAGTATAAGATGTTATCAAACTGAGGCTAGAGTGTAACGAGTCGCCATGACCGCCTTACTCCTGTACGAGGAGATGTATCAGCAAGCTACTGATTGTGGCATTTTCCTATGGCTGGTTGCCTGTTCTTTTTATCAAATATCATATCCAAGGGAATTGCTCGGAGAACTAGGATACGAGGCTTATCTGCTGTGTTATGAACAATTGCACACTCTTGACAACAACGGTAACTGGACCGGACATCTTTCGAGCAGCTGGGCGTCATCTTAGTTGTTTCTCTAAGTGTGTGCTGATGCTGTGTTCATCGGCTATCCCCGAGGTCAGCTATTTGTTTTGTGGTATGTTTTCCACGGGTTAATGTATGCAGCATCTCAAGCTTGTGAGAGTTAACTCGCTGAATTGCTACTTGAATCATGGTGACTTATCGGTTACCAAGACTGAGGCAAGACTATATGTGCCAGTGAAGTAAGGCTCTTCGAAGCCACGATCCCGATCTCGATCTTTATCGATAGAATGGAGGAGAGATGCAATGCAAATAAAATAGTATCATAGCTACCAAGATGTTGACTGGTCATCTTTCATGATACGCACAGATATTAATGGGGCATGTGATTTCGAGCGTCCGTTAACATGCTTACATAAACGAGAACCTGTGTGAAAAATGAGGCAGACTGCAGGTACGTATGGCTGGGAGCAATTGTGATATTTAGGATGCTCATGTCAGGTGAATCTCTGGGACAGGCTTTTTGCAATTCACTTGGATTACATATAGCTCACAGCGTTTGAGCTTTCTCATCTATGTAAGTTACTGACTTTTATTGGACATTAGAACGAGTCCGTTCATTGCAATAGATGAGGCCATGATAGTCCCTCCTATCGCAGCAAGCCTGCTGTCTACTCTGACGCCATGAAATCGGCCCCTTCACCGCTTCCCTTCTCAGGTATCTGAAAATCCGACATCTGCATTGATGCGGTTTTCGAGCTCAGACTTTGGTGGCAAGATTGTGTGAAAATTGCTGCGTTCGGGGCAACCATGACTTAGGTTGTTCAGATTATCCTCATCATGTTCATAACTGGCCTTGTACAGACTCGGGGTACATAATCCTGAGCCCATAGTTAATGAGATGGGAGGAGAGAATAAATAGTATGTTCTTCTCTTATCAATAGATCATTGAAAAGCAATTGGAGCTAATGGGGCTGGGTATCTGGTGGCAGTTGTGTGCAGTGTCAATCCGGTTACACAATGTCTAGCCTTGTGACTTAACTTATTCTTCCTTTAACATTCTTCTCTGCCCGCATTTCAACCTTTCAAACCACTTTCACCCTCCTCAGAGGTAAGCTTCTTCTCATTGCAAAGAAAAGAATCTACTAACCCGACAAGGAACTCGAGGCGCCTAGTTGTACAGAGCAATCATGTCTTCTACCGACACACCGCGAATCTCTTCTTCTCTCCGCGAAGCCGCGCTTGCTGTGTTTGAGATGACAGAACATAACAGACTGATCCAGCAGCGCCAACTCGATGATGCGCTGAATATGAGACAGGCCCTCGATTCCTTGGATCAAAACATTGACGAGCTTGAGATGATGACTATGCACCTTCGCCGTGTACCCGACTCTGAGTCGTACTTCTATCAGGCTCAGCAGCATATTCACTCGTTCCGCCTTATACGAAATGATCTCAAGAACACCGTCATATCCATCAGCGACGCCGACCTCAAACATGCTCAGGAAATGCAGTTCAGTTATTCCCAGTTTCTGAGCCATATCTCTTGCTACACTGGTGATGACACTCGAGCCCTGGCATCACTCAAGACCATTATCGGAAAGTTCGACGCCTTTCATCCACAACAACGTCAACTACTTGCAACCATGCACGATCAGCTCGACAGCTTCAACCTCGTCCTGAACAAGATGGCCGCTTTTAAACACGGGTTGGAGGAACAGGGGCTGATCTGACGGGACATTAATGGTGTCTGGAGCTTCGTCGTCGCTTGGGGTTATCCATGAAGACAGTGATTTGAATGGTTGGGATGTGTATTCAGTGCTTTGGGAAGCAGAACATGATGATTGCCCAATACCTCGGCATCAATAGGAACCTTTCAAGTCTCCTTGAAGCAACTACCCACATTATGATCAAGTCTCGTTCGCCACCGAGCGCCCCTCAAGTCACATCCACGCGCTGATTCATTTGGATCCAGCTGTAGGAGAGAGTGCCAGTGACTTTAGAAGTTAATATTCTAACATGCAATGACTTCAAACGTCACTTTGAGGATGATTCAAACTGTCACCAGGGTAGTATTGAACGATATTCATTCAATACAGCTGGTGTCATAGTAAGCGGCCCTGTAGACATTAGCGACTCTCCGATTTTCATTACTCTTGTAGATTTTCGACTTGTTGTGCTGTTTTACTTTTCTGTCTGCAGGGATTCTACCTCAAACATATAGTACAATGGAACTTTTGCTCGACCAAACAGTGATCTCGGCTTTCATCCCTCTTGCTCGGTATGTACATCAGGCATGTGAAGGGTCGAGCGTATAGCTGCACTGTCTTGACTTCTGTGAAGGTTTATGATAGGTACAATCGCCTTTGCTTTGCCTGAGTACTTGGTTCGCGTCGGATCCGTTACAGAACAGGACCTGCATATTGGTCCGGCAACGTTCCGAGCTTCAGTGTGTTGTTGCAAGGTCCCTGGGAACACTTTCCGTATACTATGAACTATACTTTGGTATGAATCTTGGAGATAACTTCGGTGTTATCTCTGAGCTTGATAATTTCGAGCTTTCCAAGTCGATGCCATGCCATCTTGGAGGTTGTCTTTTAGTGTGACTTTTATTTCACTGTTGTATGCATAAATGGTGTGGTTGTGTGGCTAGCTAAGGTAGCTATTGTTTGTAGACTCCGTCGTTGTGGGCAAGACCGAGGTGAACATGGTAAACAAAAACTTGGATGACTGCTAAGATGTGATAACTTGTTTGCGTTGAGAATCGGGTTTCGCAGCCTTGGTTGACAAAACATGCACTCTTAGACGAACCATAGAGGCTTTGAAGGCGGAGAGAGCAACTGAACCCAGATATGCTGAACCCAATCTGACCTGAGGGGTCTTGTTTTTGTTCTCCTCTTATCTGCTCTCCTGTATTGTGTTGTGAGGTGTCTGACTTTTGTACGGATGGCTGAGACCATCCCGCTGCGGACCATGACGATTCTTACACTCCGCAAATGACGGTTTCATCAAAATCGGGCTTCATTGAACGATGAATAATGTCCCATGCATGATATCTAGAAAGTTACTTGTGTGAAACGTCGCTGGAAGTTGTCGGAATCTCATATTTGATGCTTCCTTCGGTTGGTCAAACTTTGGCCAGTCTGTCGAAACAGCAAAGACACACATCCACAATGCACTGTTTTTGCTTACCGCGAAATCCAGCACCGACGCGACCTGGTATTCCGTAAGATTTTATAATCATGCTAACAATATCACGCAATTCCACAAGGTGACCGTCCTGGTTCATCCGGAAGTTGAGAAGTTGAGAGTAGCTTCACTTCAATAAGGAGATTATATTAATGATGCAGTCTGGTTATGTGTAACAATAATGCCGCTGAAAGTATATTAAATAAAGTACTTATATCCCCTCAGGGGGCTTCATATCGGATCCTGCATTTCTCTTCCCGCGGAAGATCTTTTTCTTAGTTTGGTCTTCGAGACTCTGGCAAGGCTGTAGACGTTCAGCCTCTTACTTGCACCGCACTTCTGGGACTTGTTTCCCTTGCAGACAACATTACACTGCGATGCCGGAGCTTCAACGCTGCCATTAGATGGCCCCTTCTTACTGCAGTAACAGTCCTCTCCGTTCTCGAGTCCCAAGTAAGGATATCCTTTGCTGGAACAAAACTTTGAGCAGACATCGAGGGTCATCTTCTTGTTTGTTGTCTTGGCACTTCCTAATGCGCGAGCGCCTTTCCCTTCCGTATAGCACCCGAGGTATTTTGGTGGAGTGTTGAGAGCCTCGAGGTTGACAGTGGGAGTATAGAGTGTGTTGTTCCAGATGGATATGCGATTGCCAGCACCACATTTCTGGGAGGAATTTCCCGCACATGACATTCTGCAGTCGCCATCTGGTGCAACAGTGGCCTGTGTCTTGGGCGAGTATCCGCAGTAACATTCCCGTCCATATTCCATTCCAAATAGGGGGTAGTTGAGTTTGCTGCAGAACGAAAAGCAGGTATCGAGAGAGACGGCAGAGCCTGTGAAGGTGGCACTAGGAAGTGTCCGGCCGCCTGACCCTCCATCCGTGTAGCAGCCTTTCCATACGGCAGAACCATCAAGTGCCGTAATTGGTCCTGTTGGTTGATCGGGCTGCTTGATCCTCCACACACTCAGACGATTGCCTGCACCACAGTAGCTGAATATGTTCCCTTTACACTGCATCGAACACTGAGATATATCGGTAATGTTGGAGCCTCCATTGACGATATCGTTGCCACAATAGCATTCCTGGGAGTATTCTGTGCCAGCATATTTATAGCCGCCTGCCTGACAGAATGCAACACACTTCTCGTTTGTCATGCCAGTCACGTCCGCCGTGCTGTCAGATGAGAGTGCTCTACCAGCATTGCCCTCAGCGTAGCATCCATAATATGTAGCTATGCCTTTTGAGATTTGAGTCTGGCCAACAACGAGCTCTGCAGGTGGTGTGTATGAGGTATCGTTCCATACTGTGAGGAAGTCTGGTCCTCCACAATACTGTGTTGTGTTTCCTACACAGCTCATTTTTCTGGATGACGTGCATACTGAAGCCTTGGTGTATGAGGTCCCCGATGTGAGCGATCCTGCACAATAACACTCCCGGCCATTCTCCATTCCAGCGAGTGGATAGCCCTTTGCTTTGCAGGTCGATGTGCAGTACTCGATAGACATACTATTTGATGCCGTAGCAAACTTGTTCAGGGTTCTGCCTCCACTGCCTTCGGGAGCGCAGCCGACAAAAGACCAAGAGCCGACCTTATCCCCTATAGCAGGATCAAAGATAGATCCGATGCCAGCATCTCCAAGGTTCTTGATGGCTGGCTTGGCGTCACATACTACCGGGGACGCTCTGCCAGGGCCACCGAAAGGTTTATTGCACCCAGGAAGAGCATCAATCATGCCTCGAATGGGTTCATCGATCAGGGGCGCCATCTCTGGGCAATTGTCACTAAAGTATGGTGTTTGTGAAGCGGCAAGGATGGGACATTTAGAGATTGCTCCTCCGATGCTATCATTGTTGATGCATTTCTTGATAGCAGTCGCAAGAACAGTCGGATTCCAGCCGTTTAGGAAGTCACCATGAAACGCATAGCCAGTAGTGTCTCCATTCGCAAATACAAATCGGCCACCTTTGCTTTTGTCGATGTTATTGACTCCATAGATGACCTCGAAGAACAGATGAGGGAGCTGGCGTGGATGGCTCGGGGGGCAGATACCATTATCTATTGAGGACATGTAGGCGACGTGGCTTTGGTCCGACTGGTAATCCTGTCCATTCCAACATGATTGGAAATGAATCTGTGCTCTCATACCGTTATCGCAATCTGTCTTCCACATATAGCTACGCTCCTTTGAAGGCCCTGAGCTATCCAGGCATGCGAAACTGACTCGATCGGCCACTGGGCGGCCTGAGAATCTTGAATTACTGTATGTTTTTGTCTTGGAATCATAGGACCGAGCAAAGTTGTTTCCAGATAGCATCTTAAATCCGGGAGGGAATGGCTCAATGTTTGTCTTGTTCTCTCCACGCCCGAGGTAGTATATCACAGTCCCGCCGTTAGGAACCATCTGGAAGCTCCCATTCGCGTGCTGATAGAAGAGCTGGGGTGTCCAGTAAGCTGATTTATCATCCTGAACCTCGCAGGAAGTACACCTTGAGGCCTGAAGACTGTCAAAGGTGGAGTCGATGTTGATGTTGCTGGCCCCAGAGACCTTGTGGACATGTGCTGAGAATGTTCCAGGGGCAATGATGGGATCAACTCGGCCAGTCTGTATGATACTGCACGACATGCGCCAGTATCCCTCGACTAAGGCTGCGAGAGCCAACAGGCTGAGGAAGGTATTCGTGTGTTTGACCATTGTGGATGTAAAAGTAGTGGGTGAGGTGGAACAAGGAGAGAATATTGGCAAGGCCTTGTTCAACACCCGTAAGATGTTAATGCTGAGGTTTGAGATGACTCCTGGGATTGAACTGATCGGGACATGATCGTCTCAAATATAACGCTCAAAGCAAATTTAGCCAGGAACAACGCTCTGATAAACTGACTTTGCCAACGGGAAGGCATTCGGATTATACCCTTTTTGGGTGCGCTTGAGCCTCAATCAAGGAAACATAAAAAACCACGCGCCGCAGGATGAGATATAATGTCACCAACGGGGTCGATAGTGGACAGGCATTCTCAATTCCTTGGTTTTGATAGTCCACATTCCAGCGAGAGCCTCTGATGAGTCGCGGGTATGAGAGACTAAGCTTTATTGAAGCTGCCTGGCCGAGTCTGGATAGGCGCTACTGGCGCAGGCACCCGCGGTCGCATGATGGCTGCGCTTGGCTGCGCCAAAATCGAAAGCCCAGGAAACCTTATTGCGACGATGCGCTTGTGGTCTTTGACAGTTGGTGTGGGTGCCTCTCTAGCCTCTGTCCATAACCCCATTTTCGACCATGTTTTGCATACCAGTCGTGATTTGAGTTCCATCGGCCAAACGACTTTTCTGCGACCAAAACCCAGAGGAGGAGGTATCAGAGGAAACACCCGATACTATGCAGACATTACAAATGGCCGGTCAGAGTTATCTGATATCCAAAGGCGAGCTTGTCATGTTCTCTCGATGCTCACCATTTTGAAAGGCGTTCCGCCCTGAAGTGGAGGCGTGCTCATGGCCTGTTGACGTAAACCCGCAACGGGGTTTTCAGCACCGTTGATATGAGTTGAATCTGCATCCTGCTGACTTGGTCAAGAACCGAGGACATGATTTCATGTCCACCCAAGTGACTGGTAGTCTATGCCAAACGTCATCGTGCCATTACTAAGATAATAGCTCCGAAAGTTGTCACTGCGTGGTAAACAGCCCAGTCTTGCCGCACGGGGACTAGCATAATCGCCTATCTAGCTTCGTTCGTCAGATTGTTACTAGCGATACCCGGGTCTCGGCCATGTCATGTCACTTGATATAGGCGTAGCATTATATTGATATGTCAAGGACTGTCATCGACGTCAGTTATCCCTACCTTAAGATATGAGACATGCACCGCGTGGGAAGCAATGAACCGCACGGAACTTCAGCCGGAAAATTGTGACTTGAAAGACAGCCACGAAGGTACAGAGAAGCTCAGTTGCAGATATGAATGTTCATACATAAGTAGGTAGGTATAGGTTCGTTCATATACCAACCAGTAGGAGTTTACCGGTCCCAAGTTCGAAGCATACTGTACTGCGTAAGTGTCTGTGAATGAGATGAGGACAGAATGGCTGGTAATCCAGAAAAGCATGAATCGTGTGATACAAGCTTCTTCGTTGATGGTTGGATCATGTCACTCTTTAACCGACGACAACCCGCTATTTTCTTGAAGTGATTGTTTCAAGTCTTGAAAGGCAAAGAAACATAATCACCTGGCGCGGTGACGTCCCCTGCACGTTTTGATTAAAGGGCCTCAATCCCATTGTCAGACGAATGGATATCCCCTGTTCATGCTTATACCCTGGTCCAAGGTCGTAGCTATCCGCTTCAAGGAGTTGCGGCGTTGGATGAGAAGCATGTTGCATCGTGCGAAGAATCTCGGACTCTGAGATGAGTATGAATTATTCGATTGTACGGATCTGAGACGGAGAATAGCCAAGATGATGAGATCTTCGTGTTGGAGTTGTACCGATATTCGTGAATTTCCGCGCCCGCGCCCTCAAATCTAGCAATTTGGGGGTCGCTAACTCATGTTGACGGGACGTCTGGGCAAGGTACTTGCTGGCTGGTGAACTGATGCTGGCGTCACAAGTACCCCTGCTCCAACCGACATCCAATCTCCAGCTCCCAAAATATTTCCCCAAACCTTAACTTGCTCCGTACAACAACAGTTGTCACATCACCTCACCTGCAAGAGTTTCTTCTCACCCTTCTCTCCGCTTGTTATGTTTATTTCTCGTGCTATTCATTCTACTACGTTCTGGAACCTCTCTCCGTCGCCGCGGCGGTGCATCGTTTGGCGACTTGCGAATTGATTTGACTCCGTTGGCAGTCCCCGTGTCTCACCGCAACCAAATGATTGAGCAGCGAACGAAACGAAACGAAACGTTTATCACGACCTCATTGAACGCAGCGACTTTAATAATACGCGATCCTTGATGACCTCCTCAAAATACGGCTATTAATCTCTTTACGAGTCTGTCCTTACCATACTTAATTTGCAGCTCCGGTCATTTTGCATGTGCCACCACAGTTCTCGATTGATACGCTACCGCCAACGGGACTCCTTCCCGCCATCTTTCCACTACCGCTCGACGTAAACCGATCGCTTGGTATTCCTCGCCGAACGTACACGACCAATACGCGGCCTCCCTCCTCGCGGCGTGGTCAGGCGGCATCCGGCGCGGAGGGATGCAGGCCTTGAAAGGACAAGCCGAGCTTGTGCGCAAGGCGAAGGTATGTCTATTTGGCGAACCCTGCTGCGTCCTCAACATACAGCCTAACACGTAATAGCTTGCTCGCTCGTATCAGGAGCTTCTCGAGTACGATCCTTGACCTTCCCATATGTCGACTCGCTAATCTTTGCTCGTAGCGAATTCGCGAGCCATGACCTCAAATCCGTTGGCAACTACGCTCTTGGAAGACTGATCGGGAAGGGATCTTTCGGAAAAGTTTACCTGGCGTCGCATAAACTTACCAATGGCTCCAAGGTACTTCAAGTCTAGCACAATGCTGACTTATCCTCGACGATAGCTAATTCGAATCAGGTCGTTCTCAAATCTGCCAACAAGGGCGACTCGAACCTTGCACGAGAAATTCACCATCACCGCCAGTTCATACATCCACATATAGCAAGATTATACGAAGTTATTGTCACTGAGAACATGGTCTGGATGGTTCTGGAGTACTGCTCTGGTAACTATTTGCTCTCCTCTTCTTTGGCTAACCTACTG
This sequence comes from Fusarium succisae, assembly GCA_013186925.1. Taxonomy (NCBI): domain Eukaryota; kingdom Fungi; phylum Ascomycota; class Sordariomycetes; order Hypocreales; family Nectriaceae; genus Fusarium; species Fusarium succisae. Next base: position 402,537 of record JAAOAW010000318.1, on the reverse strand, counting down.
ACTTCCATAAGGCGATGAACTCTACAACCACCTGCTCGAGCACGGTCCGCTTCCCGTTCCGAAAGTGCAAAAGATCTTTACACAACTCGTCGGCGCAGTTAGCTATGTTCACAATCAGTCATGTGTCCATCGAGACCTCAAGCTTGAGAATATCCTCTTCGACAAACACGAAAACGTCAAACTGGTCGACTTCGGCTTCACGAGAGAGTACGAGGGCAGGACGAACCACCTACAAACATTTTGCGGCACAATCTGCTATTCTGCGCCCGAAATGCTCAAGGGCGAAAAGTACGCTGGTGAAAAGGTTGATGTTTGGAGTCTAGGCATCATCCTTTATGCGCTGCTGTGTGGTGAACTTCCCTTCGATGACGACGACGATAACATTACCCGGACCAAGATTCTAAGCGAGGATCCCGAGTTTCCGGATAATATGCCCCCTGAGGCCATTCCTTTGATCAAGGCATTACTATCGAAACGGCCATTATTACGTCCATCTTTACCCGAGATTCTCTCGAATTCATTCTTGGCCGAGCATGCCCCGACACAGAGAGCCATTCTAGATGTTCAACAACCGCCCCCTTTCTCGACACCCTTGGAGAAGGATTGCTTACAGAGAATGCGAAGTTCTGGTGTCAATATCGACGGAGTGATTGAAAGCGTTCTGGCACAGAAGTGCGATGCTTTGGCTGGCTGGTGGGCTCTGTTATTGGAAAAGGAGCAACGCAAGATGCAGCGCAGGGAGAAAAAAAGAAGAGAAAGAGAGATCGACAGCCGCAGCATTCGACGACTATCGGCGGCATCTAGTCGGCTAGAAAGAATGGCCCCAATCCTACATGAAGTTGACGAGGCGAACGGGACCGGGCGACATTTGAGACTTGAACCGTCAAACTCTCGGAATAGGGGGAGGAGCGAGCGACGAAGCGCTCATTATGTTGACTATGTTCTGACAGACCTTCCACAGCTTCCAGAAGTTGGTAGGGACTCAGGAGGAACGAATGAAGATGGCGATCATCCTCCACCACCTGTTGACAAAGACTCGATAAGGTCCGTATCGACATCTCGACAGCGCAGGCCTATTCCGCCACCTAAGGAGGGTTTAATACGCAGTGCTCGGTCTCGAGGCTCCACTCTTCACCTTGTCACGACTTCGGACGCACTGGCTTCAAATGCCAGTGATGAGCATCATCAGCAGAACGGCAACGAGAGGCCACGAAGGAGACCTAGTCAGCCGCTGATATCCCACTGGAAGAATATGACACATTGGCTTGTCGAGAGTGCGACAAGGAGGAGACGTGGTCATGCCAGACGAACCAGTCAGAGCACCCCTGACCTACACAAGAAGGAGGGGAGCACAGCCAGCAGTAAAGATGGAAGTTCGCGACCACAAACAAGCAAATATCCTAACTCAACCTCACCAGGAACACAGCCAACTGCTTCACTACCGAAGGGAGTTGTGGCTAATGGCCAGAAGACCTACCAGGCTGGGAGCAGTAGCCAGCGAACGGCTTCGGGAAGTCTAGCGTCACCAACAATCCCGCCACCTCGAATCGCGACGTCGTACAAGCGACAGTCATTGTCCCCTTCTCCTCTTACGCCGAGATCGACTGTCAGGCGGTCGTCAGCTGGACTTCGGGGCCGAAAGTCGACATCATCCTCGGTATCCTCTGTTCGATCCATCCATCATCACCATCATTCGCATTCCAAGGCGTCGTCTACGAGTTCCGCTGCTTCATTCTCTACTTCGATGTCCAAGACACCTCTTCAGCGAGGGCATTCGCCACACCACTCCGTTAAGGTGCTTCCAGCAACACCCACGTCGCATGCCTTCCCATCCAATATTCGCCTCGTACGAGCAACTCCCCCGACTCTGAATATGTTTAATGAAGGCATGCCATCCGAAGGTCCCCCACAAGCTCCAGGATCGCCTAACCCTTTTGCATCAGGCATCATGTTCGCCAAGCGGAAACGGAATTTGTTCAAGGGCCCGACGCTAAACAATTTTGGTGGGCCCTCTCAAAGCCAACGCAGCAGTGGCTCCGGCTCGCATTCCCGCAGCGCTAGTGCCTCTGGCCTGGGACGCCGATCTGGAGAGATCACGATTCAAGAAGAAGACGAGGGGTCAGAAGACGACGACGACGATATCGAAGAAGTTGACGTTTTCAGCCCGGTAATAGGCGGACCGGGGGAGCGGATCGAGGAGCAGATCTTTGAAGAGAATGAGCCTCAGCCGAGCCTAGAACCAGCGCCGACCATCATTCAAAACAAGTCAGAAGGCCCGTCCACAACCACTGTGGGAAAGGCACCTGCGATTTGATGAAAATTCTCCGTTAGAAAGCAGTTCAACGACTTGACGAATTATACTAGATAATTTCCCAGACGACGGTGGTGGAACCGCTTTACTACAGGGTCCAAAAGCTCTGGGGTACAATGCTGTTTGTGTTTGTGTTTTTATTCGTCTCTCCGATTCTTCAGCTTTGACATCATTCGTTAAAACATTGAATGGTGCATAGCCCCTTATGGATACCTCTTTTTGTTATATACGATCATGGAACGATAGAGCTTAACAGACTATTATTTATGTGTTAGCAAAACAGCCAGCCTTGCTTGCCTCAGCAAATTGTTCTAGATGGGACCATGTCAGCCATTCACTTTGTTTCTTGATTTGTTCGGTCTTTCTGCGAGATCCATAGCCCGTACATGACCATCGCATCATGGACCTCTTGCAAAAAAAAAAAATTGAGCATCTAGTTCTTTCGTGCGTTTCGTTGTCTCATCCCAAGAAAACCTTGCAACAATTGCCCCGAATACCAAATATTTGTGAAAACAGCCGATATCCTAGAAAGAATGCGAGTGGCTTCGTCTTCGAGACTTCTTACTCAGTACCGCTTCTCGCTCTTCGCGTAACGTGATCCAAACCCAGAACCATGTCATTGTTTCGATAAATATAAATGTAAAGAATAGGCGGTTCTTTAGCATGTCACCGCCCCAGCCAGCAGGACGATATGATGGGTTATATGAGCTCGGGTGCGAGAGGTGGCCGCGAGAGGACTTGTCGTACATGGGAGACGATGGGCCAAACAGGAATATGTAGGCAACGAACCCGAGGGAGAGAAACGATCGCAGGGGAGCTGTGTGGCAATTAGCGTCCATCATGAGTAGATGTTGGGCATAAGATGCCAACCTTGCGTGCCCCAGTGGAAGATCAGGCAGACTTCGTCGGGCATGGATAGGGATACCAGATCACTAAAGCCAACAAAGACGAGGACAGCGGCGAGGAATGCGAGAGGAGGGCTTTGCAGTTCGAACCCTCTTGCTAGAGGCTTTATCATGAGTCGAGTCAGCTTAGCCAAGCTTCGGAAGCGTCGCGACCAGCAGCCATGCTAGGCTAGGAGACTCACCATTCCCATGCTTTCTCCCAACATGTAGACAAGCGCTTGCTCATTGATAGAGCTTGGATTGGTGATGAAGAAGTATGCGAGAGTCAGATGGAAAAGGGAGACGGATGTTATAATCGTTTTGGCAGATATGAGTGCCATGGCTGCGATTTGCTCTCTCTAGAGATGGTTGTCTCGATGTACTTCGCTCGTTCGTATCGGGTGCGTCGCAGGATGAAGCTTTCGCCAGTCGCAAAATAGGGGGGAACTAGCAGCCGAAAAGCAGGGGCTCAAAAGGCCAAATAGAAGTGATCTTGTGCTTAAAGGAATGGAAAACAGAAGACCCAGCTTGAGGGCGTACTAGCACTTGATCAACTTCCAGGTCACGCTGAACAGCTGTTAGGTTGTGAAAACAGCAGCAAGCCAGGGGTTATGCGTCACCCGCGCATGATGCCCTGGGTATTTGCGGGCCGCTAATCGCGGCTAGCGAATTGGATCCGATTGCACGAGCGCCTCATGGCGTCGCGGGACAGCATTTGTTGTGGCGGTGCCTGTGGCTGAAACTTCAATATCCTTGTTTGGATTGACTCCACCTTCTCGCCCAAGCCCAAGCTCGAGTTATGAGCTTTGTTGGTAGGACTCGGACATGCATGCACCTTACCGAGCAGCGCATTCACTTTGACCAATTTTAACTAATGAATTCGCCTTACGCACTGGGAAAATATACGACTTTTGAGATCGGGTGTCTATTGTTCTAAAATGTCGGAAACGGGTGATCCCTCGCTGGATAAGCAACAGCACATCAAATATTGGCAGCGCTGTCATAAAGCATACCTCCCTTCCCCTTACACAGCCTACGACTCGACCCGCCTTACTTTCGCTTGCTTCATTATTTCGGCGCTTGACACTCTGTCTGTCCCGCTCACCCATACTGAACGCGGTGCTATCCGTCGGTGGGTTCTCAGTCTGCAGCATCCAGAAGGTGGCTTTTGTGGAAGTTCAACGCACGCATTACCGGGTCAAGAAGCATACAAGGGCACAGCAAACATTGCAGCTACCTCCTTTGCGCTTTTACTGTTGGGCCTGGCAGCCAATGGTGAGGATGAGGCGAGGTCAGCTTTCAACGGGGTGGACAGAGTACGGTTATTGAAGTGGCTGAAAAGACTTCAGAGAAAGGATGGGAGTTTCGGACAGCTTTTATGGGACGGGGAGATTGTGGGCGGCAGAGATATGAGACACAGCTATCTAGCGAGCTGTATTCGATGGATGCTCAGGGGAGATATCAAGGAAGGCGATGAGGGCTGGGTGGAGGATTTGAACGTCGATGAAATGGTTGCTCATGTCAAGAGAGGCCAAGTACGTTATACTTTCTTGAGCGATGTCATCGCACTAACACCTCTCAGACGTATGATGGTGGAGTAGCAGAATCGTCGCAGCACGAATCTCATGGTATGGTCTCTTGACTCGTTGTATTCTCGCATAACTCACTTCTCTAGCTGGCTATGCATACTGCGCGATAGGTGCGCTGTCACTCTTGGACAGACCACCAGATTCGACATCGCCTCATCCTGCCGAGGAGGCGCTAAAATGGGGTGTCCCGGATCGTGATGGACTCTTACACTTTCTCGCCTCTCGCCCTTTTGCCTACCTCGCCAAGGAAGAGGAAGAGGATGAAGTAGAGGAAAACTTTCTTGAGTCAAAAGCTGGTGAGCTCGATCTTGGTCATATTGGATTCAACGGTCGATGGAACAAGAAGGCCGATACGTGCTACTGTTGGTGGGTTGGCGGTACGCTTGCAGTAAGTTTCCCATGTCTCCTTGAACAGATCATAGCTCTTACACGTCTTCCAGATGCTGGGGAACTCTACCATCATCAAAGTCATTCCTTCGCGACGATATCTTCTTGATATCACACAACATCGCATTGGCGGGTTTTCCAAGTCAGTAGGAGGGCCTCCAGATATGTACCATTCGTATCTCGGTTTAGCTGCATTAGCGACCATGGGCGATGCTGATCTGAAAGAATTCGACGTGGGCCTATGCTGCAGTCAAGAGACGACGAGAAAAATACAAAAGGCAAGGGACGGACTAATAGAGAGCACGAGAGGTAATAGGAAAGCCTGGAGTGACGATGGCTTCTGGTAGATCTCGTATCAAGCAGCGCCTATAGCACTGACTATATATAATTCAGCTCATTGCCTACTGGCAAGCAGAACAGAGGTTGCGAATTATTCTTTGCTAGACTTTGATAACGTCTACCCGTCACCTTATGATTCCGAACTGAGTGATTGTTGTTCATGAATTGGACATCTCATCTGCTACCGCGATTATCCTCTACCGGCTGTTGCGAAACCAGACCTGTTTTTAAGCTCAAATTTTTAACACCGGCTTCATTGCATTCTTTCCTATACATCAGCCCTTTTATAACATACAGTCCCTGTTAAAGGGAACAACATCTGTACAATCTAATCAAGAGTTGGCTTCAGGGTAAGCGATTCATGTATATGACATCATGAGACAATGAAACAACATCCAGACCTACACAACGATCATTTGATGATGTAATTTTCTTCTCGATACTGCAAATGGTTAGATGTACAACTCAATTCCTATGACTTGCTTGAACAATTGAGATTTGAATACGGATTTCGTAAACTTCCTTGATTCCGTTTTGAGCGTGCTTCATTGGCGATCACTAACCGCTTTAGGAACCGTTCGGCCCCGCCTCAGCTTTGTCGGATTGAATCATATAAACCATTTCGCGATTTCCAAGACTCCATCATTTCCCCCAAACGTCGCCGCCATGTCCTCCTCACCAAAAGACACAGCCGAGGCCACGGAGCCTGCGAAGTCAAGCGACACCGATACCCAACCTTGGAACGACGACAAACGCCGCAAGTTCGAAACGTCAGCGACAACCCCGCCCATGAACGACCGCGACACTGACGAGGCTTAGGAAATCGAAGAGCGAGTTCTACGACCCGTGCCAAGAGGCTGCACAAAGAAGCTACAGATGCTTGTTCAGGAACGGAGGCGATAAGAATATGTGTGGAGAGTATTTCCAGTATGTTCGTTGGGGTAGAGCAATTGGGTCAAGGTGCTGACAATCGAGCAGGGCATATCGGGATTGCAAACAAGCATGGGTACGTTATATATACACGATGCTACAGCTGAAGAGAATACCCGGAACTCATGACTCCCGCAGACCGATAAACGGAAAAAGGAAGGCGGCGGCTGGTTCTAATTCTCGACAGCCCGCGTTGACATGCTAGATCCATTGAGCCTGGCTCAGCATCATGACTGACGACAGGGACCATTGTAACATTAAGGGGTGTTTATATACTGTACAATACGGAAGCGCGATGCAAAATTCTGCCATCCTTATTAAATGAAAAATTTGGTGTCCTCTCGGTGCAAGTATCTTTAGAATACTCCAGTCCACCCTGGCTGGCAGGCAGGCTACAGCTCTCATTTTGGCTACAGCATCGTCACTAATGGGTACGGTAATGACTTTATGATCTATATCTATCCCAAGGTATCTCAAACCTCCACCGCTTTTCTGCACCAATGGGAACACAGCTACTGTTGAGATACAAAGGCGCCCCAATCGCTGTTTGCCAGGTTTCACTATTTATGCCTGGATCAACACCTGGTCTTACACGAGCTGAATGCGTGGTGTTGATTGATGAAGCATATAACGAGCTGCCACTGTATGGTAGGTAGTTACATGATGGCTAGGCTATTGACAAACGAAGGACAAAGGGCTTCACAAAATGCATGACTGTTCAATTTGGGAACTGCGTGAACACTCAACATACCAAAAAGTCTACCCCGCCATTCTATCAGAACCCCCCAACTCGTGGCAGTTGTCAGTCATGCGGTCGCGAGATTTGTCGAAGGCGGATTCCTAGAGTATAAAGACCAGTTGCGCTATCTAACCGAGCGTCAGGTTCGTACTGGAACCGAGCCTCATCGGCACACTTGTTCAACCTTGTGGCGTGCCAGGTTGAGCACTCTTCAAACACCTGCTTATCCAAAGCCACTCCAACATCAGCTGTCAATCGGATTGAATCCAACATTCTCCCACTTCTAAGCGAGTATACCTTCCAGGAATCGAGGGTGAGCCCAATCGTCAACGCGCATGCTGCCCCCAGTGTCCCAAGTCCAGACATGAGGATCCAAGGAACAAATGTCATTGCGTATTCATCGATGTTGGACTGGACTTGATATCTCTCGGCCCTTACGGTTTGGTCATTATCAAGGAGTACTTGACGGGCCTCTATTTCGTACCAGAGGAAAGCATCAGCAAGGGTTTCTAGGTCCCAGCTCCGGAGACTTCGTTCGATCGCCACTCCAAGTGCCGCTCGAAGCAAGTGTCCGCCGAGCCCGGGCGGTCTCCCGTCACGGGCATCGTCAAAGGTATCAAGACTTGAAGTCAAGCTAAGCACCGGTATATCGTGCCCTGTATCAAGCTTCTCATCGACAAGAGTGTTCTCAATCATCGACCAGTCACTCCTGTTCACTTTAATATCGGCCCATCCCGTGGATCTGTTTAAGCGACATGTTAAGCCTGAGAATGTTAGGGTGTAGTTTGTTTGTCGGCCGTCAGGCTCCTCAATACCAGGAAGACCTCTGGCAAAAGGTATCAAGCTACCCCATCGCTTTGTAGTAACCACTGTGCCATCATCGCCCCCGGTATCCACAACCCCGATCCAAAGAGCAGTCTCATTGAAGGCAATGAGTGGATATGTGGCTCTGACTTCATTTAGTACTATATCTGATATAACACCTTGGTCTGTGCCGAGCGATGCTTCGTATGTGGTTGACTCTGAACCGAAGACTGAAGCTGTTTCCTCAAGGACAAAAGTGAGACGCGGATTACTTCTTTCTGGCAACATTATTGATACGCCTTGGAGATGGGAGGGACTGCAAAACATTTTCAGTCGATAGACTGGCGCGTGAAATAGTTGCATGACGGCAGGAGAAAGCGACGAACGTGATTGATCCGAGACGTTGACGCTGACTAGCCCTGTCGTAGATGACTCGAGCATGCCTTGCTGTAGGCGTGAAAGCCTATCCTGAAGTCTTGCTGAAATCTGCTGCCAAATAGACTGGTCGTCCAGGGGTATTGGACGTGAGCCTCCGAGCAGCACCGAATGTGTATCATGCAGATATTCAAGCACCTGCGTAGATGTATCCACTCCGGCCTGTTGATATGCCACAACATTGCCAAGTAACGAGAAGCTCAAAGCCGAGAGAACAGCGATCATTCCCAGAAAGATCACACGAGGCCTTCTTGAACGAACGAAAGTCCAGAACTTGAGTGGGCTGAAGGACCCCCAGTCTGTGCCGGCAACTTCAACGAGGACCTTCATGCTTACAGCCGAGTTTCTTCCGCTGTGCTCATTGACAGCAGAAAGACGAGCAAGCTTGAACATATGCCAATTGGCGACCGCGACCACAGCCGGCGCCACCAGAATGGAGAAGGCCGCGTCAATGAGCTTGGCTTCAGTTGACGAGAGCTTGCCCCCAACAATGACGGCTGCAATGTAGCTCCTGTCTGTCTTGACTTGGATATATGCGATGAGCCAGCAACTACAGATGAGAGAAGCTGAGCCAATGAACGCAATTGTTATAAGGGAGTATAGGACATGTCTTTTGAGGGGACAGTCCGCGTGTAGTGATGCGGCTTCTTCTGCAATCTTGTCCTCTCGACTTGGTGCTAGCAGTCCATCGTTGTCCGATTGAGCGCCGTGTTGAGTGTCTTCCGGCTTGGGGGTTCCAGTTGAACTGGTGTCAACAGATTCGGGGATGTCTTCCTCTGCTACTACGCTGAGAGGAGATACTGGTCGGTTCGCCATCTCAAAAGACTCATTTTCTGGCTGGGCTATCATATTCATTGGGTAAGAAGAATCCGATGCTCATGCTCATCGACCAAAAGAAACGAAGACTGCTGGTACATTTATACTCCTCTCGATATGAGAAACATTTCAATCGAACCGCATTTCAACACCAACCACAAAATGAGGCTCGCAGATGGGTTGTACCATCAAGGCTGAAGCGGCTTTGCCATGCTTGTGTGTCCCGAGAGCATGACTGAGGTTGGCAAGATTCTTCCACATGATCGCACAAGTGTCTCTGATGACCTATTCCGTATAATCAGTGATACGGGTGAAACCAAGTGATGACAAATGATAATCGGCATAGCCGTCGTGACCATGGGCTGCTTTGAACTTCGCCTCATTGTTGTGACTTGATTGCAAGCGGTAGTGATGCCTAGGCTCGGTCATCGATGTGATCATTCGCCTTTACCCCCTCGGTCGCCGATATACCTTCGCGAACTGGCTCGAATTTATACGGAGGGCAACGTAATCTCCAAGAATGCGATTTCAGTCCTATTTGAGATGTTTTGTATGGTTCCGATGTTGCTAAGCAAAAGCCAGATCTGAAGTGCCTGTATGATAAAGTTTCAGACATCGGACAAGACTTGCATCTCCTCCGTTTTTCCCTGTCCTTCATGGATCGTTGTTCTGCATCTGCCTTAGATGAACAAAACTCATCAATCTTGAAGTCACATTTAAGCAATGGGCATGTCGATCTGTAGAAGGGCATGGGCACTAGATGAGTTAGGAGTGAGAAATTGTCGCCTCAATCACATTGCGGGAGACCTCCAACTTTTGCATCTCAATCACCATCTTGTGTAGGATGTGACTCTAATGTAGATGGAAGTTAATGTTTGCAGTACATTGCCCCAGGCTGGTGAACTACTCAAGCTCATGCGGTGGCATCACAAATTCCCTGGGTACAGGTTGAGGACGTCTGGATTGAATAGGTAATCACGACTGAGAGAAGTTGTTGATTGGACTGGTAATGACACCCCGAGTTACCCTGGCAGATGCAAGCGCTGTGACATTGAGGCCACGGCTGAGTATAATGCTTGAAGTCCGGCAACACGCGGTGGATTATTGCTGTTGATGTTGTAACAGCGCCAAAGATTTGTACTGGGCGACGAATTTGGCGATGATGTGGCGCAAGTATAGCAAGCCGCACCGCCACGCTTCCACCGCCCCTCCACCTTTCTGTAGCATCCCACTTCAATTTGAGCCCCTCCAAACTCTCACGCACTCACTCTCAAGAAACCAAGTCGACTTTAGTCAGTTGGGGCGGGAAAAGCGTCGTGAAGCTTGACACTCATGAATCGTCAACAGAGACCCAATCTCAAGAACGGCGTGGACCTCCAGCTGCAGTCTGCCTTCAACGATGGCAACTGGGCTGCTGTGATCCGTCTTGCAGAGAAGCGAGCCCGGACCTTCAACGACCAATATTATGAGGTGCGATTTGATGGGAGCTGTACTTGAGCCGTCCGTAGACTGACCCGTATGAATAGATTGTGAAAATATGTGCTGAAAGCCAACTGGATGACCCCAGCTCCAAGTTCGCGGCCATAACCGCCATTGACAAGTACGTCAGAGAGGGAACCGTTGTCAAAGATGTCGAGGCCATAGACCTCCTTGAATGGGCCAGCCAAGGTCTGAACAGTGAAGAGGATTTTCTAGAGACACTTGGACCGTTGAGGGCACGTCTCGTGAAGGCTGCGCCCAAGGACAAAATTAACGCCAGCCGCTGCTTGGAGTCATGCTTATTGCACTGGGATCTTGTCAGCGCGCAACAGGTATGGAAAGGTTCGTTACTCCAAGGTTATTGACTAACATATTTCCAGATCGCGGCGATTTTGGACCGGACATTTCCTCAAGAGCGGAGCTTTATGTTTTGGAACATTGTGATCACACATTTATTGGCGGTTCGTGGCAACAATCATCTATTTCACTCCTTACTAATTTCCTTCAGACTAGCCCTCAATCACCTCCGGAGAAGAAGAAGCTATATGGGATGCTCGCATTGAAGCAGATTCAACGTGCTGCGCAATTAGCTGAAGAAGTAGTACCCCTTTCGATAACAGTTAGCCCCTAAACTCACAATCCTAGGCTGCGACTACCGGGAGCGAAGACGCCAAGCCACAGCCGCGAAGCATCCAAACAGAAGAAGAGACCCTACTGTTATACGATGTAACTGAAAAGCATGGTTCTAAGGATGACTGGGCAAAACTCGTCTCAAGTCCCGCCTTCAGTCCGCTTGTTGAGTTCCGAAAGGGCAGGAAGGAGTTGGTGCTACGGACCGTTTCTCGCTACCAGCAAGAACAGCAGTTCGAAGCTATTTTCGAGTTGTGCAAGGATTGCTTATCGATCGAGGACGAAAACGGTCAACCGAGTCTCACGGCGGCTGACTGGAAAGTCTGGCGGCAATTCATCGAAGCCGCTGCTGAGATCAAGAACACCAAGCCAGAGTATGTAGGAACTCAACAGCGCACGAAGCCCCGACTGACAAGATCCAGCATCGAAGAAACTGTCCAACAACTCCTATTGAAGTTCATCAAGTCACCAAATCTACGACCCATCTACAAGCGCATTATTCTATTGGCTCGTGTCTCGGCAGCCTTCAATCTTGCATCAAATGACGAGGATGATCTTGTTGAGAACGAACCTGCGTCATTCCGACTCAAGGAGCTGATCAGCTACGTGAAAAGCCAGGGAACAAATGCCGCGTGCTTCGATGACATCAAAGCCTTCGCAGAGAGACTCAGCCCATCTGCATTAAAGTACATGGCGTACGAGTTTGTTCCAAAGTTGGCTCAGGCTACAGAGGACGAGATCCAGTCGGCTAGAATAAGCAACCTTGCATTCAAGCTACAGTACTTTGCAGCCACATGCCCCTCTATGTACAGCACGGTACCTGGCGAAAAGCCTCTGCGCAAATGTCTTGTCTCTGGTGTTGAAGTTGACGCTAGCTCACCAGGGCCTGCTTTCTCAACCATCGCCGAGACTGCACTCAAGGCTCATCAGTCGCTATCTGGCTTGACTTCAAAAAGCTCTGCTATCGAGGCTGAGATCAGACCGGAACTGGCTGTTATCATTGGTCTTTCCATCATCCAAACTGCGTTTCCTCCATCCTCCGATATCTCGAACATTCCTATCTCTTACGCCCCCCTCCTGCGAGCCCTCCTGTTCCTCGAACACCAGCTCACTTTGACACCGAAACACAGCATCATCTCCCTTCTTCTAGTACAACTGCATCTTCGGGTCGGTTCGTCGTCTCGTGCCCGAGAAATCTGGGATACACTGGGCGTCAAGCGCACCATCATGGACTCCCTCGCCCCCATTTTCTACGACCGCTTGTCGACAATTTCACCTGCACTTATTTCACCATCGGACGAGACCGGTTGGGAACTTCTAGACTTGCTGAGCTCTCACTTCAACGTGTCGCTGAAGCTTAGAATGCCTAGACGGCTAATAGATGCTTTCGAGTCGGGAAGTTATAGCAGTGTAATCGATATCCCCGAATACATGGAAAACCTGCGGTGGAGCTGCACACGAGCGATGAGTCTGGTCGAGGAGACTAGAACCGATCGCATCATGGGAGAACACTTTTCAGAGGTGTTCACCGATCCTCGATTCAGTCAGTCTTTCAACCCCCCACCACTCCTGATAGATACTGACAAAAGTAGCCGAAGTGGCCGACGATATGAAACTGGTTGAGACCGTAGACTATGGATCTTTCCCGTCATGGGATTGCACTTCTCAACCACCTGTCTACACCCGTTTGCGAATCGGACCACCGCCAACAGTATGTCTCCTCCCTCCTATGAAGCAAAGCTAACATGGATAGAATCGTCGCGCCCATCTATCCCTCCTCTCTGAAGCATTCCATGAACTCTTGGGTTACAAACCTCCTCCCATTTACAAGGCTTCTGCGACAGCCGCAATTCCCGACCAAATCTTTGTCCTCGAATCACTCACTCAACTTAGCAATTCTTTCATGAAGTTCTCTAACGGTCCTATAGGCGACCTCACTCCGCAGGAGGCAACGTACTTTGAGGTCATCAGCCTACTCAGCACTCTCATTCCTTTCGCAACCGGCATCAACAGGGCCAAGCCCATCCCCGAAGAGTTTTTCCAGATCGTGGACACTCTGAAGATTGCCATAGATACGCTCAAGCTAGATCTCATGCCTCTCACAAACGCCTCCGAGCAAGTCACGACTCTGAGCACGCTTCATTCTCTCGCCATTCTCCGCGATACTTCCGTCGCTGTAAAGAACTCAGCCCAATGGGTTATCGCTTTCAATGATCGCGAAAAGGAGCGTGATCGCTCCGGAAAGAGTAACCTGCCAAAAGAGGTCATGGCACAGATCAAGGAGCTTGTGACTGTATCTGAGGCTACACTCAAGGAGGGCAAGACCACCGTGGCGAAGATGAAAGAGCATGTGTATGGAAGAGACTTTGAGCCCGCATTAAGAGCGTGGGTTTTTGAAGACGCAGATAACATTCTGAGTATCGTTGGAGAGGCAACAACGAAGAAACTCGTCAAAAGCTGGGAATATAACGTTAAGGGGTGGACTCAGATAGCGTGGAGTTAGGAGTTGTCGATTGTCAACGCACACCTGAATAGATCGATATTCTCGAAGGAACTTAATCCTTTAGACACCCACTCTCATGGCACTGCACTGACGAGTGTATCGCTGGCCCCCATCAGTTGGAGGTTCACTATGAGCTTCGGCTGGGAGCCAGATGGGCTCGTTTCGTTAGGCTCTGGTGTGAGATCAGTGTGAAACATCCGCCGCAGCTCCCGCAATCTTACGCTGGTGGGATGAATGACAAAGGTCGTAGGTTCGTCACTGCCGGTGTCCAATGTCGTGTCGGCTGCACTGCTTTCATGCAGTTTCTGGTCAATGTAGTCTTGGCCCTTTCGAGCTGCCAGCATAAGTTGGCCGTACCGAGCTCGGTCAAATTCTTTTATAGCTGCATTGTTTTGCCGTAGCATCTCTGCTAATCTTGCACAGTCGACGAGAAGAGCGAGTACCATCTCTCTATGAAATTCGATAGCAGGGAGCTGCTGTGAATACAACCGTAGAGTACGTGATGCGTTGTGCATGTTCTCCATGCAAATTGACGAGTGACCCTGAGGTTCTCGTATGTTGACCTTGACCTCAGATATCATTGCCTGAACAAAAGGCCTGGCGCCATCTAGAGCTTGATCGTATAGGGTTTCATCGAAGTTTTCTATTAGGACACGCTTCTCGCTCATGCGCCTGAGAAATGAGCCGATCAGTGGCTCATACTCCCATTCCATTCGTATTTGCATCGTGCTTAGGTGCTCTTCCATAGATGCGATACTTGGAGGACGGCGTGATGGCCACGTTGAAGAAACCAAAGACCTAAAAAGTGACAACTCATGCATGGTGATTAAGGGGTATTCCTCAAAAAACATTTGCGGCTCATCTTCTAGTATCGTTGGTCTTATACAATTACCAACGTGTTCAGCAAAGTGGGTTTTGTGAGTTGCACCATGGGCATTTGGGCTTCCTCCACGACCAATAAGGCTCTGGACGAGACACTCAAAAGTAGAGGCCATAGCTAGGTGGAGTACTGAAAGTCCATGTTTATCTTGTAAGATGGCATTGGCACCGTGGTCAATCAGCAATTGCACGATGGGATCGATATCTCGCCCAGCGGCATGATAAAGTGGTGTGTGACCTTGATCATCCTGGGCGTTGATCTCGGCTCCACGATCCACGAGCAGTCGCACCAATGGCTCCATTTCACAATCGACCGCCAAGTGTAGTGCTGTTCGTCCTTCCTTGTCTCTTCCGTTCACATCGGCCGCGTGGTCAAGGAGAAGCTTGACGAGAGGCTCGACCTTGTCCGATGTGGCGTGGTGTAAAGGCCGCGACGTTTCGTCAATCAATATATTGGGGTCAGCGCCATGTTCCAATAGCGTTCGAAACATGTGCACCTTGTCGGTCGATATCTTGGAATCCTTGAAATGTCTGAAAGCTGCCTCTAGCGCGCCTGGTTCCAGTGGCGCACCATATTGGAAAAGGTATGTTACGATAGCATCTTGCCCTCTTCGAGCTGCATACGTTATTGGCGTTCCGCGTAGATTCGCACCCTTTTTGAGCAGTGTTTCAGCGAGCGAAAGATGGCCAAGCCCACATGCCATCTCCAGAACCGATACATTATATGAGTCAAGTGCGTCGATCGAGCATCTCTCCAACATCCATTCTGCAGCTTCTTCGAACCCGAAGTACGCTGCCTCATGAAGGCCAGTGGTACCAGGGTTGAATCCACCAGCATATCTTAGACGCTCAGTCACCTTGACGAGTTTCTCTGATGACAAGAAACCTTTCACGATATCAGGCATTTCTGAGACGTTGCGAGCGTGGTAACCCCAATGGCATGATGCATATCGACACAGCGGATAATCTCGGAGCATCTTCTTAACATCATAGTCTTCGTCGCTCTCCGCCACGTTATTTTTGATCTTCCAGTCCTGGCTTTTCGATCGACCAAGACCAGGATTTGGGGATCCTGGCTTTTCGTCTTTCGATTGATCAATAACGGAATCCGACTTTTCTGCATCATTTTGTCCTGTAGTGTCAGGTTTTGGACCTCGAACAGTTCTGACATGATCAACGATGACATCGTAAGATAAGTATGTCAGAGTTTTGACGGATATTTCCATAGCAGCATCTGGGAACCATTGGTCCTGTGTCCGCTCGAAATATTCTTGTGTCGTGAAATGTGCTAGCCGAACAGTGTTGCTCTGTTCGTCAACAGTTACCAGGCCAGCGCAAGCAGAAACGATGTCGGGGATCTCGCTAAGATTTTCCTCATCGAACTCCGTAGAGTCCAATTCAATACCAAGGGCATGTTGAAGTTCCACGGGACTAAGCAACCGTCTGGCGCATGAAATCCACATGAGTGCTTCTTTAGCCAATATCGCTTGATCTGTCAACTGGTCTTCTATTCGCTTCATAGCATCGCCATATGCTTTGTCATATGCTTTCGACGTGCTTGAATTACTTGGTAAGACTTTGAGAATAGCTCGGACAGCTTTGGGTGATCTCTTGCCGACAAGGGAATCGAGATGTAGCTGCGCGAGGAGAAACCTAACTTAAGATTAGCATTGATGCTTGTTCCAGGGAGGTATCGCCTTACATCCCCTGAACTGATTCCAGTATTCTTGACTTGATTTCCTCTTGAAGCTCAGGCTTGTTCTGAACAAAAGCAGGGAGTTGAGACATTCGACCAGTTAGGTATCTTCTTACATCCGGCTCACTGGCGCGGATTTTAAGAGAGACGGCTTTCCCGAACTTCTGCCTGATTTCTGGAATATACCTAGAGGTTGCTAGAATATTTGAACTTGTTGTACTTTGAAGGTCAAGCACTTGCTGGATGAAGTTTGGTAGTGTGCCGTCGGTGGTCTCGCATTCATCCAGAGCGTCAAGGACGATGTACACGCGAGAATATGTCGCGGCAACCTCTTGCAGAGCACGACCAAGTTCCTGTAGTGATGGGCGTGTACGAGATGCCTTGCGCTTGTTGTATAGTTCCTCCACCGGCTTGAATGGTAATGACTGGTTCTCAGTGAGTTGCTTTAAAAGATTGGCAATGAGGTCACTGGCTTTCTGTTCGTGGCGCCGACGGAAATTGCAGTATATATATGCAACTCCAATATTGCTCTCGGAGTGGAAGGATTCAAGTAGTGAATTGACCACAATGGATGCCATGATCGTTTTGCCAGCACCTGGAATACCAGGACAAAACAATGTTTGTTTGTCGCCTTTGACCCAGGAATTGTACTCGTCTGATTCCAGCAGCCATTCACCAGTTCCTGGCTCTCGTCGGCTGAATATGTCACTTTGTTGTGGAGCATAATCCACGGGTGATATCCAGTCAAGGACTTCTTTCTGGTGGGCGCTCATCTGGCTGTCTTGAAGGTGTCCAATCCCTTCTGCTATGTTGAGGTTGGATAGCTGTATGTCGGTCAGGATACGGTCAAGCCGTGCGACTCGATGCTCATCCTCAGTCGATTTGTTCTTGATAAGTCTGACCAAATCGGCCAATTGTCTGCTATTCTCGTCTGAGGTTGCCTTGATGTGCTTCACCAGCTGTCTGTGTAGATGTAAGTGATTGATACCAGTAATTGATGGGAATCATACCTACGTGCTTTCGTGTGTCATGGCGAAATGCAAAAGTGATCTTTCACGCTGAAATGCATCGACCAGCTTTGCCACTTCCTTCTCATCGAATGGCCATTTTAAGGCGGCCTTGACTTTTTGGATCCCGCTCCTGTCACCTGGCTGCAGCTTTGTTTTGACAGCATCGAGAATCTTATACAAGCGGTACAAAGGTGCATCGTCGCTCTCCAAGGCCTTGACCTTGACTGACCACGTCTGGGCACTACGGGTCATGGTCTGGTCGGCGTCCCAATCCTGAATCTCGGGTCCGTCAGTTCCTCTGGAATAATCGCGGAGCCGCATGAGAAGAGCCTCGCAGGCTAAAATCTCGTCAAGTAGTCGCTGTCGATCTTTTGAGGCTCCAGCGACACCAATGATGTATTTTGTAACCTCAGCCGTGAGTTGCACCACAGCGATAATACTCGCAGCAGCAGAGAGGCCATCCATGTTGCTTCAAAAGTTGAGACGCGATGGAACGATGAATCCGAGCCCTGGGCTGCCTATTTAAATCGCAGATCGCTCAGCCTGCTTGGTAGCGACCACATCGCATCTGTAACAGCTCAGCCGCATTCTGCATGTTCCTTTGCGAGGATGGCCGGCGATGAGCCAATTATGTTGCTGGGAAGTATTTCAACCTCGAAGTCCGTAGGAGTAAGCCATTGTAGTGGTGGCTGATGCGAACACCCTTCATCTGTTACAAATAAGGCAGCATTTGTCTACCATCTCATTTCCATAAATGATGGTGTGATAGATATATCGGCGTCTTCATCGTAAATGGGTGTGTGAAGCATGTCTCTCTCTGGCTTGATGCTTGAGTCAATATCAGTCGTGTCGAACAAGATTTAAGGTTTCCCTTGCGCGAGGCCAGGATGACAATAGCATATAGCTGACGACTTTGGCCAGCGAAATAGTAGCACTGAAGAGCGCAAGAGACATTATTTTGGCTTCTTGAGTACTCCGCCCGTGAATCGTCGAAGGCGACAATCTCTCGACCATTTTAAAAGTGAACAGGGGTCAACTCACTGGTGAGGCAGTTGTAGGTACTCCTGTAAGTGTGGGCCCCACATGTCTAAATTTAGTGGGCAACCCCTAACATTTTGATCTCCCAAAGATTTCGTTATCTCGGATCTGCATCCCCCCATTCAATCGCATCTTCTTTGCTTTTGTTTGTGTTGCGTCTGCGTCGCCATCTCGTACTCTTCGATTTCAAGAGTACATATTACAGCTTTCTTATATATTTTATCCGTATATCTGTACTTTCTTTTATGTCACACATATACCTACCGTCGTCATCATACTTGCTATCCTAATCTGCGCCAAGCTTTGTCTAAATTCTTTAGCTGCACCTGATTGCAACAACTTCTGATCGATAAAGTTGGTTCTTGTCCTTCACACACCTAAGACTGCGGCTTCTTGCGACAGCGCTTTGAGACAAGTTTCTTCAGTAGAAGCCACCAAACTGAGCACTCCGTGACATACCTTGCGAAGACGAATATCGATGCTGCCGGCGACGTCATATCATTTTTCTTGATCATAGATTGCGATATTTGTGACATCAGTCATGATTTCTCGAAATCGCTCCGGTCGGCGCAGAAGTGCTGCTCTAGCCTTCATCGTCATTACTGTTCTCGTCCTCAACTACGCAGGCCTTTTGTCATTACCGTTCAGCTTCGAAGAACCTCCACAACCCGATCGCCCAAATTTTGATCTTGCACCACCATGTGCCCCAACTCTCGATCATCTACGACGCTCCTCGTACGGCCTGACGAGGGACATTATATACCAAAAACGCTGCATCCGCCCTGTTATAGACAAGAAGCTTGATAGCCAAGTTGTATCGCAGAACCCGGATGCCTTGATCAAGAGCGGCCAAATCGTTCAACTCGACCAAGCCTGTGAAGGATGGACCGAATCGACTTGCGAACCAGTCGCTCTCCGGGTGCCTCCGCCGTACCCTCAGCAGGACTACTCTGGATTTTTGTTTGGCGTTGCGACAAATCTTGATCGATTGAACGAATCCATGTCACAGTTTGAGAGCTGGCTCGGCAATACGCATGCGCAATTACTTGCGATTATCACCGATCCCGGCGACGAGTCCAAGTACAAACAAGTCACTGAGCAGTTCCGTCAGCGTGGGATCGAACTCAGCATCAAGGACCCCTGGAACAAGGCCATCACCTCCAACGAGCAGCACTTCGCAATCGTCCGCGACCTTCTTGCGCATGTTACCCCAAAGACGCAGTGGACTGCCATTGTCGACGACGACACCTTCTTTCCTTCCCTTTATCCCATGAGCAAGATTCTTGGCAAATTCGACCACAAGCTTCCGGCATACGTGGGTGGGCTGTCGGAAAACTACGATGCAGTTAAGCACCATGGCTACATGGCTTTTGGAGGAGCAGGAATCTTCCTCAGCCCATCCCTTCTTCGCGAGCTTGACCCTCATCTGGAGGAGTGCCTCAAAGTTGATCATGTGCCTCAAGGCGATGGTCTTCTCAAGCAATGTATCTACAGCAAGACCAAGACGAAGCTCACTGTTGTAAAGGGGCTCCATCAGTTGGACATGGGAGGAGATATGAGTGGTTTCTATGAGTCCGGCCGTCTGCCAATGACTTTACATCACTGGAAGTCGTGGCACCAGGCCCCTGTGGACAAGATGGTTAAGATCTCCGAATTTTGTGGAAGTTGTTTCCTTCAACGCTTCGCTTTTGGCTCCGACACCGTCTTGACAAACGGATACAGCATAGTCCAATACTCTGCAGGCTTGGAGAGCGTGGACTTGAACAAGATGGAAGGAAGCTGGGAGGGCGCTGAAGGGTTCGACTGGAGTCTGAGCCCAATGAGATCCAAGATGGATCGACGCTTGAAGAAGAGCTATCATCTAGTCGACACCGAAATGGTTGGCAAGAATATCCGGCAAATTTATGTTCATCGTCTCGAGAATGACATCCCTGGCCCGGATGAGAAGTCGAAAGACTCGAAGAAGACGCCACCCAAGATAGAGGAGATGAAGGATGAAGTGATAGAATTGTTGTGGGAATTATGATAAGACACGAGATTGGACTAGGTAATTTGGTGTTCCCGATTGGGCGGGATTTGTATAAACGACGAATGATACCAGATGACATTTGGGACGGATAGATAGACTGGTTTTGTAGATAATAATGTAATGAGCCTTTCCTTATCCCGGCATTAATATGAGAGCAAGAGGGGTCTTCTGATCTCTACCCCAAAAGGTACCACACCCTCCATCACAGAGAGCTAATGATTGAGAGTTTATCAGGCTAGAGCTCCACGCGATATCGGCGTGCGGAGAACAATAGACTCCAAATGTTTAGTGACTGACTATACAAAGGGCGTTTGGAACCACATAAAAAGGGTCTTGGTTGCCGTCATGAACCTGGATAACATTAGCTCTATCACTCTTACACTTCAGTCCCAACTATGGCTTCCCTGTATCATCTCAATGGCTCTCTGCAGCCTTTTGCAAAGCTACTATTTCTCCCAGCTGCCGTTTTGATATCAGTCTGGGTCGTTACCACCACTGTGAGTTCAACCCGCTTTCAACTACATCATGAATTTTCGTAGTTGACCGAAAAACAACAGGCAAAGAGATGGATGCGCAATCGCAGACAGCACTTGCAAGCTAGCAAGGCTGATATAGTGCCGCCTGAAAAAGTGCCAGTCATTGAGCCTTTACATGACTTTGACTGGAAGACTGCACCCAGGCGTCAGTTACGGCCATTCAAACCAACGTATCACATAACGATGGGTATTGTCTCTTCACCGAACAAGAGCGTCCTTTTATCTGACTGTCTTCAAAGCTATTCGGGCAGATACTCCATCAGAACTCATTACAATTGACGAAGACTACCTCGACCGTGTTACACATCGACGAAGTATTATTGCCACTCATGGCTCTACTGTTCATGGCTGCATTCCCGAAGGTGATGCTGCTGTGCGTGAGCTTTACACCTATCTCCTATCTGAACAGCTTCCGAAACGGTTCCCGACCATCTTCAAACTCTCAAAAGACAACTCCATGTGCGAAAATCTCGCTACAGGAATGTCCTTCCCCACACTGCCCGAAGGCAACATGGATGCGGCGCTACGTGTACTTGGTGAGACTGTCGAAGAAGATCTCTTCTTGTTGCAAGAGACTCCCGAAGGCCACCGCTCGGTTGCTTTCATGTGTTGCTTTCCAGCGGGCTTTGATCCCTCGTCTAAGCTTGGTAAAACACTTGTGGAGATCCATGCACCTGTGCCGTCATACGAGAAGATCGGTTCTAGTATGGAGAAGTTCTTTACAAAGCTGGAAGTAGGAAAGAGTGTCAAACGAACAAACGTCAGGAGTCTCCAAAGCCAACGCGCCGAATTAATGCTGACAATATGCAGTGGTCCGTCCAGACTCATACAGAGCTGTTCAACTGCCAGGGCAACCACATAACTGGCGATGATAAGTACGAAACTGATGAAGATGTTGACATTGAAAAGGTAGGACGCTGCCCCATGACAACATTTCCCCACTAACACATGGACACAGACTTTCCTTCGCATAGAGCTGCAAACCCTGACCCGTTTGCCCAAGACACGAGCCATTCTGTTCTCTTTCAAGACTTATCTCTACCCAGTCCGTCAGATCAAGGACGAGGGCCTGGGGCCTGCTTTCGCCGATGCTATTGAGGGACTCGCCAAGGGTAATGCTCCCGGCATGTGGACCTACAAGAGCGCGGTACGATGGGGAAGCAGTGTAATTACTTATCTGAGATCGTGAGAGGAGTGGAAAGGTCGATGACTTGGATGGTACATTTACTGCCGGTATGTGAGGAGCTCTGTGTGACTCATTACAATAAATGCCAAGACACCATCGAATGAATCAAGATTAATACTGTGTAAGACATCTTTTGTTCTGCACGATTTCCCCAATCCCCCCACTGCAAGCCTACAGTATGCCTTGTATTTCGTGATAGCATATACTTCGCTGCAATAAAGAGGTCCAATTTCATGATTACTCCATATGATCAGAGGATCGTCTCGTAGCAAGTCAATCTGGCTGCAGATACCTTTTGGTGAAGTTGATTTATTGTTTCCTACATTGGGGCTTCGTATTATCAGCATCGTGCTTCGGTAGGGGGTGGACAATTAGTTCTTCCCTCAGAGATTTTTCTGGTTAGGGAAACTTAGTCCAGTCAAGACATGTGTTGTTCTCTATCAGATAATCATTCTCAACCGGGCCGGTGCTTCACTTACCAAACCTCGTTTTATCAAGCCTAAACTGGTATCATCGTCAGTGTGTCTACCCCACAGATAACCTTCTCGAACTTGCAGAATGTGGGATGAATCATATCAATCTCGGTGCTCTCTTTTTAACTACCGTATTAGGTAAAGGTTACCCATATCAACCATCTCGACTAATTCTCTTTTGGAAAAGTGCCTGGAGAGTACAACAAATATTCTGTAATTCCAGTCACGCATTGAAGCACCAAAGATGACCAGCTGCTCAAGCTCCATGTGACGACTCATAGGCCATGGCTGCTCCATCTAATGATTTCCGTGGAGAAAAACAACCTTCAACCTTCCGTTATGGGACATGACCGTCGCAGTGAAGGTCTTGTCAATAGACACCTTCTGGTTGTCCAGTTGTCGTTTCGTGAATTCTCTCGTTGCTTCGTCGTATCCGTCCTTGTCGGTTGGCTTCAGTGCCATACCTCCGCTGTCCTTTTTCACCCTACATTCTTTTGGGGCTTGAGATATAATATCTTCAGTGAACCCCATGAAAGGGGTGTAGGGGTCTTCTGATCGCAAGAGGATGGGCCCGTCATTGCCTGCATAGTGTTAGCTTTCTCGATCAATAGTTCAGTGTGGTATAGGACCTTCAATAACAGACACTCCCCCATACCCCACTGGATAGCTCTGCCAGTTCACCTCTGCCCATGTGCCGAGATTGTGAGCGCCGCCATCAAAATCGATATCGCTGCCACGGACGAGTCTTCCGGAAAATGTTGAGCACCATGTTGTCAAGTCAACAAATACAGTTGTGTTGGAGGATACCTTGCAGACACTTAGTTGAAAGCCTACCTTGCAAGTAAATCATGGGCTGCCAACATACCTTCATCGCGCGATACGGCTTCGCGTCTATTCCATTTTGATACACCATGAACCAACGAGTAGTTCCGTCACCATAAGCAGTTTTAAAGGTGATACCTGGTTGGCCAATGTCCATGTCGCCAAGGAAAGGATCTATGAATTCACATCAGATTATGAACACAACTGCGTCTTTGAGGGTCTGTCATACCTTGGATGAGTGTATAGTCACTCTTATCCGGGTCGCCGCAGAATTTCAAGGCCTGCGCTGCGGTATCCTCGATAGATGCCACACATACTGCCAGAGCAAAAAGGAGAAGGCAAATGCGTAGCATACTTGCAGATTTCCCCTTCTACTATCCTTTCAGCGGGAAAACTTTAGAAACAAGAGGTTGGCAAAGAACGAAGACGGCGAACAATTTTTCAACGCATTAAATAGACAGGTTCCTTCCGCGCGAGACATATGTTATGGATGTTACTGCCTCTTTCCTTCCGCATGAAGTGGTTGACCGTGAGGTTGTGTTCGACAAACCAAGTAGGTTGTTTGGGAAAGTGTCATTTGCACCTTCTCTGCAGTTCCCTTTATGGAACGGGAAGATGCATGTCGCTCGCCTTTCAGATCCCGATTCACAGAAGCACAAATTTAGGCATCCCGTAGGCTAGTAGTTTGTCTCGCTTCAAGGGAAATGAATGCTTTTACTGCTTCATCAACATTCGATCCGTAAGGAGTTTTCGGAGTTTACTCCGACTTCCTCATTTGGTGATCCTGTGATGCATGGAGACCTGCCATTGGCTGTACTCTATGATTGACTCGCCGTACTTGATCTCATCTTTCAATTTGAAAGCATTTTATTCGGGCAAATAAATATAAATACGATTCGTTTATATACTCAGATTCCAGATTCCTGCCACAACAGGAAACTTAATAGTGAATCGTAAACGTATCACTACCTGTTTGTTTGCCTCTGTATGCTAGGCTTGTTAAGGGAACTATGTACATGTTTGGCATCTTTTTCGCACGTTTAACAGCTCCAGAAGCCCTTCTCATCATAATCAGGGATATAATATTGCACAATGGCATAGTCCGTAACATGGCATGCTCGAGCTATCAGTACCATAGCCTTATGTCTTGCTGTGCTTGATTGGGTTTCCGCTGATTACAAATGTTCATAAGATGCACTAACATCCATTTTCCTGACTCATCCATGCTCTGCCCTGCCCAGGAATTCGGTATGCAGACTGTCAGAATCCAACGTACAACCGCCCATCGCATTCTCAGACTAAAACATATCGATTACTCTCGGTATCTCAATGTTCACCACTTTTGACATAACAACTTCAAACTCCCTGTCAAGCGGGAAACCTCCTTCTCCACCAACGTCACAACCCCGCCCCAAGAGGGCTCAGGTCTCACGCGCCTGTGACTGGTGTCGCTTGACTCGAGTGAAATGCGATTCTACCCGACCTTGTCGGAGCTGCAAACAGGCCAATAGAGAATGTGTAAACTCAGGCCGCGATGATTTCAAAAGTGTTGCCGCAGCCACAAGGTTAGTCGAACCTGAATCTATCGAGGGGCACAAGCTGACAAGGAGATAGAGAGGTTCAACGGCTGAGAAGTCAGGTGCAGCAGCTTGAAAACAAGCTACTAAGCCCATCTCCTTTGACTCAAAATAGCGATGCTGTGTGTAAACGTCCATTAAGGTGGAAGGGGGTTCGAGTCAATGGCATTCAGTATGGTCCATCCTCGCTGGCGTACTTCACTCATCGATTATCGACTTTCACGAAATCGAGCTTTGATACAAAGGTCCTGTCAAGTCCAAAACTACCAGCTAATTCATCTCCGCTCAACTGCGACCAACTACAGCGTGAACAACAAGACGCTCTCCTCGACCTTTACTGGCAGGGCTATCATGCGATTTATCCAGTGATCGAGGAGGCTGCTTTTCGACAACTTTACGACTCACTCTGGATTGACAACACAACAAGACAGGCATGTCCTCTGGTAGACATTGTGGTCGCCTTGTGCATACAGTTTGGCTCCTCATACACAACCTGTGACAATGTCGTTGTGCCCGATCAACCTGGTTTCGATTTCTACCTGCAGGCTCAACAAGCGCTAGTTCAACATTTGGATTATCCGTATCTACATTCGGCGCAATGCTATTTTCTGAGCGCCATATATATGTTGGCTTTGAATAAAGACAACTCGGCCTATATGATGATTCGATCTGCTGTAGCTGCAGCAGAATCACTTGGCCTCCAACTCGATGCCGGCAATGAGACCCAAGACAGCGAGGTTTCAAGTGACGCAACAACAGGCTCGCGGTTATGGAAGTGCCTTATCACCTTAGACACGCAGGTTTCTCTGCATCTGGGCCGCCCCTTCGCAATTCTGGAGCCGCGTTTGTATGAGCGCGGACACCCAGAATCTGATAGCATCGCTGAACTTGCCGGTCCAAATTTCACCCTTTCGCAGTCTTCAGGCATCAATTGGCTTCGCTTTCAGCATGAGAGACACGGCCTCTTTCAGATCGTTCGTGAGATTCATACTGAGTTTACAAGGGTCGTGGATAATGTTCTTTCGGAGATTGATCAACCCGACTTTTATCAGCACCCTTCATCACGAGAGAAGTGCGCAAAGTATCTCTATGAGCAACTCAAGCGTCTCAAGACGTGGGTTGAGGAGCTACCAAGTAGTCTCAAAACACCACGGGTGCAAGGTGTACCTTTCTCAGTCGATCGCTCGCCGCTGGATCTCAGCCAGGGCGATCCCCTTTGGCTTCAGAGACAACGGCTAATGCTGGAATTCGACTACCATTCCTTGGTCATTATGCTCACTCGAACATTCAACTCATTTCTACCAACACCAGCACTGGGCACTTTCAATAGTGATAACCACTGCATTACTTGTGTGAACTCTGGGATCATGGTAACAAATATGCTAAACCAGATCAGCAGGGATTCCGGTATTCTTGCTGGCTGCTTTCAAGTGTTTGATTGGCAGCGTACCGCCACATTTGCTTTAGCTGGCTTCTCTTGCGGATATCCCATTTGCCCAATGTCCCCCACAGCGCGGAAGACGTTGACACTAGCTGCGAGGGTTTTTGAGATATTTGGATCCAAAGCAGGTGTGCAATTGACCAACAGTCTCAGGATCAAATCTCTAGAACTGGTGGAAGCATTTAGGGCAAGGCTTGGTCTCGCTACACCCGCGACAACTCCAGCCAGTAACCAGAAAAGCCCAGACACGTTGGATACTGTGGTGGAGCCGAGTAGCTATCAGATCATGAGTGTTGGCGAGGAAGCTTTATACAATGCAGGTTTTGATGCGACACTTAATGAGGATATGTGGACTGTCGACACGCCAGGTGGGCTGCTCTGGGGTGACTTGTTGAAAGATTTGGATTCAGGACTAGTTTCATCTCTTGGACAGGTTGGAGTTGACGATTGATATCGCCATCATATTAGATAGTGCCTTACACTTCCGAAATACTTCAGTTACCATCGTTGCCAGTGTTGTGAAAGACCTTTGATCGGAACAAATAGATCAGATTTGAGGCCTGGGTAACTCATCATCCTCAGACACAGCCAGTCATGAAGCGAGGCAGTGGACCCAGAGAGCTGGGAAAACAACACCAAAGACAAAAGGCATACCCCACGTGACCTCGACGAAAAATCATAATAGGAAGGGCCAATGTGGATGAAGCACGCTTCCTCCCGTCTTAGGTCTTAAACCTTACCCCTTCGGGTTGGTGACCTAGCGCTACGCAAGGTTCATTGGCCAAACCCCTGGTCACCAGCCACGGCAACGAGAGCCTCAGCAGCCTCATCGGACTGAGATCGGTGGCTTGCTTGCTTTCCATGACTTCCAAGGTTGCGGGTGAACATCAACTTCATCCATACACAACAAATTGACGTAAGCCCGCGATAGCTTCATTAGACCTATCCAAATATCGCTTTTTTTCTAGAAACACTTTATTTCCCATTCACTTCTTTGTAGGCCACATCAACCCTGGCTATTCGATTTACTTCACTGTCCATCGTTTCATGCCGCGGTTTGTCCACTACAATCGACCGACCGCGGGACCTAGGCGACCAACCATCACGCATATTTGACCGCGTTGGCTTAAGAAAACAATCGTCACATCACCGGGAGCACGCACGCGCAATCAATTTGGGACATGCTTTGATACAGGCGACCCAGGGCGCATTCTCCACCATTGCCGCGATCGCATTCCATCATCCTTCTTCACAGACGGACGGCTGCAGGTGTCGTTGTTTGTATGCGCATAACCCCCCGCCTTTTGGGACCCTCTCTCGTCTTGTAGCTGCAACCGAGCCGCCTTTCCTGCCGACCTTTTCCTGTACAACTCTACACAACTGAGCGGTCGTGCTGCGAACAACAACATCATCATCATGAGCGTCCCTTGTAAGTTCCCCTGCCACCCCTTGGCACAGACCCCCTTCATCGCGACTACAAACCTTGAATAACACCATATACCGATAGTGACTACCGAAGAGCTCGAGCGCTATACCGCTATCATTGACGACATCCTTGAGACGTCCGACCTTGAGACCATCTCACGAAAGAAGATCCGGCAGGGGTTAGAGAACAAGCTCGGCGGCCAGGATCTGAGCGAGCAGAAGGTATGCCGACAAACAACAAAAGCATTGCCTCGCCGTTCCATTTGGCATTGCCCAATTATTTTCCCTACTGACTTGCTAGAACGCCATCAAACGACTTATCGAAGCTCGGTTCGACGCCGTATCCGGGGCCAACAACGGAATCGAACCCCCCTCCACTGTTGACTATGCGGCCAACGGTACGTCCGATGTAGGCGAGACCGAGCAATCCGCCACCCCGGAACCTTCACGAAAGAAGGTAAAGCGCTCGTCATCGGCTGAAGATGCGGACGCCAAGTTGGCCGCGCAACTACAGGCGCAGGAAAACAGCTTGGCCAGAGGGCGCAAGACTCGAGGGGGTGACAAGGCAAAACCTACCAAGAAGAAGGCGGCGCCGCGCAAGAAGAGTGCGAAGAAGGTCAAAGCCGACGATGATAGCGACCTCGAACCAGCCGATGGTGAGGTTGGTAAGAAGAGAAAGGCTGGAGGTGGTTTCCAGAAACCTTTTAACTTGAGCGAAACCCTCTCTGAGCTTGTTGGCGAGACGCAGGTATGTGAACCACTTCTCTATATCCTACGTAGGGCTTTATCCTAGATCTCTTATGAGGTTGGATCATGGCCTTGTCTGTCCAGCCCATGTCTTTACGGGATCGGACTATCTGGTCTATGTCTTGCAACTAGTCTTGCCATTTGGATGGTTACATGCAGCATACTTTGGCACAGCCAATGCTAACACAATTGTAGCTCTCGCGACCTCAAGTTGTCAAGAAGCTCTGGGAACACATTAAAGCAAATGACCTTCAAGACCCGAACGACAAACGTCAAATCATTTGCGATGAGAAGATGCAAGCAGTCTTTAAACAGGCAAGGGTTGACATGTTTCGGATGAATAAAGATATCGGTAGCCATCTCTACCCGGTTGGGGAGGAATAAACAGCAGAGCGACTACATGTGCGGAAAGCAGAGTCCTTCTGCGAAAGTTTCGATGACAGCGTTTGGGCGCGCGGCGGCGTACCGGTAAAGTGTTTCTTGTCTACCTATTGACAATTGGGCTAGGTGCTATATCATGAATCCCAAAGAATTCCGAAAGGCTCAAGATTGTCCCTTTTGTACCGCCTGGGCGGTGATTCAGGAGCATTATGGTGGGGATAAAGACTACCCTACAATGGGAGAATTATTACTTGCAAGACTCGATCTATGTGAAGGTGGGATCGCTCTAGAACTAAAGTATTTGATCATATTACCTACCTACCTACCTTGAAGCGTGCACCTATTAAAAAAGAACCGTTGATTATCACGTCCTGATTGAAAGTGGATTGTCTTCCCTGTGATATGTACTCCCCACCCAATCTGTGCTGCACCTAGTCTAAGTGGCCCTGAATAGCATAAGCACTTGCATAAATGGCGTAACTCCCACGTTCCTGTGACACCTTAATGTTTATAAGTCAGAATACAGCTTCTCTGCTGTTTATGTGTCACATATGTATCTCATGTCTGCCTTTCTAGAGCTTCGAATTATGCAATCTTCTCTTTATAGCACGGAATTAGACTCAAGCTCCGGTCTTCGGGTAGTCGATTGCCCCGCGTTGCCGGTTGCTACCCCGTGATTTGTGAGGTCATGGAAGTTGTTATCTTTGTGTCATTGATTCTACCATCCAACTCGCTGCTCTCTAAGCTTTTGACGACTTCTTTATAATCCTTCATCATGCCGCTGCCTGCGAGACCTTTGGATGCCCTTAGCCAGGCATTCCCCCCCAAGCCCAAATTCACTGAGGCAAATGTTCCCGATCTCACAGGAAAGGTGATCATTGTCACCGGTGCAAACACTGGAGTCGGTCGCGAGATTGCCCAGGTTCTCTACAGCAAGAATGCTACAGTCTGGGTCGCTGCCCGTAGTACTGAGAAGGGTGAAGCTGCTATTGAGGGCATCAAGAAGCAGCACCCTGAGTCAAAGGGCATCCTCAAGTTTCTCAAGCTCGACCTTGCAGATCTAACAACAATTGGGACTTCAGCCAAGTCGTTCCTCGAAGCTGAGAGCAAACTCGACATTCTGTTCAACAATGCCGGAGTTATGACACCACCAGAGGGGTCCAAGACTGTGCAGGGGTATGAGCTCCAGCTTGGAGTTAATTGCCTTGGTCATTTCTTGTTCACCAAGTACCTCACTCCTCTTCTTCAAAAGACGGCAAAGTCGGCGCCTAAGAACTCCGTTCGCGTGATCTGGGTGTCTAGTTCCGCTGCGGATGTTCTCTCACCAAAGAATGGATTCGAGCGTGATAACCTCGATTACCATGAGCCACGAAACCTGATGTTCAAGTACGGAACAAGCAAGGCCGGCAACTTCTATCACAACACAGAGTTCGCCAGGAGGTTCAAAGATGATGACATCGTCAGCGTGGTACGTTCTTCATGACAGCTAAGCGATCCATAAACTAACATTGAACCCAGTCTCTAAACCCTGGCAATCTGTCAAGCGAACTTGATCGCACCTCGCCCTGGTATTTGTACTATCCCAGAACCATTACCACCTATGCTCCTATATATGGTGCGTACACGGAGCTATTTGCTGCCTTTTCTGAAGACATCACAATCGATAAATCTGGTATTTGGGGTAAGATTTCCTTTACCTTACACGGAACTGAGCTCAGGCAGTTACTGACAACTTTCAAGTGGTTCCATGGGGTCGATTCATGCCTATCCGCCCAGATCTTGAGAAGGGTGCTTTGCCCGAATCTGAAGGTGGAACAGGTATGGCAGAGTTCTTCTGGAATTGGTCTGAAGAGCAGGTCAAGCCCTACTATCAAGTTTGATAGCATTGCTATGAAATGCTATGGTTTGTGATGTAATTTCTCTCGTTCATAATATCTTAGCTTTAAACCACCTGCCGTGCTACGAGTCGATACTTATGATGCGAAGGATTATAGTTCGACTTTTTTTATGCTGTTTCAATCCTCAATGACCTATACCAATCTATTAAACATGATCCCTTGCGCCCATTTGGTACCACAGGCTTGCTGTTATTGTAAGTTTGAGGCATGTCGTGACTGCGGCCGTCAGACTCTAATTAATGACCGACGGGAGGTGAAATGAAGCAAACCCTGTTAATCCAAAGGAGTTTTAAGCTATTGTCGATAGGTCCAGCTTCAATGAGCCGTAATGAGTCAATAGATGCCAATGCGAGTCTTCGTCAGTCTAGGCTGGGATCGTTCTGGCCGGTGACTCCCAGTATTGAATAACGGTTTCAGAGCCAATCAAAGGACCCAATTTGAGCATCGCCCCATGCTTGTGAGTCTTGGGTGAGATTACTCAGCCACAGATGCGGATGGAAGTGGCTTTGTGCCACAGCAGGGCAGTTCCGTCACTGTTCTGCCCCGCCATTTCAGAGGTAGAAACCCAAATAAAATCTGGTCGACATCATCTTCTCTCGCCTTCGCGATTTCCCTTGAAACTACAACCATTTTGCATTCGTACAATAGCGCACCAGTACAGCTTCATCAAAAGGTCGCTTATATTTTCCATTTACCTGTAGTTTTACTTGTGCACTTGGCAGCTTTCTGTTTCGTTAAAGCGACTACCCCTCTACCGAGCGACATAATTATAGCTCTAACCCCCTTACCTTCTTCGTTATCCGAATTCGCAAGCATTTCAGCTCCTGGAAGCTTGGGACAGCACAAAATGGCTTCACCGGAAGGAGACAGCAATACTGGACCGACAGCTTCCGAATCCCAACCACAAGGCGACGGTCAGCGCAACAGAGGACGAGGCCGAGGAAAGGGGAATCAGAACCGACGAGGCGGCCAACGGCGTGGCCGTGGTGGTAACAACTCTAACGTGCCCAACGTCCCTGCAAACCCGGCGGCTCAAGATGTTGCAGCTGCAGCTTCCAGAGCCCATGCCATGGCTGCAGGCAAAGCAGCTGAAGCTGCCGACGACGATGACGGCGAGGTGTGCTTCATCTGCGCAAACCCAGTCGCACACCACTCTATTGCGCCTTGCAACCATACGACATGCCATATTTGCGGCCTACGCATGAGAGCCCTTTATAAGACTAAGGACTGCGCTCACTGTCGTGTATGTTTCTCTTCTCTGTACCCCTAAGGGCTTTATCGCTAATAGTGTTCTAGACCCAGGCTCCCTATGTCATCTTTACCGACGACCCCGAGAAACGTTTCGAGGATTACTCAGAAAAGGACATCACAACCACCGACAGCAACATCGGAATCAAGTACACAAAAGAGGATATTGTGGGCGATACCGTTCTCCTCCTCCGATATAACTGCCCCGACGCATCTTGCGATTTCGCTGGCCTCGGCTGGCCTGACTTGCACCGCCATGTGAAGTCCGCTCACCGCAAGCGCATGTGCGATCTATGCACTCGTAACAAGAGGGTATTCACACATGAACATGAGCTATTTGGGGATAAGGAACTGGAGAAGCACATGCGTCATGGAGACGACAAGCCCGGCGCGGCAGACCAAACAGGCTTCAAGGGCCACCCCTTATGTGGGTTCTGTGGAGAGCGGTTTTACGACGACGACAAGTTGTACGAGCATTGCCGGATGAAGCATGAGCGCTGCTTCATCTGTGATAGGCGAGACTCGCGACATCCCCACTACTACCTCGACTACAACGCTCTCGAAGAGCATTTCAAGAAGGACCATTACCTCTGCAGCGATCGAGAATGTCTGGAAAAGAAATTTGTGGTCTTCGAGTCGGAGCTGGACTTGCAGGCTCACCAATTGAGTGATCATGGTGGCAAAGCAACAGGCAGAGACGCGCGAGTAGTCAACATCTCAGGATTCGACATTCGGACACCATACCAGCAAGAGAGAGGAGGGGGCGGTAGCGGAAGAGAAGAAGGACGACGGGGAGGCAGAGATGGGCGAAGAGGAGGAAACAGAGGCCGCGACCCTAATATGGAACCGGTTCCTGCGAGCTCCGCCCAGCCATTACGGCGAGATGAAATTGCCTTTCAGCGGCAAATGGCCATCCATTCTGCGCAATCTGTGTCCAATCGCACATTTGGTGGTTCACTCTCTGCGGCTTCGCCCACACCTGCTCAAGCCTCATCACAATCTCGTGGTGGCAGCTCATCAAACACTCCCCGTGCTAGTCAGACAAACCTTGCTAATCCCATCGAATCTGCTACTGTCCCAGATCCTGCCAATCTCAGCCCCGAGGAGCGTGCCCGACTTGTACGCCACGGTGCTGTAGTTGAACGAGCATCAAACCTCCTCGGCAATGATGCGCAGCGCATGGCAACATTCCGAAACCACATCTCTTCATATCGCCAAGGCGGACTTACAGCACCTCAACTCATCGATGCTTTCTTCACTCTCTTCGCCGATACTTCCTCAAACGCCCTTGGTACGATGGTGCGAGAGGTTGCGGATCTGTATGAGGACAAGAACAAGGCCGATGCCCTCCGCAAAGCTTGGCAGGACTGGCGTGCCATCAATGAAGATTATCCTAGCTTACCCGGTCTGAGTGGTATGCAAGGCGCAACTTCGAGTTCAAGTGGTTGGGCCAATGCAGCATCTGCCAACCCAGCAGTTCCTAATGCAAAGGCGACACAAAAGTACTCGAACCGTGTCTTGAAGCTCAAGAACAGCACAAGACTCGGCGGCCCTGCACCTGTGTCCTCTGGCGGGGCTTCATCGTGGGCAGCTCGTCCTGCTGTCAGTGCTCCCCCATCGTCCTCCAACGCATTCCCGTCTCTTCCCTCAGCCGGCAACTCCTCATCCTCTGCCTCTCGCTCCAACTGGACGACGCCTACACCTTCACAATCCACAACTCTCAATCGCCCTCGTCCTGCTCCCCGTCCTACTGGCGAGGATGCTTTCCCTGCTCTTCCTACAGCGCCAAAGCCTACAACTACAATCTTTGGCTATGGGAACGGTCGGGCTGTACGCCGCGACTATGGAAGTCGAGAGACGGGCTTCCAATGGGGTGGCAGCGGCTCAAATACACCAGCTGGTGAGGAGCCCGCCGAGGATGACGAGGCTGGTGGGAAGAAAAAGGGTGGGAAGAAGGGCAAGAAGGTCCTTGTGCAATGGGGTTAAATCCATTTTTGACAGAGTCGATGTGTAAATATTGGCAGGTCATTTGTACCATTTGGTTGGTGTTAGTATCCTGAGTATGTCGGGCATGAACTGGGAATATGATGTAGCATAGCGATTGGGGTGATTGGCTCTTGGCTCTTAAGGTAGCGAACGAAGTTAGGCGTAGCAATGTACACAATTCTGCCAGGTTGTTTCCCTAAACGTGCAATCACAGAGTCTCGACTACTACAATATCACAAGCTTAGGTGTACTATGAATACATAATCATATTCTGAGGAATCTATGATCAGGCCATCTCGTTGGTAAAGAGTGTGTTAGCGACGTCGGTGTCACCATTCTTTCTGCTGCTAGTGGGTAGATCCTCCCTGTCGTCTCGGATGCAGCTTTAAAGTGCTTTGCTATCGTCTCAGCGCAACTGGGAAGGCAGCCTCAGGGAGCAGGAAAACGGGAGACTTTAGAAGAAGATGCCAAATAAACTCAGTAAAAACTCCCCTAAGCTTGGACTAAATTGCCTAAATCTTTTTATCCCTTAGGATCAAGGTCTCAAGTTTACTAGATCGGAAGCCGGCCTACAAGGCCGCGGGCTCATAATACTCGCGGAATCTGTCCGATCCGTCCCAACGCACGCTCCAGACAACATTCCAACAAGTCAGCAATAACATAGGGAATCTAACGGTCCAAAATGCAAGATAACCGTCGGGCAGGGGACCAACGGTCTTTTTGAGTGCCTCAGGCATATCTTCATAGTGATTCTTCTTATTCCGTAGGGCCCGCAACAAATCAAGA
Organism: Fusarium succisae; assembly: GCA_013186925.1. Taxonomy (NCBI): domain Eukaryota; kingdom Fungi; phylum Ascomycota; class Sordariomycetes; order Hypocreales; family Nectriaceae; genus Fusarium; species Fusarium succisae. The sequence goes on along the minus strand of JAAOAW010000318.1, from coordinate 367,533 downwards.
AGCCGGGAACCGGTATACTTGCGCTGCTTCCCAAGGGAGTCAACGAAGTCACGTGGCAAGACCTTCAAGAAGTCATGAGTGACATCCCCCATGTGCCTTTCAAGCTCGGCCAGGGCGGGTGAGGGAGGGTCCCTTGGCTCCTTTTCAAAGTGGTCGGAGACGTCGCAAAGAAATGCGAGCCTCTTCTTTGCGGACCAGAAGAACGGATGGGCCATGATTTCCTTGGCATTGGGACGGTTCTTCGGGTCTGCTTCAAGCATTGAGGCGATAAGGTCCTTAGCCTCGTAGGCGAAGTCACCGAGAGAGTCGAGGAGGTCCAAGTTATATTGCCCTTTTCGAATGTTGACTTCTCGCATATAGCGATCGCCGCAGTCAAAGGGGTGCGATCCGTTAGTCAAGACATAGAAGAAGACCAGTCCAAGAGAGAAAATGTCGATCGCACGAGTAGCCCGCCGAGGCATCATGTTATCGTCAACCAAAACCGAGCCGGAGCCGCTTTGCGTGCTGGCCTCCATCATGGCACCTTCTCGAGCATCATCGTCGAGCAGAAGCTCAGGAGCACGCCAACCTGATGTTCCAGCGGCACGACCCGTAGTGGCACCGAAGGATGATTGACCGCCCTCCAGCTTCTTGCAAAGTCCGAAATCAGAGACTAGCATTCTAGGCTTGCCATCCTTGCCCATATTGACCAAGATATTCTGTGGCTTGAGGTCACGATGAACGATTCGGAGTTCGTGCAGGTGGCTGATGCCGTTGGTGATTTGATAAAGAATGTTTGGCAAATCGTGTCGGCCGGCGTTGGCAAGGTCCCGGAAATAGTTGGGCTTTTCGACCACGTCTGCTAATGAAGCGGCGCAACGCTCCAGGGCAATGTAGAGAAATCCATCGCGGATCTGTTGGGAGTAGTATCGAATAACTGGAAGTGTTAGAGTGTTTGTTTTTCAATGGTATAATAGCTTACCATTCGGGTGATCATCACTCTCTCTCAACAGCCTTGTCTCTTGGGACGCGATGTCATAAAATTGAATCAACATGCGCTTGACGGCGACCGCCCTTCCATCGAATTTGCCGGCAAAGACTAGAGTGCCATTGCTTCCTGTGCCCAATTGCTCATCTGTGTTCACCTCAATGTTTCCCATACGAATCGTTGAGCCTGTCACAGACTGCATGTCGTCATGTACGGTCATTACGTCCGGCTCGAGGCTAGGCCTTTCGCCCAGCTTCTTCGCGTTGTTGACCGCATCCTCGACAGTGGCCGTGGCCGGATCATCACCTCGAGATAGGGAGGTTTCCTGAGCACGACCCTTGCGATGTTTGACACCCCCACGTCTGCCTCTGTGAGCCTTCTTCTTCTTTTCAGGGGCTCCGCCATCCTGACTTTCATTTGTGGCCGTAGCCTTGGTTTGAGGTTGAGGTTGAGGAGTATCGGGAGTATCTACTGACCTCTTGCCGGGAGTCTTCCTCTTGGGCTTCGGGGTCGCTTCCCTATCGCTGAGCTCTGCCTCTTTGATAGGCGTTTGGGGTAGAGTTCCGGGCTCCAATTTGGATGATTCGGGGGCGGGGACCACGGATTCCTTGACCTTCTCCTCCAGACTTTCTCTAGGTATTGCAGGCTTTGGTTCCTCGCTGACTGGGCCGGCTAAGTAGTCAACGTTGCCGTCAGTGTCGCTGCTATCAACTTCCTCCGGTTGCTCCGTGTATACAGGGGCCTCAACAAAACCCAGTATATTCTGCAATTCGTTCCAAAAACCCCTTCTCTTCCCCCGCTGGAGGTGACGACGGATATTCTTGTTGTTGAAATAGAGCAATGAAACGAATATGATGATGACCACGGGGTTGGTGATGAAATCCTTAACGCTTTGGGCAGCAATTAAAGGCACCTTTTTGACGTTGGTAAACAAGGTAGGCTCATCCGAAAATGTTAGGTCCGTGGTTTTCGAGTCATTATTCTCAAAATCATCCCGGTCATCGTATACGTCATACACTTCTGGGCCTTCGATTGCACCAGCAGGCAAACTTGGCGTGTGTGTGCCACCTCTGTTGTTGACAGTATCGAGGAAATGTGTGCCTACCAAGACCTTCGAGAGTTTGGTCTGGTTGATGGTGTCCCAAGAGGGAGCAATGTCCCACCAATCGGGGCGGGATAGTTGAGCGATGGGGGCATGGATGATAAGAGGGTACGATCGTCCAGACATGACATACCAATCCCCAGATCGAGTCTGATTGAGAAAGATACTGTTGCTGCGCATACGGGCGTGGGTCTCATCTTGTGGGGGCATTGGCGGTTGAGGGAGGACCACAAGATCGGGGTTGCTGTCTGATGTAGCATCTCCTGGTCGGCATACATCAAAGACTCGAGCTACAGGTGCTGCGAAGTGTTCGCTGAAAAGCGGCTCTGCCTTTTCAGACCTTGCGTAGTCAAACGCGTAGACCTTGCCATCGTGTTGGCTTGTGATGTACTTCTTATCCAATGAAGACTGGTGCTGTTGGAATAGGTCGCTGTCGTAGTTATTGGGGCTCCACTCAGAGTACCTGAGGGTAGCGATAGGAAGACCATCATCACGTCGCTGGATATCAACAGTATATTCGGTCCTGCCCAAAGTGATTGTTCCAGTAGAGCTACACTCCTGGCTGTTCTCGTCGTACAACGTGTCGGGGCGTGCGCAGCTTTCGGCTTCATTAACATGAGATCCTGAAGCACCGAACCATTTCAGAACTCTCCCGGTGGCTGCATCAAGAGTAATCATAGTGGTCTTCTTGTCACCAGTATAGACGACGGGGGAGCTCTCGTCGGCGTAAGGGGCCAGTTCTTCGACAAGCTTCTTCATGGTGAAGCCAGTCTTGACAAATCCACGATTAGAATCGGGCGCCCAGAGGTATATTCCACCGTCGCGGTTAGGCTCAACAGCCCAAACATAATGGTCGACTTGGTGATAATTTTCATCGAGGATAGACCTCTCTGAACGGTGGTGTTTGGTCTCTACCATAGGGTGGTCGACTTCGAGATGCCAACGTTCCTTTCCGGTTCTTCGGTCGTTGGCGTATAGGTCTCCATCGACGGTCGCCAGAAGCACAAAGTCTTCCACTTCCCAATCCTTCAGACTCCGCGCAATCTGCGGCGAGGCAAGCCCAGAAGCAGGAATTCTGCTGGACCGTCGTGAAGGTTTTGGTGCTCCTACGGACTGAGCCGGAGCCAAAGTTGCGAGGGCGCTCGCATCGTCAGGGATAATTATATGTTCGTTTTCGTTTTCGTATTCTCTTTTCCGGTTCTTGCGGACAGGTTCATTCTTCTGCTGCTTTGGTTGTCGTTGGTTGGCAACGGAAGCCTGCCTTATATTCTTGACAGTCTCTCGAGCCGACTTGGTCACGTCAACGGGGGTCGCGGCCCATTGATGGACGGCATCATCGGCTAGCTGCTGACTGCGGCCGCCGGGGCGCTGCAGTTGTGGTAGATCTGGTTCAACTGGTCGATGCTGCTGCTGAGCATCAACAAGCTGTAGCCATGGCAGAAGGATGATAGCGAAGGCGATGAAGAGTCTCTGTTGCTGTAGGGCCCGACGCCCCTCGCCCGGAGGTCGTCGCAGCATGTTTGATAAGGATTACGATGTGATTGATCACATGGAACCCATTAGAGAGGATGAGAGACTTAGTGCGGCGGATGTAAATCGGCAAAAGCCATAGAATGGATAGAAGGGATGAAAGGTTCAATATCTTGGTTGGGTAGTCACGTCACACCACCGATTCGTCCGTCCGTTCGTTCGTTCGTAGGTAGGTAGGAAGGTACGGAGCCGACTCGGAGGGGAGCGCGCAGGAGGGGATCAAAATCGAAGCAGACCTCACGATTTAAATCACAACACCACGCAACGTTATTGATAAAAAGATATTGATAAAAATGCGATTCTAGGTGGAATGAAAGAGCAGGTTGGATGGAACACGGAGAAAAGGTTGGGGTAGGAGCCCGGGTTTTACGAGTGACCCCTTCTTTTGCCCTGCCCTGGAATTGTTCCCCTCGGGGGTAAGAAAAGGAACGCATGCAGGAATCGTATACATTATGATGACTTTATCTTAATTCATCCTAAATATCGTATTTTTCTATCCTAAGCTTTTACTCTATTTTACGACTTATGATGAGTCTTTGCAGATTTTATCCAAGATTATAATAGAATTACATAACTCTAGAATAGAATTGTGATGGTTTTTTCTCTTTTTCTCTCACCCTCCAGCGATTGCTGACACGGGCGGCCAACCCAGCATGGCACGGGCGTTGTAGAGAAGGCCAGAGACTGGCAAGGAATTGCACCAGTCGAGGGGAGAGGGGTTATGGCTTGCGCCAGGTATGAAGGCCGTGTTGCCAGTAAATTCTTACTGTGGGCGATCCAGATCATCCCGTTGGCTCAAGGCCAAGACTTCAGTGTACGACAGCACTGGGGAGTACATAAGAAAACCTCTGACGTCGAGTCGGGGTGCTAAAATGAACTGGTCTAAAGCTTTGGTAAAGTATACTAAATATACCTAAATCTTTTTATCACTTAAATGGGAGGCCCTACGTTATTGCTTTTTTTGCTTCCCCTTGGCTAAGTGCATTGATAAAAACTCGATCTCAAATGTCTAGCTGTGGTCAAATCGAGGTTCCCTTGCATTGTTAAACATGTGAAGGCTGGCGCTGTGTCATCTAGGGTCAAAGGGCAATGCAGGGAGGAAGTAATTCTTGTAAGAAATGGATACAGAAAGACGAGGTGCTATGTTCCCCACTGTGAGTTATGTTGGAAGCTTTATCCTCCAATAGAGATTCGCAATTCTTCAGTTGCCGTTTCAGAGCTACTGTCACCAGCCTGAATTGACTCTTCACACTGTCCTTCTGTTCTGACTTTCTCTTTTTGTGGGCTTCGCTTGTGTGCACCCCGGATCGGATGGTCTGTGCTTCGGGGACCCTCTAACGTGCGCCCGGGTCCTCCCTTGACGAAACTTGAAGAGGAAGGGCCATGATAGACTTCAAATTTCTCTAGGGTAGCGAAGTTTGTCAAATTGAACTCGATGGACGCGTAATTCATCAATCACATAATCGAGTTTGTTTTTTCTAAATTGGCAATTTCAATCACGGCAGATTGAGTAGGTAAGAGCAGAGAGAAGTTGGAAGGACTAGAAACTCGCGTTCTTGTGCACTGTTACAGGCAAACATCTCAACATTTTGTAATTCTTGACCGCTCAGCGTGAGCTACAGCCTGGACTCTCATATGTCTTATATGTTTCGTTTTGTTGTAATATAACACAACCCCCCTACATTATTTACTCGTCTGTGCGCTCCCGGCTAGGGTTCACTCCCTTATCAAAGACAAAGTGTGACTGGGTGTAATCCATGCATTATGAACGTCAACCGACCCTGATTAAGCCATGAGTGCTTGCACTGGAGTTTGGTCCATCACCGAGGGAGATGATCGTCAAATCGGACAGAAGCCCAGCAACCATCAAGACCAAGTCGATAAGTCATAATTGCTAAAAAAGAGCCAAGATGATGACCTCAGTCTAATGACAAAGGAATGCGGTCTGGGGCATGTCCCGCCCGATAGTCCAGCACCCTTCCCAATGCATTACTCAGCCCAACCTCAAGCTGGTCCTTTCTCCTCAGCATCTCGAATTCACAATCGGGTGCATAAGCTGCCAGTTCTTCAATAAACATATTCAGTGCAGGCTGAAGTCGCTGGAAGCAATCCCCAAAGTGGTCGATAAAGCCGGCCCTCGATACGCTCTCCAGATCTCTCACCAACATTGTGAGGAGCTTTGATTGGTCGATGCCGAACTGCAGAGGAATGTTAGTATCAGCCGATCAAGGATCGCTCAAAACCATCTATCATGTCTCGCAATGTATTGCAGATATGTTACCTACTAAGTCGAACATGGAACAAATACCCTTTTGACTCTCATACGAGAAAGGGGTTTGGGGCCGACCGCCGATCTTGTCGAACGCCTGCTGGACCCGTTCAATCATATCTCGACATCGTAGGTATGTATTCTTCCAGGAGGTCAGTATAAGTCAACTAGATGAGGCAAAACTTGTAATACCCCGGTGATCTCGACTTCTACACCACGGCCTCCAATATTACTGGCAGTAAAATACATGTCAGAAGCTAAACTGCTGACCGCCCGAATGACCATGTGTATATCCTCTGGAGTTGTAACAGCTGCAATGACAGGGGGCGCAACTGGATCAAGTATTGATGTGGTGAGAGGCGGAGTAATTATAGAAGTCGTTGACGAAGCTACTGGAGAAGCATATGTTGTGGCTATGGCAGTAATGCTACTGAGAAGAAGGAGGGCGTCGCGCATCATGCAGGGAGAACTGAGCGTGGTTCGGGGCAAGATGTCGAGTTAATGATGGCACAGGTAGATATAAAGTCGTATTCGCTCGAGAAACAATCGGCTGCTATCTGAAGACGCGATATCGTAGAGGTGATCTGATATAAGGTACGGCTACTGGCAAATATGGAGTGTTGCGCCCAGTCGCAAGCAGACCGCTTGACACATTATATATCCCAGACCATATCGAGGCTTACCCCTTTATTCTGAGCTGTTATCGACTCAAACACGGAAATGTTAATATTTGAGCCTTATATGTATTATTCTGAGGACATTTAATATGAAGTGGCGGAAATGGCTGGTCTCTAGCGGTTGCAGACCGATTTGGGCTGGCTGCGTGCGACAAACACCCGAGACCTGTAACTACCTATGCCGTTCCAAACTCCTCGCCAAGATAGATGCGACGGATATCACGGTTCGTGGTAGGGCTTTTGGACGCCAGATTTGCTTTTGCAATATCTTGGCATCGAGCATATTGAGGACATCGCCATGAGGAGAGGCTGAACATCAGGGCGATCTACGAAAGCGAATATCAAGGACGACAGAGACACCGAGACAGCTTCTCATGTTCTCATGTTCTCTTGGCAATCCAGAATATGAAAAACTAGTTACCTTGGACTGGCAGGGTAAATGCTGGAACAAACAAGTTTGTTGTAGAGATTACGAGTTGAAAACAATTGTCTTTTCGGGAAAGCCAAGACTTTCAGCTTCTGTCTCGGGCCAGAAGATGTTGTTATGCATCGTAAACGGACAAGCGATTGAGACGAACGTGTTGAGCAACAGATTTGTCACCAAGCCAACTACGTATCGTATCACTCAGCAAACAATGGATGAGCAAGTGATATGTATGAACAGAGAATACTCCGAAAAATGCTTTTAGAAAGTCCAAGCAACTGGACCTATCTTTCGTGAACATGACAATGAATTTCATTACGTGACCCCTCGCCCTGACCAGTTTTTCTACCGAGATACAAGCAAATCACTCCCATGCAAATGCAGTGAAGACGTCTATGCGAGGATCTCCTCACTCTCCTCAAGAACCTCCTCCACAATCTCCTCAATCACCCGATCCTCCTCTGTTGTTAAGCCCTCAAGAGACTTTGTGTAGGCCTCTAGCAGAGGAGCATGGGGATCCTTTGGTAGGCCAAGAACTTCGCGCTCTTCCAGAGTCTCGGCCTCGATGGACTCGCGCCAGTTGTACCACTCCTCGAGCATGTGTCGGCGAGCCTCAACCACAGCCAAGTCAGCAGACGCACCACGGTCGGCATCTTCTTGCTCAAAGACGCGGCTGTATTCTCGAAGGTTCTTGCGCACAGCCTTCTGCTCCTCCTTGGTGAGCAGGGTCGCGGGCCGAGGGCGCCATGAGAACTGCTTGAACTTCTCAAGCGGCTCTTCTCGTAGAGCCTCACCCTTGAAATCGTAAATGTGGTAGCCGTTTTCCATCTAAATCAGGTTAGTATAAGTATCATAATAAGTTTGATAAGCGGGGCATACCGAGTGTTTCCAAGCAGAAGCCCATGAGGCGACGAATCGGCCTGAAGGGTCCCACTCAACATCTGTGACACCGTAGTGGTCGGCGGTGTTCATAGCCTGGAGGTTGGCGGTAAGGTCCTTGTCTGACTCGGGCTTCTCGCCCTCGAAATCAAGGTCAAAAAAGTCTAGATCGGAGCTCTGCTGGTTGGCAATGGTGGCAATAACAACAAAGCGACCGCGGGGTGACCAGTAGATGGCGTTGCTGTTCTTCTTGTCAAGCGTTCGGAGGTGCTTGAAGTTACCCACTTGTTGGCCCTTCTTGGCCTTCTCAGGGCAGAAGAAAGAAACTGCAGTCTTGGGGGGGACAGCAGTAACGCCCACGGGCTCGGTTGTGGAGATGATGGCAAACCTGTCACCCTTGGGCTCCCAGGCAAAGTTGATAACGGTATCCTTAATAGTGTCAACAACCTCAACAGGGACACCCTTCTCCTTGACACGGAAAATCTCGAGTGTGGTTGCTTGAGACTTCTTCGACTTGGAGTGTCTGTCGACCTTGACGCAAATGTAGGCAGCCTCGGATTGCCAGTGAAGCTTAGCGTCGCTAACGCTGAAGAGGTTCAGGGATCGAACGACCTGTTTTGAGGGAATGCTCATCAAGCCGACCTTGGCAGGGTTGCTGCCGATTTCAGGAGTCCAGTAGCAGAACAGCTGCTCGTAGTCCTTGATACCATCGCGCTTGGGGGAAGCAGGAGCCCAGTCAAAGTCCACAACACCCTCGATCTTGATGGAGGTCTTGTCGAGAAGGTTCATGCGGGGGAGTTCGTATACGGAGATGGACTGGCCGGGGTTCAGACGGGCAACGTACTTGTCATCAGCAGACCACTTGAAGGCAGGCCACTGCATCTTAGGCGGGGCCTTGCCTTCCTCCACCTTGGGGGGTTCGAGGTTGGCGAAGGATCGCAGAGGAGCAGCGGTAGCGATGTCCCAGATCACGTAGTTCTTGCCATGGTCGTCGATTGAAAGGGCAGGGTGGCCCTCGTCGGGAATAGAGATAGGACGGTTAGACCAGGTGACGATGTACTTCTCGCCGGGGGAGAAAGCGACCAGGTTTACGAAGGGGTGAGCGAATCGGGCCTGTCGTGTCCATGAAGGACCGCCCCAAAGTTGGACACCCTGGGCATGGACAGAGGTGAGGTATGTGCCGAGAGGAGACCACTGAACAAATGTCTCAGTCCAGTGCTGTCGCTCGACGATGTTCTCGGGTTGATCCTTCTCGTTGTTCCAGTAGACACCAACGCTCTCACCCTTGTACATGACGAACTGGTCTCGACCGCGGCCTGAGGGGTCCTTGAGGAACCATCGCAGATGCTCCTTCTCGGTGAACTCGTCGATGTGAGGGGGTTGGTAGGTCTCGTCGATACGACCTTCGCGTCCATATCGCTCGATATCGGTGAACTTGTTGACGCGGAGAGTGTGCTTCTTGTCAAGGGGGGTGAGGTCGAGCTCGCGAGTAGCGGCAGCAGCCTCGGCGGGCGAAGTGTATTCGACAAAGGCGAATCTTAAAAAAGGGGATCAGCTCCAAGTTCGATGCATCTTTAGTTCCAAGCATGGCACCTACCGGAAAGACTTTCCATCGTCGCCCATGGGCATATGTATCAAGTCCTCGCGTGTCTTGCCGACTGTGTTGAGCTTCTTCAACAAGAACTTGACAAGCTTGGGCTTCTGATCCTCTGTAACTTGAGGCAGGCCATCGAGAACCACGAAGCTATCATAGCCTTGCTCAAGCGAAACCTCGAATCGTTCTCTCAGGTCGGAGATATCAATATCATCGTCGTTGAACTCGTCATCGTCAAGGTCGGCCTCGCGGAGGTGGTCGAAAGAGGGCGCCATGATGGGCGATATTTGGTTGTTGGAGGGGTGCAAGAAAAAATGCCCCGCTCTCACTCGATTCTGTATGGTTTTTTTCGAGGGTTTGGGGAGGGTTCGGCTACCGAGCACAGGTTTGCGAAAATGGCCTTTTTGCGCGCGGGAGATATGACCTCTGGAAGACACGCAAAGGCTTGTCTAGAACGGCGCAGAATGTCGCTCGGGAACGTGCGGAGTCTTGATGTTGCGGTGGCCAACCTAGTTCAGCACAAATTTGGTGTTCTCCTTCAACTTTCCCGACGAAAGTGTGCGTGATGCGGAGAAATGATAATGCTGGCCCGAAGCTCGAGGCTCCCACCGCGGGGCAAATCACGTGTGGGCTTTGCTGGCCCCTGGGGTGGAGGGGCTGCGGTTGCTAAGCTGGATGGGAGCTCCAGAAAAAAAGGCTGCAACGTCTACCCCAAGGCTGAAGCATATTGACCTGGACGACGACGATAACCTCTTACGTTTTTATAGGTTTCGCCGTGTACAAAGTCGCATTGTTAGCCCATCATGGTATGTTTCCTCTTTAAGTGAGGAATGTTTGTTGAAACACTTCATCTTCTCATACTGAGTATACCGTATGCTAACATGCCCCTCCTAGTCTTTCCAACCAACCCAAATTTTTGAGGAGGGCACTACTGAGGAGAAGGGTGAGAATGCTCGTCTCTCCGCCTTTGTCGGTGCCATCGCCGTCGGCGATCTCGTAAAGAGCACCCTTGGTCCTAAGGGTATGGACAAGATTCTCCAGTCAGCGTACGTTGCGCCCATCTTGCGGTCTCGACAACCCCCCTTTTAACATGATGCTAGCTCCACCGCCGAAATCATGGTTACCAACGACGGTGCCACAATCCTCAAGTCGATCGCCCTCGATAACGCCGCCGCAAAGGTTCTGGTCAATATTTCGAAGGTCCAAGACGACGAAGTCGGTGACGGCACCACCTCTGTTGCTGTTCTCGCTGCCGAGCTATTGAGAGAGGCGGAGAAGCTGGTCGACAAGAAGATCCACCCCCAGACTATCATTGAGGGCTACCGGATAGCTAGCCAGGCTGCGCTGAAGGCGTTGGAAGGATCAGCCGTTGATCACAGCAAGAACCCCGAGGCCTTCCGACAAGATCTGCTCGCCATTGCCCGAACAACACTCAGCTCCAAGGTCCTGGCCCAGGACCGCACTCAGTTCGCCGAATTGGCCGTTGATGCCGTCCTGCGACTCAAGTCCTCCGACCTCAACCACATCCAGATCATCAAGAAGGCCGGAGGCAAACTCAGTGACTCCTACCTCGACGAAGGCTTCATTCTCGATAAGAAGATCGGTGTCAACCAGCCCAAGCGACTAGAGAAGGCCAAGATTCTGGTGGCCAACACCTCTATGGACACCGACAAGGTCAAGATCTTTGGTGCCCGCGTTAAGGTTGGCTCAACAAGCAAGCTTGCCGAGCTTGAGAAGGCCGAGAAGGATAAGATGAAGGCCAAGGTTGAGAAGATCAAGGCACACGGCATCAACTGCTTCATCAACCGACAGCTCATTTACAACTGGCCCGAGCAGCTGTTTACTGATGCCGGCATCATGTCCATTGAGCATGCTGACTTTGACGGTATTGAGCGTCTTGCACTGGTCACAGGCGGTGAGATTGCCTCGACCTTTGACCATCCCGATCAAGTCAAGCTTGGTCACTGCGATGTTATCGAGGAGGTTATTATTGGAGAAGATACTCTCATTAAGTTCTCTGGTGTGGCTGGTGGTGAAGCTTGCACAATTGTCCTTCGAGGTGCCACAGAACAGCTCCTCGATGAGGCCGAGCGAAGTCTGCACGATGCCCTTGCTGTTCTGTCACAGACTGTCAAGGAACCCCGAACCACCCTTGGCGGTGGCTGTGCTGAGATGCTTATGGCCAAGGCGGTCGAGGGCGCTGCTACCCGAGTTGAGGGTAAGCGACAACTGGCTGTCTCTAGCTTTGCCATCGCTCTTCGACAACTTCCCACCATCCTTGCCGACAACGCCGGTCTCGACTCTGGTGACCTCGTTGCCAGATTACGCAAGGCTCTCTACGATGGTCTTACCACTTATGGCCTGGACCTGACGACCCCTGGCGGTGGTATTGCTGATATGCGAGATCTCGGTGTTATCGAGAGTTACAAATTGAAGAAGGCTGTGGTGTCTTCGGCCAGCGAAGCCGCAGAGGTAAGCACTTATCCATATACTTTTAAACACATCATTCTAACATTATCAACCAGCTTCTTCTTCGAGTGGACGATATCATCCGGGCAGCCCCTCGTCGACGAGAGCGTATGTAAGACTGGTTTAGGTAGCCGGTGAGGACGAGTCAATGTGCATAGACCATGATGATCTGTAATGATACCATAGATGCTGGAAAAAATGGAAAAAAGGACCATCGTGAATGAGCCTTGCCTTATGACGAACAATGAATTTCCCAAATGCGTGCTTTTGATTGAGCAGTGTTGTGCCAGTGCCAGCCGTCCGCAACTCCTTTTTGACACTGCCTTGCGTTGTTACTGACAAACCCTGGCGCGCATTATTTGTCGCTCGCCTCTATTGTTGTGTTTATTGAATGGCAAAATTCGTTACGTTATCCTGTTAATTATTCTCCCGGCTCTTTATGCTCAAGTCCTCACATTCACTCTTTGCGCTCGCATCATCACGATCTCGCAAGACTTCAACTTTAGCATCATCAGCATCACCTCAACGGTCGTATAGCTATCTGCTGCTTTATTATTTTATTCTGAAAGTCTTTCATATCTCAGCAATCCCCATAAGTCACTTGTACATTCACTATCATTTATTGCTCCGGCAGGTTGTTTCTCAGCGCAAGAATCTTCGCTCCCTGAGCGATATCGCCAAACCAATGGAGCAATCCAAGATTGTCGACTTCTTTTCATCTTCACCGTCCTCTCAACAATCAAAACAGCGCATCAAAAAGCGTAACAAACCATCGCCAGCCAGAGCCGCGAAAGGTGGCAGCCAGTCGACTTCGCCCAACCCAGGCCGCGCAGAGTCACAACAAGCCATGCCCAAGCCAAATCAGAAGCCCAAGAGGCAGAGATCGCAGGCATTAACCTTCGTGCCCCGTGCAGCATCTTTACAACCAGCTATTCCCTCTACCCCAATCTCCAAAAACATGTCATCTCCCCAAATCACGAAGAAGCGTCGCCTGGAGGGACGCAATGAACGTGTCCCCGAAACTCCCCCTAAAAAACGAGTCGCGACGAGTAGCCAAGGCCAACAAACGCCAAAACGAACAAGTCAATTAGTTCAAGCAAACTCACCGAATACACCATTTGACATTTCATCTGGAGAGAGCTCTGATTCAGACTGTGTGATCGAAAAAGTCCAGCCATCGCCAAAGCGCAAACTCGTCGCACCTAGTCCACGAGCTCGACCCAACAAGAAGCGCAAGATTGATCCGCAAGAATCTATCAACCGAGGATATGCCTCTATTAAAGCATCTGTCCTCGCAAAAGGCACAACATTGCAAAGACAGAACAAACGACCAGCTGCTAGAGGGCGACAAGCTGTTTCTGTACCTCCTCAAGCACCCTTGCCCAACCTCACCTCGAGCGTTGCAGGCCCAAGTCGAAGCACTTCTGTCCCTCCAACTCATATCCCCACCAAACCCCGTCAGAACGAGGGTGCAACCCAGAACGAGAATGAGTCGGACCACGACAGTGAGAAGGCTCAGCCTTCTCCGAAAAAGCGCAATCAGCTTGAACAACAGAAAGCCAATGTTAAGCGACGACGAGTTGGCGACTCAATCGATACTCCTGTCTCGATCGATGCAGACGACGAAGATCAGTCTGACTCGGAATGTGAGGTTGTCAAGGTTCTGGTATCCCCAAGACGAAAGGCGGTCAAGCATCGCGCTACAGCCGACAAAGATATCAAGGCCGAGACTGCTAAGCAACGAAAGGTTGCAGCTCAGCGCAAGACTCGGTCTCCCTCTCTCACAAAGCGGCCTACGTCTGCCAAGTCAGCGGTTACACGCGACACCACACCAAGCAAAACTTTACACATCGATCTTACCTAGGAGCCCTCCGATAGTTCTGATTTCTCAGACGAGGAGACTACGGTTCTGGCCAAGCCAGCGCTGCCAACACCAGTCGGGCATATGCTCGACATCCAGAATCCCCAAGCCACTGCTACTAAGCAGCCCACCAACAACAACCCCGTTCCTGCCCCGCAGGAGACCGCCCCTGTCAATGAACAGAGGAAGCCCTCGCCGCACATCACGGATTGTTTGTTGGGTTGGTGCCATGATGAGTTGAAGAAAGCTCCCTCAATCTCGAGAAGCAATTCTCCGTCTCCCGACCACGATGTGCCCTTCTCCACCGCGCCTGAATATCAGCACGATGATGCCGCAGCGAAGAAAATCAAGACGGAAGCTCACGCTAGTGACATGAAATCCGTCAAGATAGAGAGCATTGAGCAATACAGCTCCGACGATGACGAAGGTAGCAGTGATGAAGAGTCTCGCGATGGAGACATACGCCCTATCAAGCAAGAGAGAAGCTCAGTGTGTGGTCAGTCCTCAGACGACGAAGAAGACTTCGACGAAAAGGACATCAAGAACATAAAAAAGGAGAGCTACTCAAGTCCCATGAATATTTCTTTTGTCAAGCAATACGAGTCGCATGCCGACGAAGACCGTGAAAAGGAATACGGTGACGGTGAGGAGGAATACCAAGGCCTTCCTGACCTAAGTGATGATGAGGTGTCTCATGAAGCCAATACCAACGAGGTGGAAGAGAATGAAAATGTTGGATCATCGCCACCTGTGTCATATCAGCTACCGCAGGAAGACGTCTCTCCGAAAGCTGTCTCTGCCACACTTGAAGAGGCGGCCATGATTGATTCCGCCAACAAGGATTTGAGCAATACGTTCGGCATCTCGAAGAACAATTTCTCCACTCCGATCAAAACCGAAAAGGGTCTTTCGCCATCCATCTATGAGCTCCAGCCAGTTTACAGCGGTGAGAAGCTCATGCAGAGCCACACTCCTGGTACACCATCGCCGTTCCGACCTCACCATCGTGATTCCCTCCTCGGCTTGAAGAGTATCCTTAAGGGCTCGGGTGGACGAAGTCGTGCGAGTGATAACGAGAGTGTGTACTCTCCCTTCCCGGATATCTCTCCCCTTTCTGGAGACGAGTACGCCGCTTCATCACCCACGGAACGAATACAGCAGAGCAAAGAGCAAGCCAAGGCTGTCCGGCCTTCTGAGCGCAGAGTCTCATAGGATGGGACTGCCGCCAAGGTTAGCTCTTTCAAAAAGAAGCTTTACTCTACACCTCCTCACCGGGCTATTGTGCCCAAGGCGATGACATTGCCGAGGCTCCTGCCCAAGAACTGGACGCCACCACTTCCAAAGGGAGCTCGATGGCTTCAACAAAGTAGGTCACTTGTTTTGCGTCAAGGTGTACATACTGACTGATATCCCAGAAAAAGATTTCATGCCTTTACCATCTATCCCCGATGATACTGCCGCGAGCGACGCAGCCTCAAGACAAGAAACACCTACAAAGATTGTCGCAAGGCGACCTCCCCGCGTTAACGATACGGCAGACATAGCAGAGTCTGAAGATGAAGTTGAGAAGCAGCTCCAGGAGCAACAGTTGAAGCCAGGAACAGACAAGCACTGGACCAAGCCTTCCGAGAAGGAAATCAAGCCCCCGATCATGCGTGATGGCGTTTCAGAACACGCCATCAAGCCCACAGTTGCTTTGTTCAAGAAGAAAATCGCCGCTGGGCAAGGCATCAATCACGATACAAGCGACGAGTCGAATCAAAAGTACAACTGGGAGATCGACTGGAGTACGCCGGCGTCGCTGAGCGAGCGCGAATCACAAGCCGTAGCAGCGGAACTAGAATATAGGGGAATCAAGACCAGCAAGCAATACAGCAACTTTTGGTACAATCTTACGATGAAGTTTTCGAGACTTGCAGGCTCGCCTATTCCGCTTTTTACAGCAAAGAAAAAGGCACTCGACACGTTTGTTGAGGAGGCCATGCAGAACCAGGAAAT
Organism: Fusarium succisae; assembly: GCA_013186925.1. Taxonomy (NCBI): domain Eukaryota; kingdom Fungi; phylum Ascomycota; class Sordariomycetes; order Hypocreales; family Nectriaceae; genus Fusarium; species Fusarium succisae. Next base: position 351,763 of record JAAOAW010000318.1, on the reverse strand, counting down.
CAGACGGCGGAACAGAAACAAGGACGCCAAAGCACAAAAGAAAGCGAGGCTCCGAGAGAAGAATAATAATAAGAAGACGCAGCCTAAAGATGTGGATGCGTTCCTCATTTCGGGAGATACAGATGCTGAGAGTGAATCCGATGATTCCGATTCCGATCTCAACGGGGCTGATCTGATCGCCAAAATGCGAGCGGACACAGAGAAACGGCAGAGGACATATGGAGGCGGAACGAGCTGTGGACGAAGAAGCAAGTAAGCAGGTTCAATGCCATGTGTGAGATCGGGCATTCGGAGATGTGAATCGATGTATGGTCAGGATGTTATAATGTGCACGTCCGGATGAAGTCACATTTTGGAGATAACGCAGGACAAGGGGGGCCAGGGGTAAGCAAGGCTCAAAGTCTCAACGTAGTTGATTGACAAGGTCCCTCGATATGAGAGTTTATTAAGGAAGTCTGGAGTCATCACCCGCAAACCCCAGCAGAGGGGCTTCGAGGGGTTATTATAAATAAATCGCGAAATTGCTTGTTTTTTAACGTCTGAGGTTGCATGTTGACATGGAAGCTGAAAATCTTGGAGTTGTGAGACATGATTGGCTGTGCTTGTTCATTAGCCGCGCATATGCGGCCGAGATTAATTAACAGGGGCCCGCTTCCATTTAGCACTGTAGACATAGGTTGATGAATATCGAGATGATTGACGGTGTAAGAAAAGAGGATATGACATGAATTGTTGATCGTATTTATGCGTTAAATAGTGACGATAATTGACCTTAGAGCTACAATTGCAAGCTCTTACAGCAATAGATAGATAACCATGGTAGTACCTGTAGTTGCAAGGAAATAGGAGCTTGACTTCATCGCATAAACTCATTAACACAGAAATTGATTGTGCATTTTGCAGCATTTCCTTCGAGTCCTGGATCAATTAGCGGTCTTACACAGTCTCAAAAAAAACTTTCACGGTGCAAGCCCCTGGAGGTGGCTTGATCCGATAAGGCCATGTCCACACCCATGACACCACACATTGAAAAATTAAGGCAAAGGTCACGAGGGTGCTATTTTAATATGAATGGGTACAAGCATTCCATCAAAAGTGTGGGTGGGATCATCTCCTTGGCTGCGTTGGCGTTCTCGTTTGGGGATCGTCATCCACTTCCCGGTTTATCTTGACTTTGACTTGCTTGTGCTTGTTCTTGTTCTTGAACTTCCTTGCCTTGTTGCTTGAGAATCTCACTCGTTTTCCGTCGTCTCCTTGTCATCTCTCTCCCCATCCTTTCTTCCCTTTTGCTTCTTGTCTCTACTCTCGGCACTGCATCATTTCTTCATTCTTCAATCGTCTTCTTGTCTCAAACCCTTCAACTTTAGACTAATCACCCCCTTTGTTTTGGAGGCCACTTCTTCTCAACTCCGCGCTTAATATTGGGTAACATCTCGTCATCCCGGCCGCGACCGCTTACCATTGTCCGGGGTTGCAAAATCTTGTTCCCGCCTTCGAGTTCGGTCGTTCCCCTATGAGTGTTGGAGTCTGTCTTATCCATCCTCTTTAAGCTATTCAACCCTAGTCTCTCGTTGATCGATTGATACCATTATATCGCCCCTACCGACACAACAAAACAACTTTCGGCCTCGGCCTCCTTTCCCTTCGTTCCCTCGCTATTCCATCTCCCTTTCCAATACCAGACTTGCTTAGTACGACTTCATTTTGGCCCTATTATTTGGTTCTCGCAAACCCCGGCATTTTTGAAACGGCTCCGATATTCCAGTGCCCATAACAACGGTTACCGCCAAAACCGACAAAGCAAGCATCCTAGCACGGCGCCGCTGAACAAAACAGAAGCGCCGCCTAAGCCAAACAACGGCCACATCGCAAGCCACGATCTCGAACCAATTCACTCTTAATTGACGAACAAAAAGACCCAGATCAGAAGAGATCTACTTGCTTAAGATCCCCCGGGCGAGTCGACAGAGTCCTCTCGTCCAGCCATTTGTCGTTCCCCTGGAGATGCGACAATGATCCGTACTCTTGATATCGGCAGTGTTCTCCCCAGCCCCGACTCTCCGCCAGGGATGACGACTTCAAAGAGCTCCAAGACTTCCTCGTTTCAATCTTTCGACAGTGACGATGGTAGCGTCTTGGCCGACGTTGGCCATTTTGAAGAAATTGGTCTCGACGACGACACCGTGACCCTCAAGAGCCCATCGAAGGTCGACGTTCGTCCCACTCTAGCCAAAGCCCCCTCGAGCCGAACCCTCGCAGCAGGCAAAACTGCTTCCAAAGCCCGACCGCCATTCCCTACCCTCGAGACCAACGTATACACCTCCAACCCCAGAAGCACCAATTTGAGCGCATTGACCGAGCCTCTTTCTGCTACGCGACCAAAGACATTGACAAGCCCATCCTCGGCGTCTCTTCCATTTTCTCGACGTCGAAGCCCAAGCCCTGCCTATTCGCTCAACCCGAGAGATCCGAGAGACCCAAGTTTCCCTCAAAAACCTCGTCGGGGTAGCTGGCAGGCCGGCCGCGATCGCAAGTCTTTTACCGACCTCGAGCGTGAATGTGATGAAGACGATGGCGATGATATCCCCGACGGCATGTTTCTGGACAATGTGCCGCTCTCTCCCCGGCCCATGCAAGAGCGCACGCCCAGTCGACCATCCTCTGTTTCTCCGTCCCCCAATCGATCCAAAGAACGAGTGCGAAGTGTCGGTAATGGAACCCCCGCAGTCGCGCAAGCTCAAGGCTCTCTTCGATCACCAACTTGGAAGACCGATGACAACCCTCGCAGCCCAGCCAAGCAAAGGGCACACAGCTGGAATGCTGCATTGGCGGAATTGAACGCCGAGGCCAAGACGTTGACAGAGAAGCTCGAGGAGCACGCCAACGAAATGGAGGAACAACAAGCCAAGCGCCCCGCGAATCAGCGCCCCAACACCTGGAACGCCACTCAACGATCTATCGACACGTTTGACAAGAAGCAGCGTGTCAAATCAACTCCCGAGCTGCCACCTCTTCGCAAGACGAATATTATGATCGACCCTCTTCCCGTTTCGAAGGAGAAGGAGGCTGTCCTTAGCCGGACACGACCCTCATGGCTACCGCCCAAGGACCCCGCTGAGGAGCGCCGACACCTGAAGGAATATCAAAAGATGATGGCAGCAAGTGCCAAGGCTGAGGAGCGACGCGAAGCCTCACGCAAGGCCAAGATTGAGGGACGGGATAGCACCGCCGACAACCTCATGCAAATTTGGGAGAGGGACGTGATCCCACGTTGGAGCGATGCTATTCGCGAGCGTAGGACAAGAGAACTATGGTGGAAGGGTATCGCACCGCGAAGCCGCGCCCAAATCTGGGGTCGAGCTATCGGTAATGAATTGGGGCTATCGGAAACGTCGTTCAAAGCAGCGCTTGCCAGAGCTCAAGAAATTGAAGCCAGAGTCAAGGACGATAAGGGCGATGCCGAGGATGCCAGGAGGGCAAGATGGTTCCAGGATATTCGAAGGGACGCTGCACAGAAGACGTGGGAGGATTTACGGATTTTTGACGTCGAGGGACCACTGCACCAAAGCCTTGTTGATGTGCTGAGTGCATATGCCATGTACAGAAGCGACATTGGTTATGTCCGTGGTTGTAACGTAAGTGCAACAGCCACACCTTGTGCCACCTGAGTTGCTAACCAAGTCCGTCAGACAATCGCTGCGTTGCTGCTTCTCAACTTGCCCGATGCCGCGTCTGCATTCGTCGCACTCGCTAACGTCCTCAATCGCCCATTGCCTCTATCATTTTACACTGGTGATCCGGGTGCACAAGCGTCCGCATTCAACCTCATCATGCAGACGCTTTCTCTCAAATCTGCCCCTCTTCACGCGCACCTCTCCAAGAAGATCCCTACTGCCGAATTGGAACGCTCTTTTTCAGGAATTTTGACAGCCATCTTCACACAACACTTGGCGATAGACGAAGCAGCCCGTCTTTGGGACGTATATGTCTTTGAAGGAGATGCACTCCTCATTCGAGCTGCTGTTGCACTTCTTCTCAGCAGGGAGATGACGCTTCTCGGCGCTAAGACCGCCGAAGAAGTCAAGACCATTCTTGATGGGAGAAACGCCAAGGTCTCTTCGGCCAGAGTCGCCGGAGAGGTGGGTGCCGAGGACAAATTTATGATGTCAGTCCGAGAGGCAGGAAAAGCTTAAGGCGTTTGATCGGGCCACCCGTTTGGGAAAGGCTCCTGGGGCTTGAGAATCAAGCTGTACATTTGGCATAGATGGTGGACATATCTGCTCCATTTCACGGCGTTTACTACATGGAATGTGGCGGGTATTTTGGTTGGACGTAGAAGGCATGCTTATGAAAGGTCTCGTGAGACTAGAGCGGTTTTATCTTCGTAATTTACCGTCATCCACGGTTGGAAGACGAGATTTTGAATCAAACATATTTGATGATCATTCGTACTGTCCTTATGCATCTTGCCCTTGATGTTGGAGACGCAAGACACCCAAATTGGACGGAATATAAGAGTGGTGGTTTGCTGTGAAGCCGTAGTAACCGTATTGATTGGCCATGAATTAACAATCCTTCCGTGTAGCATACACACGCGACAATAGGGCCGAACCAAATGTGACTTAACAACAAGTTACTCAGGACATAACATGTCATAGCACCATTATTGTCCTTTGACTTGTTGGCATAGTAGAATTTTTAATAGATCTTATTTGGTATAGGGTAAGCCTTTTGACAGTTGTTTCAGCCTCGTGCAGTAGAAAAGTTGTGACACAAATAACCGGGTCATTGGGACTAGGATTCAGGTAAAGAGGTGAATTTATCATTGAATTGTTGGTTTAGTCAAATTGGAAACTCTTTGTGACCTTGACTGTATGCCTTACGATAAAGCGTGATCACCGTTCATATGAGCTTTTGTCAACACACGCGGTTTAACCCTCACCATAAGACAAATCGAAAAACAGATCCGCTCCAACAACATCTGTGTGTATGCAAACCGTAATTGAAATCAGTTGACACGTATCTACACGTATGACCAGCCATCGTTTTAACGTATTTGCTTCATCGAACGCCATTGACGATGAAAGAAGAACCGACGTGGTTGGTGAAACAAGCCATGCCACGTGATCACCGCCAACTTTTGACCCCTCACCACTTGCCACGCGAAGAACGAGAGCAGACAAAAACATCCAAACACCACCGTCCCAATCATTCTCTCCACCCACTTACACCGCAAGAACCCCTCTATAACGAACGGGCAACGCGACCCTCAGTATGCCGTCCGGATATAAGCATGGCGACACGCCAAAGAAGGCCATGGTTCGAGGCACCATCTCGTACCTCGAGTCTCAGGGCCTGCCTGTCAACAAGTCAGCCATCTTTCGGCACTTTGATCTGTCGCGATCTCAAGGTTATGCCGCGTTGAGCGTCCCCGCGTCTAAGCGCAATGATCCCGAATGGGAGGAAACGCGTGGGAGGCCCCTCAAGATCTCTGAGGAAGACCAGCAGAAGATGGAGAAGATTCTCTGGAATGACGCCTACGTCAATGTTAACTTGAACTGGCATGGACTGGCCAAGGAAGCTGGGGTTGAGGTTGATGTGAACCCCAGGACGCTGCACAGAACAATGGGAACGTTGGGTTACCGACGATGCCTGGGATGTCCGAGGATCTGGGTGCACAAGAAGGCTCGTGAGAAGAGAGTCGAATACGCCAGACGCATGCTTGAAGCGTACCCCCATCCACAGGACTGGAGAGCCATCCGGTTCAGTATCGAGCTTCACTTTGGGTTTGGCCTTGATGGAAAGATGCGTCTTATTCCCCGACCTGGTGAACGTTTCTGTGAGACGTGCGCAACCACTCCCGAGGCTGAATGGCCACGCGACTTGCGAAAGGCCCATGCTTGGGTTGCTGTAGGTTACGGGTTCAAGAGTGAAGCTGTCTTTTACGAAGATTCCACCAGCCCGAACTGCACTGGCGTCATGACCATGCAAGAGTACAAAGACCACATCCTCGAGAAGACGGTCAAGCCATGGCTCACATCCACCGGCCCCCAGAGCTTCATCCTCGAAGAAGACTGCGAGGCGTTCGCCCACGGCGCTGCAAGCAAGGTTAATCTCGTTCAGCAATGGAAGGATGAGCACGGCCTACGATACTACTACAACTGCGGCGATAGTCCCGACCTCAACCCGCTCGACAGCCTTTGGCCCAACCGCAAGCAGTGGAATCTAGATGCGCCGAAGGACTGGGAGGACGAGACTCTCCAGAAGATGGTCAAAGACGTGTGGGCAGGGTTCGACATGGAGAGAGTCAATATGTGGGTTGATTTCATGCCGCAGCGACTACAGCAGGTTATCGATTCGGATGGTACGCTGGTACCTTGGTGATTGTTATGAGTTTGGCGTTGTCTTGTTTGTGATGCTGTTACGAAGCGTTGAATTAAAAGAAAATATGGAAGAGGTTGTCTGTGGTGTCATGGTCGGAACTTTGATGTTCCTTCGATCTGGCCAGGGGATGGATGTTATTGGTATGGAGTAGTTGTGGGCTAATTTTGATGGAGGATAAATGGAAAACAAGTGAGGCATGATCATCGGCTAGTACAGATAGTAGAATTTGATATAGATGAAAAGAGAGTTCCTCGTGGCAGTCATCTAGTTGCTGAGTTGGTGTTCGATGATGTTGAAGATGAACTATGAGACAGCACATTGGATACAGCCCTTTTACATATCACCAAGGACAAGCTGGCCAGCAAGTCGACTCTATAGAGGCCATGTCTCTTCTAGTGTCGTGTTGGCACTGTAGCTTGACTTCCATACCAATATCAGGTTCACTCCAATTCTCAAGCATTCACATAACATGATTTATTATGGGAAAGAGTATGAAATGGAAGACTCAGATTTGGTGTTCAAGTGCTCGCCATCTTTGGTCTTCATGGTAAACCATGTCAGCCTAAGCATTACGGGCTATTCTTTAGACTATATACCTGCCGTTGGCCGCCTAAGGATGTACGAGGCCATGCTCCCGACATTAAACAGCTCGGAGAATAATGAAAGCCTCTGTGTAATTAAGAAAACTACCGAAGCTGAGATCCTCAATACTCACACGAGTTCCTCAAGAATCCTCAAGTCTTGGTACTCGAGGTGTACGTTCGTTGACAAGCCTTAAACACATGCTCATGGTATGCTATTTCTTACAGGGCATATACCCCAAAACGCCTAATTATCTTGCATTCACTGGTTCATTGCCCGCTATCTTTTTGGCTCTTTGGCTGCATGCCCTATGCCGCCAGTTGCCTCGCACCGCGAGCTCTTCCACTCCCCACTGCCACAAATATTTCACTTCTCTCTTCTTAACTCTCTCCCCTCACCAACCGAGATTTCTAACTCGGCTCTCACTTCTCTATTTCAGCTCCCCCTTTGCTCGCATTTTCCTTCTTACACATGCCTCAGCACCTCTTACTCTCTACTCCGCTTCTTTGACTCCTTTCCAATCATGAGTTCCTCTAAGAAGAAGAAATCTTCTCGCGAGGATTCTGTGAGCTTTGAGAATCCTCGCTTTCCAAACACCAATACATCTCTTGCTCAAAACTCCCGTCAAGTGAGCCAAGACTTGAATTCCTGTATGAATGACCACCTTTCACCTACCTTTACTTCCGATACTCGAGTCAAAAAGTCAAAGAACACACATTCTGAAGCCGCAGTCATTAAACCTTCGTTTGAATCACTTAAACGTTGCGTTCGGGACCCCAGCTTCGACATCAAGGACGCGGGTACTGGTCACCACGATAACCGATTAACCAAGGATCCCCCAGGCCAGTTCCGGGAGCCATCCCTCAGACGTGGATATGGTATGGCTTATGAGACACCAAAAGCTTTCAACAATGTGCCAGCCAAAGTAGCAAGCAAAGATGCGTACAATAGCTCTAGGACTATGGAGTCTATTACAGAAACAAAAGCACAGCCTTCGAGTTCAGCTCAGCGAGAACCCCTTTCGGACAGCCAGCGTTCACTGCCGACCAAAAGTAATGACGACAGCAACATCGTAAGTTCTGACATAGAAGCTTGCTCTTCTGAAAAAGCACTAACATCAATTCAATAGTATGATCTGAGTCGGCCCCAAGCTAGACGCGGTGACCTGCAACCGGCTGGTTATCGCCCTGTAGCTATGCGTCCCCCAGGGACTTCTGGGAGAATGGCCCCCAAAGAAGGGCAAGGTGCATCATCTGATGAGAAACAGACACCAAAGATCGTGATAGATCTAGGTAACTATAAGAAGGCTGAACAGAAAGCACTTCTGAGGGCTTGCTTGCAGTACAAAGACTTGTATCTCCATTCCGATGGAGAGAGCCAACAGTTTTAGGAGACGGTTGGGTCAAGAGTACAGTTTTCGCACAAAATCAAAAGAGGGAAGAAAGGCCCTAAAGACAAGTGCCAAGTTCTTAAAGGGTGCGTGAAAAGATTATGCAAACCGCGCAGATCCCAACTTGCGAAGGATGGCACTGGGGCGTCAGATTCCGAGCTTGATGCACTCATTGATGAGTGGAACAATACATATGCTACAAAGTTTTGTTCTGAAAACCGACACCTTTTGGAGGCAGCGGGATGGAGAAAAGCTGCGGAGGAAAGTCGAAACAGTACCCTCTCTGATGGCACTCACCACCCTCAGGCCAGCCATGAGCGCAGTTCCCAGAGCGAGAGAGTAGAAGAAGGGTTGGACTTTGCAGGATCTATTTGGCCTACTGTCAAAGATGAACTGATGGAATTCGCAGAGTCGAGGATTCTGCGCTGGGCCGAAGAAAAACTGCGGGAAAGGCTGCAGGCCCTCGAGTCTCTCACCCGGCCACCCCTGTTGAAAGCCAAGAGCTCTCCAGAGTCATACCGGGTGTATTTGAAGTATCTCATGAATCGTACAGAGGCTGCGGGGAAAAATTCTAAGGCGATACGAAGTACTGAGGCTGTCATGTCTATGGCACTCGATCTTCTACCAGGTCTAGAGGAGCGCTTGCGGAATCAGCTCGAAGATACGATTGATAAGCAAGAGCATCGTGGGGCTGTTATTAAACATGATCAGACTAATGAAACTGATAATGACGTGGCAAACGATGAGTCTGAGAGTGCTCATGAGAATTCTGAAGAGGTTGGTCATGACATTGATCACAAAGTTCAAGAAGCCCAAGAAGATAACGATAATGATGACGAGGTCCAGGCGAGACTTGAACATGACTCCGAAGAGGATGAAGATGGAGACGAAGATGCTGATGACTTCGAGGACTTTGAAGAGTCCTATGCATATGAAAATGAAGACGATACCTACGAAGACCCTACGGAACCTAATCGCCAGTACAGAGGATCGGTCATCGATTCCATCGAGCCCCAAACTCCGATCGTTACTCCGCGGGTCATGAGACAGCTCCGTCGCTACGAGAAGAGGTACTGGGACAAGATCACAGCCACCAAAATCGAAACCGAGACGGCAGCCGCTGTACTTCGTTCTGTGGACGAAGAAGCCCGACAAGTGGCCTCAAGAAAACGAAAGGCTTCAGAATCTGTGGAGCCTGCTCTTGCTATCCGAAGCAAGTCGATGGAGCATGAGCTTGCCGTGGTAGGCACTCCGACGCCTGCAGGTAGAAAAAGACAAAAGTTCACCGGAAGCAACTACAGTCCAGCGTCCACGGCTTGTTCTTCCGAGTTTCCGTCTCTGGAAGATATCTTTAGCTCAAGCATTGGCCGAGGATCGTCGGCAACGACACAACCACCTCCTCCCTCACCGAGTCCTGCAACTAGAGCTAGCAAGATCAAGAAGAACGAAACAAAGGATAGAAGCAGGGCCCAGAGTAAGGCTTCCACCGAACTCGGAGATACTCCTAGGGGTGCTACTACCCCTCCCAAGTCTGAAGAGATGACGGGAGTGTCACCTGGCCTCTTTGTGACCCCTGATTCTGTAGAGCGACAAGCTAATACACCCTTTGCATTTAAGAGAAGTGTCTCGCGTCGACCTGCGCCAGACGAAAGATTTCGGGAGGAAACTGCCGAATTCCAGGCCATGACGCCTAGTGCTCGCGAAGCTATGCTGTACACAGCGCTTCGAGACATGCGCCGACGACAAGGATAGAGACAACGAGTGACCAGAAGTCATACACAAAAGCCTTAATCAGACTTCACAATGCTATTTGGATGTGGAACTGTATCTTGGAGTTTTAATCTCGATTGCATCTCTTCACCCGTCACAACATCATCCAGACTTCACTATCCAACTTGGACGTGGAACAGGATCTTTTGATCTCAGTTGCATTTCGCCTTGCCTTTGTTGCTATTAATTTTACTTCAAACTTGCCAAAGGTTTGATTGCGATGCTTGGAAGTATTTTCTGGAAGTCAGCGGTAGAGGGAGCCTCAAGGTCGAGGAGCACAAGAGGATTGATTCATAGCTTTTAAGTTTGTATTATAAGTGTTTGGGAAGAACCACTTGCTCATAGAGATACGATGAAAAGGATACGATGCTGAGAAAGCCAAAAGTCGCTATTGGTACAGATACTTTTCTCTTTGCCGTAATATTACAAGAGTTCTATATATTGAGGGTTGCTGCAGGCAATACTTTACAGTTGAGTGCTTACTTGCAAACGTGACCCGAGCCTTTACGTATCCACGAAAAGAAGCAAACGAGATGATGGCATACATGTAATTAACTTGATTGCCCTAAAACTATCCTAAGGATAAGCTGCTGCGGTGGCTGAGCGAGTGCTGAATGTTTGGTAGTGCAGCCAGTGGGCCATTCTCTGCAGATATTTGTCCGGCACTGCCAAATATCTAGCCCTCACCAAAGCTTCCTACCTACTCACCTTACGCATATCACTTCTTTTTGTAACGCACATTGGCCCCCGCAACAATGAACTCACGTAGTCATTCGACACACAGAAGCGCCAAAGGAAAAGAACCTGCGCGGAGCAACATCATCTACTTCGACGACCCTCCCGCCCAAAACGTGCCCTCAACTAATGCCTCAAGGGACACAAACGCTGATAAAGCCACATGCACCGGAACAAACATGACACCCCTAGGAACTGTCTCAGAATCCAGCAAGACAGGCGGGCAGAACCGATTTTCGCCCATGTCTCTATCCATAGGTCCTAGACCAAACCGAGGGCAGCCGCAGCCAAGCCTACCAATATTCTCCAGCAACGACTTTCCTCAAGCAAAAACGACATCGGGCCCTAATAATGTTTGTATCCTTACACTTCAAACGTGCTTTTGTTGACCTCATTAGAACGTGAACAATGGGAACACCACTCCTCGCACCCCGCAGGACATACGCAAAGGATCGTTCACATCGAACGAAAAGTGTCAGGCAATAGCAATGTGCCTATCGCTCAAAGAAGAATACCTCGCCATGCCATTGGCGTTGCATCACGATCAAGGGCCCTTCTGGACCAAGGTCCTGAATGAGAAGCTTGAGCGCAAACTGGCCGCCAAAATCCAAACATGGAAAGCCTTGAAGGAGTGCGTGGAGTATTGGTGCATGGTACGGCGAGCTCTACTCCGAGAAGGTCGTTTGCCGGCAGTATCCCCAAGTCAACCAGAGTTAGATACTCTGGTTGACTCTTGGAATAAGGTCTTCGCACAACGGTTTTGTCGGATGTATCGAGGGTACTTTGAGAGCTCCTCGGCATCACAGCTCCCTGTCCCTCGTGCTGTTCCATTGCCAATAGCTAGCAGCGATCAGACTTCATTGCCTGAGTCGAACGAGAATGTGGTAGGAAGGAAAAGAAAGAGTGTAGAGCCGGTTCCTAGAATCACGCCTACTCATGATTCACCTCATCCCGGTCGAGGCACACCTAATAGGAACTTATCCGGCAATCAGCCAAAGCGGCAAAGGCAACTTTCGCCTCCAAGGTATGAATATACTTTCCGAGACAAATATCGCATACTGACAGCTTTACAGAAGACCTGCAGTGCCACGAACGCCAGGGAGACCATCTTCACCAACCCAAGAACGACAGAGCAGGCCCGAGGGCAGCTTCCCCAGGGGTCTCAGTTCACAGTATCCAGACACATGGGTGGCTAATCGTGAAACCCACCGCCGTAGCCAACCAAGAGGGTTTCGAGAGGACACAGTTGAGTTTGATAACATGTCCACTCGCCGACAGAACCTCCTTATCAGGACCCAGAATCGTACACTCCTAGAGAGGCTGGAAGAGTTAGGACCGCGATCGGAGGGGGGCCCCAGAATGAACCACCGATCTTGACTGTGAGACTCAGCAGCAAACGATATTTTGGAAGACACAACAATCACTGGGTGACTTTTTGGGTCCTGGCTTTGGACTTGGAGGAGTCACTTTGTACAGTACATCAGGAGACTTTGGAAGAGGGTAGGACGAAAATAAACTTGGTACAAAGTCTCCTCAGCTAAGGCTAGAGCTGCCCAAGTATTTTCATCACTTAGGATAGAGGTCCTAAGTTATCGTCTCTTCTAGCTAGGTGATAGGGTGCTAGGAACAGCAGGGAAGCTATTCAACAAAAGCAGATTACGAACGATTGATGATCCCAGTGGTTGAAACGAAAACAGGAACCGACATAAATTCGTGATATCGAACCATCATGATCTGACTCGGGAAGATGCTCTCGGAGAGTATCTCGATGACAGCCAGACAATCATTCTGGTCTGTGTTGTAAGAAAAGTGTTGATGCTACTTCTCTCGCTAGAGAGTGGACTTGTTCAAATAGTTTGCATTATGAAATCGGCCTCGCCTTGGGGCATGACTTGTATAATGACCATATTAGCCATTGAAGTGATGCTTGCTCTGTATGTTGCTTGGGCTCTCAGTATCAAGGTGGGGTTGACAGAGCCGCCGCAAAAACGGGAAACAAGCGAGCGACACGTGGGGCTTTTGGACCCTGGGGGACAAGGGGCAAACACCTAAAATTGTTCCTTTCTTCTTTGAATCGTTACTACGATGCACCACAAGGTTCAAACTTGTTAGGAAAAGGAAATTGGTCAACCGTCAATGCTTTCTCTTGCCATCTTGACATGCTTTCAAACATGATGAAGCATGCCAAACAAGCAATCAACTGGCCATTTACTCTCCCCAGGCTGTTTACGCCACAGCCATCCAGTCGTGCTGTGCTGTGCTGTATCGGGAGCCCCCCACTTGCTCCACCCTCTGAACCCTGGACTTCTGATGCCAAGACCAGGGGTCCCGCCCATGGAACTCAACAAAATTCCCAACAGAACGGAAGACGAGAAAAAAGTCGAACATTTCCCAGATTCAACCAATTGACATGGTTTCTGCTTTTTCTCCTTACCAGAATGGATCGGAACATCCGTTTTCTCCACCAAAAGGAAAACAGAGAAATGCTCCGGATAATTCAGTAGAGTTTCACGACAAGAACAAAAGCTTGAATTCGAGTGACCCCTGAATGGCCATTGCTTAAGATGTCAAGCCAGTATCAGGTTAGTTAGCCGGTCGACTCCCGGTAATGCACTCTTTTGCTGTGCCGCATTTCAATATTCCCCATGTTTGTGCAGAAGACATGACATCTTGGCCTACGACATGCAAGTGAAGCTGTACAGAAACCTGACCAGACACAATTTCCTGACCCCAATTGAGATTCACAAGTACTCTGTACCTTCATCCCCAATGGACGGATAGCCGTTCCGTACAACTAAGGTTATCTTAGCACGAGCTGACCTCTCACCTCGGTTGGTCCTCCTAACAACGACATTTTCACATGTCGATAGTCGTGAACTCGTTAGCCATCTATGCGATAATTCGTTATTCGTATCAGGAGGCCGCCAACCATGATTTCAAGCGATCTTGATACCTTCAAGAGGCGACCTTATCCTGCCTGAGCTCTCTATCGCTGCTATCAAAAGCTCCACAAACAACCGGGGTCGGACTTGACCAGATTTATCTCCCTTGCCCGCCGTCTGAGCTTTTCCTCCCGCCTTTTGGAACCAATCGACTCGTATCCAATTCACATCGCCAACAAAATCAGCGACAGCCACGATCGGGGACCTTGTCTCTTGGCCTGAGCCGCTAAGCGTGCCCCCCCTTCGAACGTGGTCGACGTCGACGTTGTCCCCTCCCGGTTCCCCCCGTTCACCCAAAGGGGACTGATTCACATGTCGATGATCTCCAGCCCTAAGCCACTTTGACCCGCATAAGCTTGCAGCCGATTCGAGAGGGGCGAACAATTCGAGTGTGTGAAAGGGCCTGATGAATCGTGAGGCTCGTCTAGGTCACACGCTTTATTTGAACACCGTCAGTCGCCAATGAAGGGTCCAAAAGTGTGATAAGACACTGCCAACGCTCAAATGGATGACGGGCTCTGTGTATCAGATACACGGATCTAAGCCACCCTTTGTGTATCAGTCGGACATGTCCCGTTAGCGGAGGCAGATCCATTCTTCAGGCGGTGTGAAGATCTAGACTAAGAGGCTGAAGAGACAGCGGCAATGATAGGCAGGTATTAAGCACTGTAGCTAGCATCTTGCATATCCGTCGATGGCAAAATCTCAAAGCCTTTTTCGGAGGCGACAGCTTTTGTTGTCCACTCCGGCCGAAGTTGGGGAGCGGGGCCGGGTCTCGGCAGCTTACTGTATCTTTTACGGCGGATAGATATCGGCGAGTAGAATCAACGACAGCAGAAGAAAAAGAACATTGCAGGCTGTATTGGGAACGGCAATTTATCCGATAGCAATCCTCCAGAAGGTTAATTGTAATAGTGACAATACTAATCGTGGGCTCAGCCAGCCCCCTCCGCAGACAATACCAAGCCTCCTGCAAGCCTCGTCAACTCGCAGGTTGAAAGAGGACATACCACAGGCTGGTGAATTGTTCAGCTGCTGTACGACCGAGACATAAGACACACAAGTGACGGCCACCCCGTCACTGTCTCGACGGGAGCTATTGCCACATTTCAGGGGTGGGTTAGAAGCAAGACCCGTTTTCTAGCGCGTTTTTCTGGGGTAGGGATTTTTTTGCTCCCGACTCAAGTCAAGTGAAGATGCTTCCCTTGAAGCGGCGATTCCATGTACGAATTGTATCGTGCTGTAAGTTTATATGAATATGAGAATTCAGATGCGAATAGATACTGCAGATAATGATTTAGGTTACTGTGAAAACATTGAGAGTTTGATGTAATGAAACTAATTCAGGGTAAACTTTCTCTGTGGCAGCGTGTTACTTGTCTCCCTCAAAGATTGTCGATCTTTTTGCCGAAGACAGGGAAAAGCGGTAAACTGTATCGGACTGCACAGTAAAAGGGATGGTAGGATGGACCTGTCAGTTTCATTTCCATTATCGTTCCACATTGTACCTGTATTGCCCACTTTCGCCGCATTTTCTGCTTTGTGTTGCCGCTGTGCTGAGAGGCCAGACGTTTTGGTTTGGGTTGCTTGTCCGTTGTCCCGCCCGCGGCAGCTAAAAGGTACCTACAGTACAGTGAGTACAGTACCTGCCCTTTTCCCAGGCTCCACGCCCCAACAAAACGGGTGCCGAGCAAGCATCCACGCATCAAAGTAAAGGTACCTTTACTTTACTTTTACAGTTGAAAGGGACACACTTTAAAACTTCAGCCCCCCTTGGCCGTCTCCTACTTCTTTTCTCCTTTTCACCTCCCTTTCTCTTTTTCCTCGACAGTTCTTCTTCGGCATCTTCGACTTCTTGACTCTTTTGTCTATTGTCGGCCGTGAACCCACCCTCTTCTTCACAATGGCGTCCGTTTCGACTTCGGCTCTGCCCAAGCAGAACCCTGCGCTTAGACGCACCGTCACCTCAACTACTGTGACGGATTCTGAGTCTGCCGCCGTCTCTCCTTCAGACTCTCCTCGCCACTCGGCCTCTTCCACATCGCTCTCGTCCATGTCCGAGGTCGATATCGCCAAGCCCAAGTCCGAGTATGGTGTTATGCTCGACACATACGGCAACCAGTTCGAGGTCCCCGACTTTACCATCAAGGACATCTACAATGCCATCCCTAAGCACTGCTTTAAGCGCTCCGCTCTCAAGGGATACGCTTATATCCTCCGCGACATTGTCCTCCTTACCACCACTTTCAGCATTTGGTACAACTTCGTGACCCCCGAATACATCCCCTCCACCCCCGCCCGCGCTGGTCTGTGGGCTGTGTACACCGTTCTTCAGGGTCTTTTCGGTACCGGTCTCTGGGTTATCGCCCATGAGTGTGGCCACGGTGCTTTCTCCGATTCTCGCGTCATCAACGACATCACTGGCTGGGTTCTTCACTCTTCCCTCCTTGTCCCCTACTTCAGCTGGCAAATCTCCCACCGAAAGCACCACAAGGCCACCGGCAACATGGAGCGTGACATGGTCTTTGTTCCCCGAACCCGCGAGCAGCAGGCTACTCGTCTCGGAAAGATGGTCCACGAGCTCGCCCATCTCACTGAGGAGACCCCCGCTTTCACTCTTCTTATGCTCGTTCTCCAGCAGCTTGTCGGCTGGCCCAACTACCTTCTCACCAACGTTACTGGCCACAACTACCACGAGCGTCAGCGTGAGGGCCGCGGCAAGGGCAAGCATAACGGCCTTGGCGGTGGTGTCAACCACTTCGACCCCCGCAGCCCTCTGTACGAGAACAGTGACGCTAAGCTCATCGTCTTGAGTGATATTGGTATCGGTCTGATGGCCACTGCTCTGTACTTCCTCGTCCAGAAGTTCGGTTTCTACAACATGGCCATCTGGTACTTTGTTCCCTACCTCTGGGTTAACCACTGGCTCGGTAAGTTTTCTCTATCATGCAATTGCGATTTATACTGACTTTTTTAGTTGCCATCACCTTCCTCCAGCACACCGACCCTACCCTTCCCCACTACACCAACGATGAGTGGAACTTCGTCCGTGGTGCTGCTGCTACCATTGATCGTGAGATGGGCTTCATTGGCCGCCACCTTCTCCACGGCATCATCGAGACTCATGTCCTCCACCACTATGTCAGCAGCATCCCCTTCTATAACGCGGACGAGGCTACCGAGGCCATCAAGCCCATTATGGGCAAGCACTACCGCGCTGATGTCCAGGATGGTCCTCGTGGCTTCATCCGTGCCATGTACCGCAGTGCTCGTATGTGCCAGTGGGTTGAGCCCAGCGCTGGCGCCGAGGGTGCTGGTAAGGGTGTTCTGTTCTTCCGCAACCGCAACAACGTGGGCACTCCCCCCGCTGTCATCAAGCCCGTTGCTTAAGTAGCATTACGGAGTCGGATCGGTTATGGAATCTAAAATTGTTTCTGTCAGCGTTGATTGTTTCAAGTTGGTTTCTGGTTTAGAGAGCTGGACATGCTCGTTCATGAGAGGTCTCGCTATGGCAATGGCTGAGATGAGGTGGAGGTTGAAAATAATCTGATATACAACCAAATATTGATGAGCAATATGATAGAGAAGATAGACGAAGCTCAATGAAAAAGAACAAACCATACTGATTTCCTTGGACGTTTATGTATTCTCTCGACTTTGATTTGTATGAGAACGATTGTGTTTGGTCGACGTTGACCTTGACCACGGGACCCCCGGATCTAGCAAGTAACCTGATATGATCAGAATGCGGGGAAACGTCAACACACGTGCCCATTGACCAGACTTGATGTCGGCATTTGCTAATATTTCCGTAATTCTGTATTTGACGGATCGTAATTATCGAATTGGTTCTAAGTTCGGAGGGTTTGCCAGGATGTGTAGATAATTCTCCGAGTGGTGGTGGCTTATGAGGTGTCACTTATGGCGTCTCGAGTTCACATGCAGCTGCAGTGGCACTTGCCAGATGAAGTGTCTGTGAATTTGAGATTCCTTCCGTTACTACGGATATCTCTTATTTTACAAAGACTCTCTCGAAACCAAACTAGACCCCTTCAATTGTTTCTCTCCAACATCAGGACAGAAGTGTACATATGTGAAGCGACGATGCAAACCGCGAGCTATTCTGCACGAGATCCACCCAAATTGGCGACGAAGACGTGAAACCGTCGAGCTGTTACAAAGCGTTCATAATTCCCGCTGTTATCAACATTTCACACCGGACAAGCCCTGGCCCTGGTGGTGTTCCTCAGCTGTCTCTACACGCGATGATCTTCATTCCTCACGTCCCCGACCTACAATTGACATGACGAGAGAGAGTGAGTAGAGCTGGAAGAAGGCTGTATAGTCCTCAATTTCAGCGCTGACTAACATCCAAGCATCCGGTGTGGTGTATCGGTTATCATTCCGCGTTTTCAATTGTTCAACAATGCCGCGGCGAGCGGGGTTCGATTCCCCGCACCGGAGATTCCTTTTGCTCTTCTCGTGAAGATTATCATCTTTTTTTCTTGATTTAAAAGCTCATATCGTCGGATTCGTGGTGTTAAGGCCGTCGTGTGAAGTCCGGCATGGCCATATTCGCTGAGTTCTCCTTCCTCGAAAGTCAAGATGGAATGTGGGGCCCATCTAAATGTGGAGCTTTTGATTGGCCAGATCTCGATCCCTGCGGGACCAGCCGCGTGGGAGATCTCGTAGGGCTGTCATGGGGAGGCAGGAGACACGAAAATTGAGACGTCTACTCTAAATGATGAGAAGTCTTAGGCAAACTTAGGATAGACTTAGGATAGATTTATGAATTTAGGATAAGCTTAGGTAAACTTAGGATAGGGACGACTGTTTGAAGTGATCAGTCTTATTGCATTGGGTGTTTTTACCTGGCGCTTTGTCTCTTAGTACATCGTGCTTTTCTATGCTTGCTAAATTCAATTCTGCCCAAACATGGCTGGGTCTCAATTCCACGCCTTCTATGGCTCTTTGTCCTAAACAAAAACAACATTGAGACGAAAGTTACCATATCGTCTGAAGCAGACACCCAACCTTTACCCAAGCAACCAAATCATCACTATGTGACTCTGCGTTACAAAGACTCAAAAGAAACTGACATATCACCCCAGTCATAAGCCAGGGAAGAAAGGATGCTGACTGTTGGAGATAACACAAAACGAACAGAGTACTGAAGACCTGCCCATAGACTCAAAGGTCCAGCGAGGGTGTCTTGTATAATCTTCGCGCAATGGACGAAAGACAAGAGAAGACCGACAAGAAAACAACAAATACAAACAGGATCTTTGTGTGAAGATCAATTAAATTGCCAGCAATAGTCAAAGCGAACAATTTGAGGAGACATTGTGTTTGTCGCGTCGTATCTTCGGACTGTGCGAGACAAACGAAACGAAAGCGCCATAGGAAAAAGGTACGTTTGGTCGAATTTGAGCCAGGTCATGCCAAAGAATTAGGGGTTTATTCTCCTCCCGCGCTCTCGTGATTGCCAAAGGCATGATGGTTGTTCTCATCTACCTGCGGAGCGTTGCGGGTTGAATCGCCACCCCTGTAGGCGAGCTGAAGCTCCAGATATTCCTTGGCATCTGATGTGCGTTCCTCGATTGATGTAGTACGTTGCATTAGATCGTCGATATCCTTCCGATGTTCAGTTATGGCTGGCAGCACCAACCCCTGGATCGCTGCTCCCTCCCTCTGGGAGGCTTCCAGCTGTACTCGACTTGTATCCACGATGTTGCTTAGGATCTGCTTCATGTCTCTGAGTTCCTTAGCCGCTGAAACTGCCTGGCCGATGGGCTCTGTTGATCCTGCGGTATTGGCATCGTGCTTTGCCTGAGTATCTACACACTGAGTGATAGAATTACTCAGCGGTTGGATGAGATCATGAACCGCCTGGAAAACGACACCTGTGACCTGCCTTTTTATGTGGTATGCGATCCCTTCGCGGGTCTCCTTCTGGTCAGAATAATACTGTGTTCTGAATTGACGGAACCATGATGGCTCATCAGGGTCGTCAAGAGGGAGTTGTTGAAGACCGGATGGCTGTTGTGTGGATACATCGCCAGGAGTTCCTAGAGACTCACGGGTGGTGAGACGAAGAGGTAGCCGTTCTCCAGTACGCGAGTGTTCTTTTTCATGAGAAATCGATGAGAACACGAAAGAGTCAGAGGGACCCTGGGGAGCCACAGTGTTGCCTCTGTACTCAATTGGCCGCGGCAGACGTGGTGTTGAAGCGCCAGACTCGCCAGAACGCTGGTCCACCAGCCCGGACTTGGCTCTCGCAGGGTCGCTTTGAGTTGAGTGCCCACGAAACAGGATACGATCTCTAGGATCTTCTGAAACACTCTGATCATCTACTTTCTCGTAAGAAACAACAGGAGCACTTAGGCGTGCGCTTCGTTCCTGGCTTCTAGCCCACTGACGCGAAGGAGCTACAGATATGGGGAAGGCCTGGGCACCGGTCGATGACGTGAGGTTGAATGCAGGTCGATTCTGATTCAGACCATGCCCAAAATCCCTATGTTCGTGGAGCTTAGTTTTCCACTTTAGAGTGTGAGAACGAGCCTGGCTAGCGACTGCAGGTGCCGCTGGTTGATCGGAGGCCTCGACTATTCGTTGATTAGAGGTTATTTCTTGCTTCTGATCGTGTTGACTCACATAGACGGGCTGCCTTAGCCGATGATGGAGTTCTGGGGAGGTCTAACTTCTGCAACTTTGTGCGGAGATTGAGAGAAGCATTTGAAGTTCCACGCTTTCGTGACAGATATCGACTTGGCTCAGGGACGTTCACCGCCTTGAACCTACTTCGGGTCACCGTCTTGCCCTATGCTTGTCAGAAGAATCTCGGAGTTGGCTTTCAGGTAGCTCACATTTGTTTCATCTTGGTCATCTCCGTCATTGTTGTCATCTTCATGAGTGCCATCGCCATGGATATCGTCATAATCGCTCTCATTGTCACAGATATCCATAGTCTCAATCGACTGAGGAGATTTGGGTTCCTGAGATGCGAGATTCTCCTCTGAGGAACGCGCCTTTTCCCCTTTGGTTCCTCGAGGCTTGACTGGCTTCTTGGACACAGGGCTCGCCCAAGACTGCGGGTCTATGTTCTTGTATTTGGCACGAAGCCACTCCTTTGGCTTGGAGAGCTTGTAGTCGTCGTAGGTAATCCGGAAGATAATCCAAACGGCGAAGGTCATGTGGTTAGCTTTCCAAAGCCGGTGACCGCTTGACTGAACTTGGTTTGTCTTTGTGATTTTTGTTTCTCCTCTTTTGATAAGGGAAACAAGTTCTCTCTTGATTTCGTCGTCCCATTTGTCAGAATACCGATCCCAAGCAACCTTGAGTCGCTCCAAGAGCTGCTTGTCTTGGTCACTTGAAGGCAGGTTGGGATCGCTGAGTGACGGAAACTGGATCGAACTATTATCAGCCATGATGGCCTGGCAACAGTCGACGGGGAGAGAAGGGGAAGGTAGTCAGAAGGAGTGGGCAGCGAAGATGATGATAGCTTCGTCGAGCGATGTTAAGAAGGGAATGCGGGTTGAAGAATAAGAAGAAACGGAAGAGCGGGAGGAGTATAAGGAAAAGTGAGAAGGTAGAGAAAGAGAAGTTTTTTATTTACTGATTGTTGACCTATTTCCTGCTCTTATTGCTTGCTTGCTTGCCTCCGTGATTCACACTGGTGGGTACTGACAGTAATGCCTGGCAGTGACACTAGCACTGATTCACACTGCCAATTGCTCTTACCTTAGTACCGGAGTTAATATGTAAGGTGAATAACGAATCTAAAAGAAACTTAAGTTTTCTTTGGCTATGCTTCTTCTCTGATCCTTTGTCCTTCTCTCAACACCACTGTTCTCCCAAGCCCCCCCCATTACCATCCCAAGACCCTTCAAACATTCCCTCGAGATTCTTCAACACAGGTATCGCAAGTCACGAAGATATACCCTAGGACATCGAAGAGAATCAAGCGTCTCGGGAGATCGAGGACGTCTCGAACGCCCTGGGGAATTTAGAGGGGGAAATAGGATTGCTTTAGCGGTGTTGTTGACCCTGCCGACCTCACTGCGAAAGGCGCGCCCTCTACAAGGTCGTGGATGACTCTTGAGAATATCTCATCTGCGTCCACAGCGCTTATCGCACTGTTAAACAACCAGGAATACGTTCGTTTTACTACCATTATCCTCCAGTCCTGACTCCACTGACATATAAAGCTCTCGAACCAGGTCTCAAAGCTCATGGAGATGGTCGCCGACCTCAAGGTCGGTCCTCGAAGCAGACGACCCTCAGCCAGCAGCCGCAAGAGCGGAGATTCGGACGTCACCAACCTCATCGAGAACGAAGCAGTTGATTCATTCACTGCGGATGACGATGTTCTCAACATCTTCCAAGCCTTCTTGGCTGCGACCGGCATTCCGATCAACGTTCGTAAAGGAACGAAAACCCTCAAGTACGGGGGAAGATTCCGCGATGAAGCCATCGACATGATGAAGGAGTCTTGGAACCCTGATGACCTTGGTAAGTTATTCACGTTCACATTACTGTTCCTCTTCCGGCTGCTGACATTTATCTAGACGAAGCTATCGCTCGCCTCCTCGCGCTTGAAGATCATGACCGCCTATACAACGGCCTAAGCATCAAGCACCGAGACCAAAAGGCGCAGGCTAAGGGAAAGAAGGCCACCGTTCAAACTCGAACCGAATCCTTCCAAACAGCCATCGACGGTGAGGATACCACTCCTCACCGTCGAGGAGAGAACCGCAAAGCCATAAAGACACCTACCACTCACCGCATACACTGTCACCCCTTTTTGTTAACAAGGGCGACCACGGGAGACCAGGGGAGAGGGACTTTGCACCAAACCTAGGGTAAGTTACCTAAGCCTATCCTAAATTTTGAAGAAATATCCTAAGTTCATCCTAAGTTTACCTAAGGCTTCTGTCATTCTTAGGATAGGAGTCCCAAGTTTTCCTGCGTCTTGCCTCCTCCTACCTTGCCCCCCCTGGCACAAGTACAGACGTCTCTTCTCGCACAAAGCGTTGAGCCTCAACAGGCCTGGATCACGAAGATGAACACCATGTCCGCCGAGCTGCCCATAAACAACCCCGGGTTCAACTATATATATATATATATATATACGTATATGTATGATTGCATCCTGGCTCCCCATGGCAGTATGAGAAGGTCGGCGTTACTATGGAAGGCAGGAACCTATAGCGCCCGGATATTTTGTTATTTCACCACAGTCGAATAACTAGAACACATCTGCCCATCAGGCCAAAAACCCTGAGACTGGTCATCGTCCCATGGCGCAACATTCGTCCGACAATGAGCGCCTCTAGTTCTGTGAAGAGATCGCAGAGCGAGCCACCAAAACCCTCCAGGATCACATCTCCGACTCGAAGTGACCAAGAAGGTTGCAGATATTGCCGTTCAGGCGGTCACGAAGGTGACCGGACAGTTGAGCGACTGTCTTCTCAAGGGTGTCGAAATGATGGCACAACGCCATCAATCGGCTGCAGAGATGACACAGAGGATCGACGCTGCCAGGGGAGCCAACGCTGATGTCCAAAAAATAAAGGAGCTCCTTAGTGACATTTCGTTTTCAAATCAATGCCAGCTAGAGGCGCTACAGGCAGAGGGAATGGCCATTAACCAATTGCTGCCAACAATTAAAGATCACCACGAAAAAACCGCCCAGCTTCAACAACACGTAACCGAGGTCGAAGAGTACCTTGCTCTGTAAGCCGCTCGCTGGGTCGGTGGGCAGTTGGTGTGCCTAAAATGTATTTATGAGAGTGGTATTTGAGTTGGTAGACCTGATAGCTGGGCTTGCATCGTGCACACTCGTTGCTCAAGGTGAGGGAGGAGACCGTTAGCGGAAAAGCTCCCAAGACTCCCGCTACTCGCCGTCAGCGTGTTCACCCTTTCCTCTAGGAGGATGGCGAGGGCAGCGGCCAGGTATATCTATTCTGGCTCTGAAGACTCTATCCCAGGCCGCGTATCTAGCAAAGCTAGCGAGGGGTATATGGAACAAGTGGCGGCAAAAGACCTTCCCCCTGAAGATAGCGTCATGCTGCTCATTACACGGGTCTTAAACCTGATCAGCTACTGTACCCAATCGCAGGATAACTTTAGATAAATTGAGGAGAGACTTAGCTAAGCTTAGTATATATATATAGTGGAATTTAGACTAGCTGCCTCCCCTTCTTCTCTGCTGTTCTCTGCTATCCTCGTCGTCTCCTGGCTGTGCTTCGTCTGGGTCTGTTGCGCTGGGGAGTGCCCTGGCTGCTTGTGATTGTCGTATTGATCTGATTTTGTTGAGGTTGCCAGTAAAGGAGGAAAGAATAAGAGAGTTTATTGACAGCAGCGGCCTTTGACTTATACATGTATTAATATACCTGGTGCCACCCCCGGAGGTTCTCAAAGCTACAAATTTCCTCCCTCCCCTAGGGGGCCTAACGCCACGATTTGCCCGTAGTTTTTGCGGCTATTATTCTCCTCCGGGGTCTCCACGCATACATGGGATGATTCTAAACAATTCGGCCTGCCACAAAGATGTGAGACGTGTTTTTTCCCGGGCATTTTAAGCCCGTAGACCAGAGCAAAACTTCATGCAGCAATGCAAACTTGTTCCCCCTTCCCGAGCTGACCTGGATATAGCCATTCGTTTTATTGGGAATTCTTTTGGACAGACGGCAAAAGCCGTCGACGACGGAGGATTTGGCCTCCTCTTGGATCTTTTTGATGCATAGTTCGGTCGAGTCCATAAAGCGCGCACGCATTTCCTTTCGCCTCTGGCCCACACCCCGTTAGTATTTGCTACTACCAACAAGACCAATACGGATCCGACTCACGAGTTCTAGAACTTGTGCGGACCGTCTAGGTCGAGTCCTTGTTTTTTTTGGGGGCACGCTACTTGAAGATCCTGGCTGGGTGTTTGCCCTGCCGGGAGAGCTGACTGCCCCTGGTTTCTTTTTAGGTCGAACCACTGTCAACATTAGCCCATGCCCAACAGCCACACCCACTCCTAGACTTACTTTTCTTTGAGTGCCTTAAAAAACGGTACGAAAAAAAGAGTTGTCGGGGTGGGGGAGCGTGCCGGACGGCAACCACTTAAGCGTGAGCTCTTCGTTAAACTGGAGACAGGTCGCACGTTGCCCTTCACCGGAATGTTTCTAAGCCATACGCATATCAGTATTCACTTCCCAGGAGTGATTGACAATCACTTGACTTACCTGGGTAGGATTGTACTTGAGGAGTATGCCTTGGCTAAATTTCCTCGACAGGAGTTGAATTTTGTAGGAAGTGTCAGGATGAGCTTTCAGGCAAAGCCGCAACCGAAGAGTAAGTTAAGAACGCATCAAAAGGGCACCTTCCGCTACTGCACCTTGATATGAGGCAATAGATGCTACCAAGGAAGCTGCTACTCGCGTTCGTTCAGCCATTGGATCGCCAGAGCCCCATATGTTCTTTCCTAAAAGCGAAGCTATTCACAACTCCACGGCAAGAGCCAAATGTCAACGTACCGGGTCTGAGCGATGCCAGCAGCCAATACTACCTATCAGCCGTAAGCTCTCTGGGTCGCAGGTGCCGAATTGGGTTGACCTCTGCTTGAAGAGGCCCGCACCTCAGGGTCCAATCCTGTAAGTTAGGAAATACAGGAACGACGGGTGGAGTACTGGTAGGATCTAGGATGTTGCTCTACAGGCAGATTCGTGTTCAAGCTATGAACGATTAATAAGAGATAGCCGTTGGGCTGTCTAGAGCTTTCATGACTGGTCCAAGTATTTGTTACAACTCCCATAGAGTTCTTGCAAACAATTCTGTGATAGTAGTGGGCCTACATGAGACTAGCACATTGTGATTGGCCAGATCTCGATTATACGGGTTGTCCCGTGGTAGATCTCGGCAATGGGAATAACAATACTCTGACACCTCGTTTCGCCCGAGGAACCTGATCAGAACTTAGAACGTTAAAATTCCCAACCCAGCATGGGAGGCTGTCTGACCACTTGAGGGGGAAATGATGTTTGGGCTAGGTAGTCTAAATCTGTACTTAGCTCATCCCAAGTTACCTATCCTAAAATCGTCCTTGTAGCTTATGATTAAAGTCATAAATTTTATGCCATGATGTCACCCTTTGCGCTAGGATCACTTTGTCAAGGAATGTGATCAAGGGCCACCAAGAGCAAGACAAATGCGATTGGTTTACGAGAAATCTTAATCATAGTTTTGTCCAAATTTGTGAAGCGTTTATTTCCGGGAGACAGGATCATGGAGGGACATGATTATTCCCATGGGGTTGGATATATCGTCTTGATCGACATATCAGCTCACAGCCAGGTACAGCAATCTTCCAAATCAGCCAAAACGTATAGAATACGATCATAAAATTACAAATATGATCAGAGAAACGACTTCTTCTTCTGAACTATGAATCGTTTGGAGTAATTTTGTTAGGATAACAAAATATGAACAGGAACATTCTTCAAGTGACAGCCCTACTATAGACAATAGAGAGAAAGTGATTGACACTCTAATAGTAAGGCAGAAGTAAAGATACGTTATAACATGTCTCCTTCACGAGTCTTGTGTTATTGAATCTCATCATACGTCATTAAATTCCAGTCTCCCCAAACGGTCACAACAGGGCGCATGATATAATCACGGCAACCCAACATCCGAGAGGACGGATCTCAACGTATTGAACTTGACGGAGAATGAAACTTGAATATGAATTCAAATATTGGTGACCAGCTGGCATTGCTCGCTTGATAAAGATTACCCTTGCGAGAACTTCCGCCGGCCCTGGAAGCCGGATATCCCTCGCTAGGAGGGCACGAGACGAACAAGGATCTACATTCTCGAGATTCTCTTGAGCTATCTGCTATCTAACACGACGGTTGGACATGATCTGACATTGTCGATCTCAGTCTTGGGTCTCGAACATGACGTTTGAAGTGGTTATTGTCATGGTTGAGGTTCTGCAAGCTAGTCCTAGGACGGCGTTGGCGTCTTAGAAAAAACGACCTGTCAAGAATGGATCTGGATTCAGACCCTATGATACCCTTGTTACTGTGCCTGATCGTCATAACAAAGAGGTCTTATGTCAGTGTGGGGTGGCATGCAAAGCTTGACAATCACCGTTGAGAATGTCCTGTCACATAAGCTGCAAGGCACGGATCTACCAAGCTTATTCCCACAAACAGTCAGTTACCAGTCGCTTAATTTGACCGATTTCAGCTTAATGTTGTCCAATAGGGTGTCGTGAAGGGAGACGAGATACTTTTCACTAGTATTAAATGCGAAAAACCCTTGGCATGAGGCTGCACCAAGCCAAGCCACCGGAAACAAGATCCGGAAAAAGTGTAAAAAGACAGTGATATCAGATACGCGAGCGGATGAAGGTCCAAGTGGGTGACTTCGATAGAGTCAACACGAGGGCTAAGGATATCATAAGGACACTTTGGCTTACAGTAATGTTTGCCGAGATTCAAAACCAAGTTCAGTGTCAGCTGTGTAAGGAAGCAAACAAAAAAGAAAATCAAAGAGGTGCAACATATCTGAAGACTCTTTGCCACAGATATGATCTGATTTTAAGGTATTCTCCCTCTCTACTAGCCTATAGAAGATATCTCCTCCGAAGAGTTAATAGGATTGTTCATCTGTTGTCATACAGACTAGATCTAGACCAAGAATGCGGACCCAATACTCCGTAGACAGGAAAAGCCAGCCGTTGATGTCGTTCCATACTTAGGACATGACGGTATCACATCTCATTTTCTGTTGTTGATCTTCGTCTTGTTTGATTAGACCAAGAGCGGCCATCTGGAGATAGCCTCAAAGATCAACTGAAGAGATCCTCTGAAGATAACCAATGAAGTGCCTTCAGACTGACACCTGAGAATTGCCAAGCACTGGGTGAAGGCCCTTCCATTAGGTTTTCACAGCCGGAGTCATGGTTGCCGTGAGTTTTAGTGAGCCGGGTAGCACTTTCTAATTCTAAAGAATCTTTCAGTCACCATCGTCACTTCAGATTTCGGGCAGTGTTATAGTCAAGGTCCTGATTCATCTTGCTAAGCCTTATACTACATGCTTCTTTTGAACTGAACCGGCCCGCAATGATAACTCCACAGCCGCGCTGGTCAGTCTTAGCCTCCTCGACCGTTTTGTGCTGCCGAAAACGGCAGCTGCCCTGAGCAACCAAGCAAGGTCTGGGGAATTGAGGCGCAGATTAGGCGCACATCTTCAATCTTGTTCCCGGCACCGAGACATTCCCGCGCCCTAACGATCGACAACAGACGCCAAGTCTCTAGAGATCTTCAGCTCCTCGCCCCGGATCATCATGTCGTCAAAGCTCATCCGGAGCGTTCATCGCGAGCTTAAGTCGCCGAACGGTCACTAGTTCCTGCTGGGCCCGCTGTGAACGTTGGCGGGAGGGTTCTAAGGTGTGCCCTGTGACCGGAAACATGACAGATCCGCAAGCTAATGGAGACAAAATTTGAGGTTATCCCAGAATTTTGGTGGGCGAATATGGTGGTGTGATGGAGGTCCATTTGAGTAGCCCTCTTCAAGCCTGGTAGGTTAGCCGGTCCTGAGTTGGTCTTGTCCGCTGATAACACTGGTCGTGACAGGTATGCTCGAAACTGTTGGGAGCCTCTGGGCAGATTAAACTTCCACTCATGATGTCGTTGCATATTGCAGTCAGCCTGAGGTCCCTTGGTGGAAGAGCCTCTGGACCCTTGATATGACGACATGGCTATATGGCGAAAGGCCAACCGTTGACGGAGATGCCTGAGCGTCACTCATGGTAGTCGCAGCACCTGGATCCCGTTCAGTTGCTATATAGATGAAGGATCATCTCGTTGGCATTCTATGATCATAGAGGTTGATCAATACCAAGTTCAACAATACCAGACATTAATCATGGCTCCCAATATGAACTGGCGAGCTGTGATGGTTTCACTCTTAATTCTCTCACCTATCCCATCCAATACTCTCCCTTGCGAAAGTGAACCCAACCAGCAAACCGGCATGCTCTATGCTGGAGGCTGTCCTCTTCCTGGCGTATGCACATGGGGGAGCTGTACAAGTGTCACGATCGGACTCGACCCTACACAATGCGGGAAGCGTGGCAACTCATGCAAAGCTGGGGAGCTTTGTGTTGCTGGCGAATGCTATCCTCTTGATGGGTCAAATAGCGACAGCTGCACTTCCTCATCAGGCTCCAATAGCTCTGGGCCATGTGAGCCGGGTCAATGGTGCGATGATGGGAAGTGTTCCCCAATCCAAGTGACGGCAAACTCCCGTCGCTGTGGCAGTGCCAACACGCAATGTGGACCTGGCTCATTATGTGTCAATGACCGATGCCAAAAGTTGGGCATTGGTTCAGACCCCAGTTCTTGCGGTACTTCAAACACGACCTGTGCATCAGGCAACTGGTGCCTTGATGGATCATGCGTGCCCTTTCAACTGGGCACCAACGTCCAGTCTTGTAAGAGCAGCAGTGAATGCTCCCTTGGCGCATCATGCCAGGACGGTTACTGTCGTCAAGCCTTCATCTCGACAGACACTTATGACTGCGGTCTTGGAGTCAGTCCAAAAAATTGTACCGACGGTCAGCTATGTGTCTCTGGGCAATGCCTTTCGCTCAACATTACTTCGAGCACTTCTTCCAGTTGTGGCTCTAATGGAAGGTGCCAACCAGGATCTTACTGCTCGAACAACGAGTGTGTACCTATCAAGATCTCAACCGACTTGTCGCAGTGTGGAAGTAGCTCAGAATCCTGCGGAAGCAACCAAGTGTGCGTCTCAGGCCAGTGCGTCAGCAACCTGGTCCACTAATCCAACACTCCTCGGGTCGCCTGTGGTGCTGGATCTGGAGGTCCCGGAGCGCGTATTCCTGGCGCAGATGAGGATGGAGATACACAGTCGAACAACGGAGGCACTTCCTCTGAAGAAGGCGGAAGCTCTGGCGACAGTGAATCGAATGGCAATGGATCGGGAGACAATGCCGGCAGCCAAGATGGAGGATCTTCTGATGGAACTGGATCATCAGGCCAAGACGATAATACATTTGGGAATGGGGATACACAATCGTCAGGTGGTTCCGGCGACGGAGACGCCCGTGGCAATGGAGGCTCATCGGAAGGAAGTGGTGCAACCTCAGCTCGGCCAGAGGGAACTTCAGGTGATGCTGGCCGAGGAGGAAGTGACTCCGCTTCTGGAGATGAAGCCGACACAGGCGGCTCCGGAAGCACTTCTCCGTCTGACTCAGATTCTGACTCGGGGAACGGAAATGGACAAGCAGATCAAGATGGATCTGATCAAAATGGTGCTGATGGAGCATCGTCGGGCCAGGATGGAGGAGATACTGGCTCTGGGTCACCAGCGTCAACTTGCGATCCAGCCTGTACTGGCAATACTGTCTGTATCAACAACCAATGCGCTTCAGTTCAGGATCCGTCATCTTGCGGTACCGCATCCAGCCGCCTCCGGCGTCTTTTACGGAGACAAGCGACATCGACATGCCAGCCAGGATTTGCCTGTATTAACAACGAGTGCGTACCGGCTAATGGACCCGTCAACTGCGGTACATCAGGCGTCAATTGTCCCATCAACTATGCTTGTATCCAAGATTCCTGCGTGGCTCTTGGTGACCCTACCTCTTGTGGCGGCGAGACTTGCAGTAGCGATGAGGTCTGTATTGGCAACATCTGCACACCAAGTCCAGGTCTAGCTAGCTGCAATTCCGTTGCTTGCCCTACAGGTGAGACTTGTCAAGATGGTGCTTGCGTTCCCATCGACGGCACAGGCTCCGGCTCAAGCGGAGGTGCAGGAACCCAGGGTGGCGGTTCAAGTAATGGAGGCGATGGTGGTACTTCCACTTCAAGTGGTGGCAGCGGGGACGGCGACAATGCAGACGGGGAAGGCCAGGGCAGCGGAGGTTCCTCTGATGGCGGCGCTTCTGGCGATGACACTTCTGATGATGGATCACAGACTGGCAGTACACAAGGACAGGGCTCTGGTGGTGATGGTTTTGGGGATTCTGGGTCTGGATCTGGCTCTGGTAGTGGTTCTGGATCTGGAGATGGCTCTGGTTCCAACTCAGGCTCCGGCCCAGGTTCCGGTGGTGGCTCTTCTGATGGCGTTTCTGACGGTGGAGGCTCAGGACCTGGGACGAGTCCAGGGAATGGAAATGGCTCGGGCAACGGATCAAATTCAGGGTCTGATTCGCCCTCCGGCGATGGTTCAGGTTCTGGATCTCAGGGAGGTAGTGGTTCAGGATCAAATGGTGGAGATGGTGACGGCAATGGCTCTGGATCTGAGCCTGGCTCCAGCTCATCACCAGGGAATGATTCAGGTGGCAGTGGAAATGGTACACCAACAACACGTCAACCAGCTCTTACAGCCAGACCACAGGGTAATGTTCCTGGTGGTGGTGATCCTGATACTGACAACACCTCTGGTGTTGATAATACAGGGTCAAATGGCCGACAGACCTCAAGTTCACAAGCTGGAACCCGTCCAAGCCAAACTGGTAGCCAAGGAAATGGCTCTGGAGGCAATAATGAGCCCAGCAGTCGGTCGCAATCAACGTCCTCTCCGAATCAGACTGGGGGTACAGAGGGAGGCGGCGACGGCGACCCTGACTCGAGCGACCCTGTGTCTAATGGAGGCTCGGAAGCAACGTCGGGAGCGTCTGTATCCGGCGGCTCTGCGCCTTCAGGAGCAGGTAGTTCAGGAGCTACAGGCTCAACAGACCAGACATCGCCAACTTCTGTTCTATCTGATGGGGCGCCAATTGTCAATCCCGGCCCAGAGTCAACGGGAGCGACTGGGAGATTGGTGACATCTACTTCGAGGCAGATTGGAAGCCCTGAAGGAAATCCTACAGGTGGCGGAGATGGCGACCCATCGCCAACAGATAGTAATGGTGGTGGTAACACGAGCACTCAACGCTTAGAAGGGTCCGGCAGCTTCTCAACGAACAACGGCGGAGCGTCGGCAACAGGTGGTAATGGAGGCGGCTCAGGCACTTCAAATACTGCTGTCAGCCAACCAATCTCTCCAAATACAACTGGATCTGGAACAGGTGGTGGACAATCTTCCAACACTGATGGTGGCCCTAACGCTGGAGGTCAGACAAGTGCAAGTGGCAGTCAACCTTCAGCGACCACTTCCCAGGGAACCAACCCGAGCGGAGGGACTGGAACGACTGGTTCTTCCAATGGTCAGTCAACTGGTGGCCAGTCTTCATCTGTAACAACTACAGGCCAAGGCTCGTCATCCACTGACGGACCTCCAACATCCTGCTCGGATGACAATGACTGTGCCGTGGACACCGAGCTCTGTGTCTCCGGAGGACTCAACATCTGCGCTTGTGTGAGTGCAGTGTGTGTTCCAAACACAGACCCAGACGATACTTCCACTGCAGGAGGTGCTATTTCTACTGCGGCATCTGGAACCCAGGGCACTGATCCATCAACGCCGACCGAGAGTGGTGGAGGTACACCATGTACTGATGACGATGATTGCTTGGCTGATGTATCGTTGTGCTTGAGCGGTGTACTCAACCTTTGCACTTGTGTTAACGCAGTCTGTGTTAGAGACACGACAACGAGTGGCGCTCAAGCCTCTAGCACGACTTCTGGCAATAATCCAGGGTCTGGTGGCGGCGAACCGGGAACCACAACAGCTGGCCAGCCGGCTACACAGACAGGATCGGCATGTTCTAGCAGCGACGATTGTGTGGCTGACGTAGCATTATGCCTGGTCGGTGGGCTCAACTTGTGTGTCTGTGTAGACGCTGTATGCCAACTTGGACCTGACTCGAATAGTGGTGGAGGTGGAGATAATGACCCAAGCACGACAGCTGGAGCAGCAGCAGTACAAACTTCAGTATCGTGCGCAAACGCTGAAGATTGTACTGCTGCTCTGGGATTGTCTGTCTTAGGAATCTACGTCTGTGTGGACCTCATTTGCCAGCTTCAGCCAACTACCAATCCTACGAATGGAGGTACTACAGCTTCGCAAACAGGCTCCATTGCGGTTCCCACCATCACAGCACCTATCGATTGTTCAACGGACCAAGACTGTGTGGCTGCCATTGGAGCTGGGGCTCTTGGTATCTTTGCATGTGTCAATCTTCTTTGCCAACAGACAGCAACAGCTAGCGTTACAGCGACAACGACTAACACTGGGGTCTCTGCTTCGGGGTCTACAACTGACGTTGAGTGTGATACTGATCAAGACTGTGTTGTCGCTCTCGGAGCCCAGGCGCTGGGGATTTTTGTCTGCGTCAACGCTCTATGCCAGGAGACTACCTCAACTACAGGAGCTGGAGCTTCGACAACGCAGCCCCCGTCTGTGGGCGCCACCGATATCGGGTGCTCGACAAACCAGGACTGTGTCGCAGCAATTGGCGCAAATGCTTTGGGGATTTTCGCTTGTATAGACCTGATCTGTCAACAGACTGCAAACCCGAGCAGCGGCTTTGTCACTGTCACATCAGACAATACACCAGCCCCAACTAGCTCGGAAACGCCATGTTCTGACGATAGCGACTGTACGATCGCAGGCCAGACATGCGCCGCTGATGGCTTTTGCAGGGCATCATCCCCCGGTACTGGAAACGGAGGCACCTCGTCTTGTTCCGATAGTATTGATTGCCTCTTGTCTCTGCAACCTCTTTGCGCCCTTGGCCTCTGTGTTTGTGTGAATGCGGTTTGCAGTCCACCGTCAGACGTCGACGCATGCACGACAACCGCGCAGTGTAGCGCTGGACAAACTTGCCAACAAGAAGTCTGCGTTGATGATGTTTCTTGTTCTACTGAAGATGACTGCGTGGCAAACCTCAACTTGTGTACGTCGCTGGGAATCTGTGCTTGCGTCAATGGACTGTGCACTCTGTAGGGCAATCATGACCGTTTCTTCTTTTTACCAAAGACTGTTCACTTCTGGGATATGAGCTTGGTGCTCACTGCTTACTTATTATTTCGGAGTTTCTGCTTTAATCACTTCATCATTTTGTACGATGGGTGTGGAACGAATGTTGAGGCCGGATCTTGTACAACAATTTGTAACTTTACGTCACACAATACCCCTTGGCAACTCTGCGCTTACGCATGTAATATCTCATCATAGTAATACAATATCTCTATGACACTCTCCAATTAGATTCGAAATTCTTCAATTATGTTTTGTAATGAGACTTCCGCGAAGCTTCCTGTAGATCAATGAATCCTCGCATGAGCGAAGAGAGGCCTTTCCCTACAACTATCCTTAACATGGCCTCGCGTAAATTATGAATGGGCGCTATCAACGTTTTCCTTCATCAAGCCGAGCCGAAACAGGGGGTATGAACGTCGGCAACGGAGAAGCCGACGGCGTTCCAGGGTTATTTCAACCGTAGTTCCTCTGTTACAAAGTATGGAAGTTTATTCTTGAGAGGGTTCCTGTGGGTATATTCTCCTTTGCTGTCTTCGCTTGATGGACGGAGGATACTGGAAACATCTCCTGCAACACGCACCAGTCCACGAGTATTGATAGCCCCCCCCCCCCCCGCGTGAGATGAAGATGGTTGCCATAACTTTGGGTCCACGTCGTCAAAATTTGGGTTGGCTGACTGCCACGCCACTGGGTCCAGGACAGATGCTCTGGGATTTAACAATGTGTCTTTATTGTAAATGAACAAGTCGAGTCGGATTGTGTGATCCATGAAGGCGAAAAAGAACTTCTTGAGCTCAGGTATGGATATTTCGGGACGGGTACAGGTCTGGACGGACGGCCTACATTCCTTAAGCCACATACTGTCTCTGAACCCTCGGTAAAACAACACCGCGCTGGAGATCTTTCGGAAGCTGTTGGTGAGCTTGATGACGGCTGATAGGTTCTGATTCCAGTATTGAAAAGGATTTGTAGTGCCAGGTCTATAAAGAGGAATCAGAAACGTTGAGAGCTCATTTTCGATTCGTGTCCGGGTAAGGCCCGCTGTGTTGCGCAGCAGTTTCCTGACTTTGAACGATGACAATAGGAAAGCAATAATGTAACTGTCGAGGCGGCTGTTTATATTGTCCACCAACGGGCGTAGGATGTACCGTTTGTAACCTTGAAAAAAGTACAAGGCGATGGGTGAAGCAGAGATTAAGGACTGCAAGTTTTCCAGTGACTCAAGATCCTCAAAGACTTTAATGCAGATCTCGAGTGGGAGCCTGGGTAGGTCGTTTGAGGGCGGGGGAGTCGAGCTGGCTGATGATGAAGCCATCGTGAAGCATTAATGGGTGGGATAACAATCAAGAGTGAAGGATAGAAAAAAATAAGACAAATAGTACTCGAGGAGAGAGGAGGTTTTATACTCAGTTAAACTTTCCGATTAATTGATTAAGAACTATAATTTAGTGAAGGTTCAAGATGAAAGTTCTGATCAAAATTTAACTTTAGAATATCTTGCTGAGAAGTCTTTGAGTTGTTAAGACAGAAGTAATGCCTCAGTGACACAAAAAGTCAATAACAGAGAAGCTTATATTTATGTTACGATGGCAGTCAACACAAAGTTCTCTCTAACTGCTTCAGAATCAGATATCTTAAAATGGCCATCAGGTGCCGGGACCTCCTCATTCCCTAGGGTTGACATTACAGATGTGTTATTTACAGTTGAGGCTTGTGGCTGAGAGCTTAAATCAGGAGACAGAACCTAGTTGACATCACTGTGTAACATCATTGAAAGAATTGGTGTTGACATCCGACACTGCTCAAGGGCCAGAAACTGAGGTTGAGCCACCCAATCATGTCGGAGTCTTGACCTGGATCGTTACTCCACTAGGATCTGGCTGACGCCAGCCAGACACTATCCTGGAAACATTGCCTGCAGATCGTATGAGATCCACATTATTTGCAGTCACAAGAAGAATATAAAAGGATTGGACCATTCCTCGGAATTAAATCTTCATTATCTTCTACATTGCTTTCATTCAAACCCTCTACCATCATGGTACAGCACGGCCCCAAGACTACGGTTTACCAGCTGGCACAAGAGTATGCACCTATCATCAAGGGCAAGACTATCCTCACAACAGGTGCAAGTCCGGGAGGTCTCGGTGCACTCTTTGTTGAAGCTATTGCAGTCGCAGAACCTGGACTGGCTATTCTAGCTGGCCGGAGTGTCAGCAAGCTCCAGCAAACTGCAGACAACCTTACTGCCAAGTACCCCAACCTCAAGACGAAACTTCTGACTATTGAGCTTCGTTCTCTTCGCTCTGTTCGTGCTGCTGCAGAAGAGGTCAACGGATGGTCAGATATCCCCAAGATCGACGTCTTGGTCAATAATGCGGGGATCATGGCAACAGACTTTAAGCTCACAGAGGATGGTTTCGAAAATCAATTTGCTTCGAACCATCTGGGCCACTTCTTGTTTACAAACTTGATCATGGATAAAATCCTCGCTTCAGAGACGCCTCGAGTGGTCAGTGTTTCAAGTAACGGTCACCGCCTGGGCCCTATTCGATGGGGTGACCCCAATTTCAGTGTAAGCTTTTACGATACTTGACTATGGAATCACTGCTGACCTGCGTATAGAACGGTGAAAGGTACAACAAGTGGAGTGCCTATGGACAGTCAAAGACAGCAAATATGCTGTTTGCCATCTCTCTTGCTGAGAAGCTCGGCGGACGTGGACTACAAGCGTTCTCCCTCCATCCTGGTGCCATCCTTGGTACTTCTTTAGCCAAGCATCTAGATACCTTGGATAGTCTATGTAAGTGCTTAACTGATGACTTTTAAATGCTATCAAGCTAACTAGTGTAGTTGAAGCTGATCGTGCAATGGGAGACCCTTGGGGCTGGGTAGATTGGTCGACTGTGCCAGTTTCCCCTGAGGTCGGTGCTGCAACACACGCGTTTGCTGCTTTCGATCCTGAACTCAAGGGTAAGTAGAATCCAATCCTCTCATGTCCATGTATACTGATCTTGATAGAACATAATGGCGCATATTTGCTTGAATGCCGTTTAGCAGACCCTATGACTGATACTGTAAGACCGTGGGCGACAAGTTCAACAGAAGCAGAGCTGCTTTGGAGGAAGAGTGAGGAGATGGTTGGTCAAAGGTTCGCTTTTTAGATTGGCGATAAATATGGTAAGTTGTTTTGTTCCGTAGTAACCCCGACTCGATTCGTCGAATTGCTAGTCTTTATAAAGCCTTACCGTGCTGTTATCTTGCTCATGAAGCTCGTCGGTGACCTGTAAAATACGTTAATCGGGACACTCGGTACTATACAACAGCCCATGATAGCTACGCAACGTCTGCTAGCCCCATATCATCCTTTTTACGCACCTGTAACCTTGATAGACTCGGGAAACGACTTATTTGGTGTAATTCGCACTAAAATTGTCCCCTGCCTATTGCCCCGGTGCATCAGGCCACCAGTAACAGTCACACAGCGGCTGTGTCCGCGGAAGCCGCCCAAGTGCCGGCCTCCACTCTATGGGTACAGCAGCTTACAGTTACGGTTCAAGAATAGTCGAAAGGGTGAAAGATGAGGGCAGTACAAAGTAGCAATCAACAGTTAATCACACCAGATCTTAGACTTTGCGTAATAACAATACAGAGCAGGCTGCTTATGATTTACTATGAAAGCTGTTACCGACTTCTTCACTTCTGTAGGAAACTTCACAAGTCTAGAAAGGACAGCGTCAAGAACCTTAGGTATTGATGGGAAGTGATAGTAAAAGGCCCGATTGTTCGGGTGCTGGAATCGGCATTTGCCTGGCCGTTGTGTAAGCCCCAACTCGTGTTCACCAGTATTAGCTCCCTTGGTGATAGCTTCAGAGTTCAAGGAAGTCATTTTATCAAAAACGCCGTTATTAATGATGTGATAAATCTGGCTTTCGGGAATCAGAAGTTCCCGTTAGAGGCCATTTTCCCCTGCTAGTTAGCGTGTTTAATCTGGCGTGAGTTCTCATTACAGGATACAAAGTTAGTCTAACACTATTAAATTAACAAGCGAATTGAATCAACGAGAAGTATAGACCAAAACGAAGACTCAACTGCGCTAACCTGGGTCTCTATCTAAACCTTGCCAACCTTGTCTGCTCCGCTGTCCAATCAGCCGCCGACATTCAACTGCATGTCTATCTAGCAGGGACTACCTGTATATATTATCGTCTCATCCGACTTCGTGTTCAACTCAATCAAACTTCACTAACCACCAGGCTCGCTACCATGTGGCTTGTGTATAATGTTTAACCAGATGCTAGGATAACAATAGTTTGCGAAACGCGGCCGTCAACACGAGGAATTAGACTTCATCTATCAGGATTTTACTTATTCAGTTAGTTCAGAAGGTAGAGCAAACTTCGTATCTCTCGGAACTGATCATAGATCGAAAGCCATAGGCATATCATACTTCTGGCACGGTTAGTATCCATCCCGTTGGACACCTTGTTGGCTGAATAGTGCTATAAAGACGATGACAGTTCCCCCGTGAATCAATCTTTCCTCAACACCATCACATCAGCCTTCTACCCTTTTCAAAGGCAGTCTACAAACTTCTTTTTACCAAATACTAAGCCTCAATCTCGCAGAATGCGTCTTCAATCAACCGCAAACATGTTCGTGGGGCTCCTCCTCTCTGGAATGGTCTCGTCAGCTGCTGTCTCTGGCCTGAAAGGGGATGTCACCCCGAGGGATCAGGCGGCCGATAGTATTGGCTTGACACCTCTCACCTTCAACCTCGACGAAATCTCGGTTGCAACTGCTGGTCAGACTGTGCATGACTGCCATCCCGATGAAGAAGGTTGCAAGGAAAAGTCGAAGATGCTTGCCAGAGCTACTCCTGCAACACGCAGTATTTGCGCTTCAGGTCAGACCTATACCAGATCTGAATGCCTCAAGTCAAACATCCTGACGGTCTACTGCCGTGATGGAAATGGCCGGGTCTGGCGTAAATGGGTTGTCTGCGAGGCAACCGAAATCTGCGTTCAGAACGACCTGGATCCTCCATATGCCACATGCAAGCCGGTCATAGACCTTGTGCTTTGGTATACCAACTCAGCTGGTGGATCCACGGTGAGCGAGAAATATATCCATTCAACCAAGAAGCAGTCCACCAGCAAAGTGGGAAACATGTACTTCGACAGGAACGGGAACTACATCAAGCTCTTCCAGACCGACTTCTATCGCGAGCCTGGAAACTTCTTCGTTGGCGAGACTCTCAACGCCAACAGAGCTTATTCTCAGTCAGTTAATTGGGCGAATACGGAGAATGTGAAGGTCGATGTTAAGACTGGTGGAGATGGAGGCATTTCTGTGTACACCTTCTTGACCTAGTGTTGAGTCAACAGTGAAATGCTGCACAGGGGACGTTTGTCTTGTCGGCTTAGCATCTCCAGTTCCCGACAACTGACTAAAACTTCACAAGCTATAAGTATATAGAGAAGTTAAATTGTGCAAATCTGCGGAGCTTTTGCAGTAGTTACCTTTCTAATAGGTAGACGAGATGGGGGGTGACGGTAGGACGAGGGGAGGGGGTTGTTTCATTCATTGCACCGTGGAAATCTTCCTGGTGTTGGCTATAGAATTGCAAACTAATACTGATAGGTTACAGATCTAGGGCTGTAGCAAATAATATATAGTTTTGTATATACTCGAATAAATACATCTTTAGGTTCTGGTGAACGGCACCTTCTTGTTCCCGGGAATCAGTGTCAGAACAGAGGCCGAGTTGCTGTAGAGGTGCAGCGAGGAGATTCTTGGTCAGAAAATATCTTGCTGGACGAGCCGGAGGACTCGAGTTTGATTAGATGTTTAGAATGAATATGATATCTTCCAGTTAGTACGCCAAATATTGAAAAGCAATCTTCCAGTTTTCTTCCAGTATCCCTTGCACTTTTTCTATGTGTAACTTCCAAGGGAATCGATCGAGAGGGCAACAACATCCTGGCATGGCTTCTGTCCTCCCTTGAAGTAAATCAAAGTCAGACTGACAGTCTTTCCGCAGACAGCAATCTATTCTATCCAGAAATCATCCTCTACTGTGTTCCCAAGCCAAAGAGATCATATCCTGTTCACCCTGGATGACCTAATGCTTTTCAGACTTCCGGATATCTGACACTTTGTGAATGTTCAGCTTGTGAGGCTATAGCTGAGGAAGCAAGCAGCATGTTGCTGTCCTGGAGTTCTGTGCAAGAAGGTTTTTTGGCAGCAACCAATAGGTTGTTATATGTCCTCTGTTGAGAACAGGCTCTGATAGACAGCATGAAATGTTAAGTAGTACCCGGCTACAGCCATCTTCTTTGAGAAGGCTGCTGAACTTAGGTCATGCCATGTTAATTTAAGCACCGGACCATGTCTCGTGGTGGTTTCCTAGCAAGATTATGTTAGCTTCCTGCCTGATTTATAATAAGCATAACTCACCCTTCAGAAGATGTCTAGTAGGCTCTGACTTGAGATCAAATCCATGAGCACCAAAACTATCCAGCTGCGCTTCCGAGAAGCAAGTAGGAAGATCAGTTCCTCCAATGTACTTGAGATATTCCAAGGTGGCACTCAAGCAAGGCAAGTGAGCATCAGCCTTCAGACCTTCAAGCACAATCGCTTTGAGTGACGGCCAAGACTTCTTGATCTCGTTCGGCACCCCAGGTCTGCACAGAGGGTGCACGTCAGAGCCCTCAGCATATGCAACATCAAGGATGTCAAAGATGTAGTCAGACTTGATGATGCAGCCAGCTCTCCAGATATGCAAGACGCGTGTCATGTCGACACCCCAGCCTTCTTGTCGGTTTTTGCGTTCCATGACATCGAAACCCTGGATGAAGCATGCAAGACTTGTGACATAGACGGCTTGTCGCAGTTGTTCAAGAATATGGGCTCGCTTCTCAGGTGCGACTGTGAAGGGTTTTGGGCAGAAGGTTCCGATAGAAGCCTGGACGGCACTCCTTTGCTCGACTTCGGCTGAGGCAAGTCGAAGGTAATGGGCGGCGGTCAGACTTGGAGCAGGGACGTGAGAGGCGACAGCTTCGATGTTGGCCCAAACTCCAGTGCCTTCGGAGTCGTTGGCATCTTGGACAACGGCATCTCTGATTTGATGCAAAAGAGAGCCTCCGTCCACAGGGCTTCGGGTTCTGCAGATAGGACCGCTGATAGATACGAGGAAGTTACCTTTCTATATCATGAATGCTTAGTAAGCTCTGGATATGCAGTTTCCGGAAGCACTTACCAGTTCTCCCTTCTCACACCAAGAGTCAAACACGTCTCCAATCTCGTCACCAGTCATATTCAAGCACTTATCCATAATTTCCCATGCTTCGCAAAGACTAGACATGACGCCATGCTCAATGCCATTATGGATCATCTTAACAAA
Source organism: Fusarium succisae (assembly GCA_013186925.1). Classification (NCBI taxonomy): domain Eukaryota; kingdom Fungi; phylum Ascomycota; class Sordariomycetes; order Hypocreales; family Nectriaceae; genus Fusarium; species Fusarium succisae. Next base: position 310,608 of record JAAOAW010000318.1, on the reverse strand, counting down.
GTGGCCACTTCCACCAGTGCCGATATTAGTTACGCAAGGACGACCTTGGTCATCTTTGGCTGCGATCCTAGAGAGAAGAGGGAGAACTTGCTCGACAGCCCATTTTTCACCGCCTGGCATAAGTGATGGGCCATATCTAGCTCCAAAGCTACCACCTGAGATACCGAGTCCGATATATGCAACACCAAGCGGACGGAGAATCTCTTGTCTCGCTTGTGTGCGTTCGTAATTTTCGTTCGAGGCGTCGATGAGGATGTCGCCTTTTGAGACACGTGATTTGAGTTGGGCGACGACGCTATCACCAGGACGGCCATTCGGTAAGCTAAAGATAAAGACCTTGGGTGAACCAAGTCCTTCGCAGAGGGTATCGTAGTCCTCGCAGATGTGGATCCGTTTCGATAATCCAGCTGCCTCCGCGTTCTTCGCGACCTTGTCGAGACTTGCTCGTGAAGTGTCAACAATAGATACGTGTAGACCGTTTTCTGCAAAAAGGAGTGAGATGGCGCCCCCCATGGTGCCAGCTCCAATGATACCGACCTAGTGGATGCATGCATTAGTGACATTGGACATAGGTAGTGTTAGTCTGGGGTAAATACTTTGGTAATCTCCATTTTGTGTTGTTGATATCAGAATATGTGGTTGATTAAGAGGAAGTGATTAGATTTGAGGCTTGTCTGTTGGGATACAGAATTATCTACAGTTCATAACGCGTCCAATCGAGGATTTAAATACGCGAGACTTCCTCAATAATCACTTGGAACAATTAAGCTGACGTGAGCCATGATGCTGCACCGCCTCAAGTTTCACATGACAAGGTCGACAGTCAACTATCTAAAAGGCTCAGATGATGCTCAAAATCATGGAAACTTCAGACTATGAACGATAATAAAGAACGATCTTGACGATGTCCCACGAAGAGGTCGACAGTCAACTTGAATAGCGGCCGATAGATCATGACTCGGCCATGCGGAGTCTCCTTTCATGCCGGAGAACCCCCCACGGGGATCGAGAGCGACAGACTGGTAGCGTGGGGAAAGAGCCTCATTAAACTTTTCTCCCAACCAAGACTCTAGTTACGTATCATGTCCCACTACCAGGCTGACTGTCGCCCGCGCACAAGCCAAACTACCGGCACTAAAAGCCCCATCGTAGCAGAAGGGTGAATGTTCCGATTGGTAGCTGACAGTCAGCCTTTCTCCATAGCTGGCTTTTTCGCGGCTAGTCTGGAACTGGTAAGTGGTCTCTGAATTTCTCCAATATGGGGTTGGAACTAGAGAATTGCTCGCGTGAAGCTGAAACTCCAAGAAGATGGATGGGATGGAGTTGGCCGATGAAGGCACCATGTGAATTGACATAAATACCTTTCATCCATTCCCCATACCCCAGATAGTTTAATTCATCAAACCCCAGAAGATCATCACTCGTCTGGAGTTTCATCCACCTTTAGCTTCTCTTCTTATCTTATCAGGAATCTGTGGTCTTTTTCTCGCCATCATGACCAACGAAATCACCAACTCGACTGCAGCCGGCGCAGCTCGAGCTGAGAAGCCTTCTTTCGAGACAAAGGAGAATCTCGAGAGTTTTGTTCCTCACAGCGATCGTTTCGCCCTTGCCCGAACAATGGATCCCGAAACTCGTGCTCGAGTTGAGAAGCGTCTCAAACTCAAGCTCGATGCTCGTTGCGCTCTCTTCGTTCTGATTTACATCATGAACTATCTCGATCGAAATAACATTGCGGCTGCCCGTCTCAAGGGCTTGCAGGATGATCTTAAGCTAGACGATAATGAGTATGCCACATGTCTCAGTATCCTCTATGTTGGTTACATCCTTATGCAAGTCCCTTCCAATATGTTTATCAACAAGATCCAACGACCTTCGTTATACCTCGGTGCTATCATGCTTCTCTGGGGCTTGATTTCGACTCTCTCAGGAAACGTCCATAACTTTACCGGAATGGTTGTTATCCGTTTCTTCCTTGGCTTCACTGAGGCAGCCTTCCTGCCCGGAGCATTGCTCATTCTTTCGAAGTGGTATACCCGCCGGGAACTCACAAAGAGAAATGCTGTTCTCTTTTGTGGTAACTTGATCTCCAATGCATTCTCAGCTCTAATTGCTGCTGGAGTGTTATCTGAGATGGATGGCGTGCTCGGGCATGCTTCCTGGCGATGGCTCTTCTGGAGTAAGTGTTCCGTCTGTTCCAAGAAAAGAACACGGCTAACAACAAAATAGTTGAGGGCGCTATTACTATGTTCATCGCCATCCTCGCCGTCTTCATCCTTCCCGATCTTCCCAGCAACACTCGCGGTTTCTCTGCTGAGGAGCTCGCTGTAGCTCAACTCCGAATGATCGAGGATGTTGGTGAGGCTGATGAGGATGCTGAGGGTCAAGGAGCTGTTGCCGGATTGATGATGGCCCTCAAGGATGGCAAGATTTATGTCATGATGCTTACCTTTGCCGTCTACGTTGTCGGTCTGTCTTTCAATGCCTTCTTCGTAAGACTTCCTCTATCATTTGCATTATTTCTAAATACTGACATTCTATAGCCGTCTCTCACTGGCACCCTTGGCTTTGCTTACGTACCAACTCTCCTCATGAGCTCCCCTCCTTGGCTCTTTGCATGTATCGTTTCTCTGATCGTTGCCTGGAGTTCTGATCGAACACAGGAGAAGGTATGTTCTCATAGACTCCTAGTATTTTTGCTCTTCATACTGACCATTTTGAAAGTTCTGGCACATTGTTGGTCCCATCTGCGTTGGTTTAGTCGGATTCATCATCAGCATGTCAACACTCAATGTTGCTGCACGATATCTTGCTCTTTTCCTCCAAACATCTTCTTACGCTGGGTATGTCGCTCTTCTTAAATTGCCACCATATCGAAAACACAAACTAACATCGACTTAGATACATCGTCTTCTATTCTTGGATCAGCTCAACATTCCCTCGTCCCCCTGCCAAGCGAGCCGTAGCTATCGCCCTCATTAACGCCTTTGCTCAACTGGGTAACATTGCTGGAAGTTACGTCTGGGGTCTCAAGGAGAATGGCTACCGTAAGAGCTATGGCATTGTCACATCTATGTTTGGCTGCACCATCGTCGGTGCTCTTGTTCTTCGCATGATGCTTTCCAGATTGAACAAGCGACTTAAGGAGCTTGAGAGGGAGGAAACACAGGCCTATGAGGCCGAGAAGGTTCGGGAGGCACAGGCTGATGAAGCTCTCCGTGTCCAAAAGGGCTTCCGTTATCTTGTCTAAGGTTTTGGATAGGATAGGTAGTTGGTATTTTTGACTACCCTAAGCCCGTATATTTAAAAGGGCAATCTTAAATGAGACAATGTTTAAACTAGTAGCTGTTAGGCCAAGAACCGTATGTGAAAATGCTAAAAATTACTTTGCAATTTCACTCGAGGCTGATTTCCCCGATAGTAGGTAGTTCTAAGCTCGAGCATGTTACCAAACGATCAGTCGTTCGAGGTCGTTTATGTTGCACAAGTGTTGACGCACGTTAGTGGGGGTTAGCTTGGGATTGCCTTAGCGTGGGCGGTTTGGTGGGGGTCCAAATGGCGATCAGGAAAAAACAGTTAGGAAATGTCCCATTCATAATGAAAATGCAGGCATTAATCCACACTTTACTAGCAATGACTTATATTAGAGAATCCCCTGAAAACAATATCGTCAACATCGTGGCTTCAAATGGTCACGCCTGTCAGCTTACTTTCCTGTTCTAGATCCGAAAGTCTGGTCACGATTCGGTCCTAAAGTGGATTAGTTGCGGGGCTAGAAATTGCGGGGATGTCAAGGGTTCCTGGGGACGGGTTTACTAGCCACCGTACGTCGCAAATTCTAACCATCGTCCCATCATCTGAACCTTTCAGACAGACTTTATTTAGCCCTTCGATCCTCAACGGCTGGACGAATCATGGATCCGAACCCAGTCAAGCCCTCTCCTCCTCAACAAGCCCCTACTGTAGAAGAGCCTACAACATGTCGAGAATGTCGACGCCGCAAAGTGAAATGCGATGGTGTTATGCCCGTCTGCTCAATTTGCCGAAAGTACAGAAGGCATTGTCTCTACGACAAGCACAGTAGAACCCGGCTAACCCGAAGGTACATACATGGGGTCGCGTCCATGAGCGACTGGGGAACCTTGCACTAACAATAACGTAGACAACTTACCCTCCTAGAGGAGCGTCTTGAGAAAGCTGAGACAGTCCTGAGGCGGCATTACACTGATGGCCAGATTGCAGAAATGCTGGAAGGTCCAAAAGAAGGACTGGTAACTCAGAATCAACAGGCACCAGCGGCGACACCAGCAACTGCACCTGAATCGGCACCTACGCCAGCACTTACCTTGGGGACAACGCCGGGGTTAGGCGGCTTGCCAAATGCAACCCCGACCCCGGGCAATGTGGACAACCTCCTCCAGCTACCAAATCAGACACCTGATTCTAGTGTTTATATGACAGGTACAGGAAATGCAGGAACATTCACTACGGATCCTCTGCTTCTGGCACCCATCGGTGAATTAGATGCAGCGCCTGGACTTTGGACTGCGTCGCAAGACACAGCTCTCGAGGCCACTCTGGCTCCAGCTGACAACTTTGAGTGGAACGAACAAGAGACATCATGGGGAACATATGACCCCGCGACTTGGTCTATAACAAACCATGTTGATGGAAATCCCCAAGCTATCATGGACGGCATGGCCTCTCTGACCATTGGCGATCAAAAAAGAGGATACTATGGCGCTGCTTCTGGATCTGCCCTCTTGCGTCAGATTCTATCTGCCCGTCCAGATGGAGAAGAGGTTGACGCCGAAGTGGCACTACATGAAATTGAATCTCTTTTTCAACAACACTCCGATCACTCACAATGGTTTCGTTCTCAAGCTATGTTGACCAGAGTGGCTGTCGAGAACCTCATCGACGCTTTTTTCGTCTTCTATCATCCTACCTTTCCTATCGTGCATGAGCCCACTTTTCGAGCGCAGTATGCAGGCACCCTTCCTTGTGCCAATAAAGGCCACTGGAATACTCTGGCAAACATTCTCGCAGCCTTGGGATCATTTGCCAGCAGTAACGTTGCTGATGCTACAGACCTCCCCATCTTCCAGGCTGCACAAAAGAGCCTGTTTTCAAACTATCTCGAGGTTGGAAACCTAACTCTTGTACAAGCTTTCAGTTTGTCATCGAACTATATGCAGAAGCGGAACAAGCCGAATACTGGATTCAACTATGGTGGCTTAGCTATTCGACTAGCTATTGGTCTTGGACTTCATAAGGACTTGGAGGGGAATAGTCTTTCTCCCTTACAGACAGAGACTCGACGCCGGATATGGTGGTGTCTATGCGTGCTGGATGTTGGCGCCACTATCACATATGGCAGACCTTTGAATTGGCCCCAGGCTGGTGTGGAGACTGCATTCCCTCTGAATATTCACGAAAAGGTCAGTTGATTGAAATCAACAAGGGGATCATTTATTGACTATTACCCCAGGACCTAACCCAAGACTCCACTCACTGCCCACCAGAAGTGGAGGGTATTACGATGTACACTTATATCCGAGTTCAGTCAGCTTATCATCTTAGCACCATGACTGTCTATAACCGCCTTATCACCAGCCCCTTCCCATCCGCGACGGAGTTGATAACTCTGGATGATGTCTGCATCGGCTCTTGGCTAGCCCAAGTACCATATTACTATCTCGCAGTTCCACCCTCAGACTCTGAGTTTGCACTGGGCATGGGCATTTCAGAGTGGCGCTATCGAAATCTCAGAATCGTCATGTATCGTCCGTTCTTGGTCCGCTGGGCACGATCATCCGCACAGAACGCGCAGCAAAACTTGACGAGTAGCGAGAACCTCGCTGTATTCCGATGTCTGGATGCCGCAAAAGAATCAATCACCCATATCCAAGGATACTGGACATCTCGCTCACATTCAAGGCTCGCAGCCTTTTATATCCTGTAAGCTATGCCCAAACTTCTGCTTACCATCCGCTAACAAGGACAGGTATTTCCTATTCCACGCTACACTAATTCCTGTCCACTGCTTAAGACAGAACCCCCATCACGCACTAGCACCTGACTGGCGCGCGCACATCCAGGCGTCCCTATCTATCATGGGAGCCATGGCCGAGCTGAATCCCAATAGCTCCAAGTGTCGCGACATCACTCTCAAGCTGTGCTGGCCACACTTGGAAGAAGAGGGTGCCCGCACATACTGCGACAACGCCCCGTTCGTTCCGAGTGTAGGAGACAGCGAGGCAGCTTCAATAATCAACGGGTATAATACTTGGTGCGAGTCGATGACGAACGCCGGGATATCGGTCCCGTATGACTGGGCGGATGACAACGACTCGGCTCTCGGGTTCTTTTGATAGTAAATAACTATTTGGGGAGCTGTTTCCTCAACGATCGGCCAAGATCCCTGCTAGAAGCTGCATAAAAACCTGGCTCTTGCCTATCAATGCAACCAAGCAAAACCCTAACAGATCTTGTGTCAGGCACAAGACCAATGTGATGCCGCCTTTTGAGAACGAGGTGCAAGTTGTGATGGCATTAAACTAATGTTGTAACTGCCGGAAGACTATTTAATTGCATAAAGTCATTAAACTTTCTTGAACGGACCAACGTTGCACTCTCATGCAACCTCCGCAACGGCTCAGCGATGATCCTTATGAACGAGCAAACCTTCGACCGGTTCCAAATTATTCTAGTTTCTTGTTCCAAAAGCCATCAAAGGATTCATGCCCATAATTAGCCTTGAAATCGTCAAACAAATCTGTGCCACTACGTCCACGCACTTCTTCAGTTTAGCGGTCTGAAAAGCATCGACCATCAAAGCGGTAGGACATCAAAGGATCGTCAATTCATGCCTGCAGTGCCTGAGCGGCCAATGCCCCCGAAGCATCCGAAAGACACACACGAGGCTGTAAAGTCAATTCTAATGGGTGAACACTCTGCGAAGCTATGAGAGAATTTGAGAAGTTGGCCCAGTGCTACCTTACCATCGAGAATGGAACCATACTTTCCGAGTCGGCATAGAACATCTACCGTAGCACCAAGATCATTTTGACTATAAATAAGCGTAATGAATCCCCAAGGAATTGGCCTGTCTCATACCATCTCAGCACAACCTCGACATACAACCAGTAATCAAGATGAAGTATACCTCCACCGCTTTTGCCGTCCTGGCCGCAGCTGCAGCTGGTGTCCAAGCAGCCAACATCCAACTTGTTGGCAAGGTCATGAACAGTGCTGCAAAGGAAGGTTTCGAAAAAAGTAGAACCCTCGTCTATGCTGGTGGCAAGACCAAGCGTGATGCACCCAAGGTTTATGAGCCAGACCCCAACCGAGACTACACCCTCGAAGATGGTTACATCTTTGTCCTTCAGTGCACTACTGCTGGGTTCAGACCCGAGTGCATTTCCTTTGGTTCCGAGCCCGGAAAGTGCGGTATGTTGTTACCCGTCGTCTCAAGATGACTCCTATACTGATGATGGACAGTCTCTTACTTTGACTTTGACCCCAAGAAGGGCGATGATCCAATCTCAATCTCGGATATGTTCAACCACAATGTCTCTTCTATTTCCACCAACACTGGTGGCGCATGCCAGTACTACCAGTAAGTTCTTACTTCCCCCTCCCGCAGGTACAGTGATCTAACTGAATAAAACAGTTATACCGGCTGTGACGAAAAGGGTGATGACCGTGGATTGAGTAGTTCTTACAACTACAACCTTAACGTGACTTTGCCGGAGGACGATCGAACCGCTGAGTACTTCAAGAACATTACTAGCTGGAGATGCTGAATACCTCAACTCCATTCTTCTGCAAGACATGAGCTCACATGACCTGCTATGGTTTCCATGCTATTGGTTCGTTCAAGGATATCGGAAACGCGAAAATATGACAATGATTGATGTAATTTGTTGAGTTAAAGATACTTTTTGTTCGGCATGGGCCAGGTTTCAGCTTAGGTTTCTTGCTGGGAACGGCCAATAAATAGTACCTTTCAGGTTTCAATGTTCCGATAAGCTACATAAAGTCACAATATGAATTACTTATGATGCACAATGCTGGGATGCAAACTCCTATTGGATATACAACCCGGGAATTCTCCCGGCCCGGCATGCACTTTCACAGTTCTCATCACATCATATCACATGATGATTCCCAACATTCTCCTCAACTCTCTTAACTCAATACAAAATGGAAAATACCGACGCAGCTACTATTCTCGATATATGCGCGTACCACAGGCGTGACTTTGACCTTGTGCTCATTCGATCAAGACCTCACGATACCCAGGTCGTCCGTGAATCAATAGAAAGCCCCTTCGCCGTGTCACCAACAGCGAAACTCGGGAGCCTCGATGTTCTTCCGAATGAGTTACTCGGCGACATACTTGGACACCTGGATATATACTCCTACTTCCGCTTCCGCCGCGTCAACCGGAGAGCCCGGGCTCTAGCAAGCGAGCTTCCTGAATACAAGGCCGTCGTCAAACATGGCATGGAAGGCTTTCGCGGCATGCTGCGTGCGGGGCTGGCCACCCGTTTCACGTTTGGAGACATGTACCATGAACTAACGACTGAGAAATGCTCGATTTGCAAAAACTTTGGCGGCTTTCTTTTTCTGCCGACCGCTGCCCGCTGCTGCTTCTCATGTATTGAGAATGCTCCCGAACTGCGGGTTAATGGCCTCATTCTCTTCAAAAGGCTCACAAAGATAAGCATGGATTTAGTGACTTCTCATATTGAGCCCATTGTGAAGACGGTTCCCGGCATCTATTCCATGGAAGAGAAGCCAGTACACCGTCCACGTCTACTACTAGTAGAAGCGGAGGCTACCCGAACATTGTCAACGCTTGGTCACTTAACCCCGAAGGCAATTGCGACTTTGGAGATGCAGGACGACTATAAGAATTTCCGTTTCATGGTGTCGACTGCATACCCGTGGTATGATCCAAATACTGGACTGGTTGACAGTGGAGTCAGTTGCAAAGGTTGCCAGATTCGCCACGAGACTCTTGCTTTAAGCACTCGAGATCGCGACACTGTGTTTTCTTCCAGCGGTTATCAATCCCATTTTGAGACTTGCAATGAAGCAAAAGCTTTATTCGAGGAGAGTGCAGGCGGAACAAAAAGTGTAGCGGAACCAGAATTCACTCGCCGCAAGGGTTATTTCAGCACACTGGATCCAGACGGTCTACCAAGATAGAAGGCAGCGTGCCGTCTTCATCATAACGAATAAGGATGAGATTCATAAGTTCCGAGTAAGCAACAAGGACCATGAGGTCTGGGAAAGACACTATAATGAGATGTCTACAAGAAGAGTCAGTGGAACCAGATGTGAGAGTAAACCCCACAAATCACGTTTTGCTCCAGTATCATACTGTTCCCCTGGCCTCTTGTACTAGTCTCTCCAGTCTGTTGAGATATATCTTCCTCTTATGTACAGATATTTCAAAAAATAGCAATTTGCAAAACTCCATCGGTGAAACTCGCAGTATATCTAGCTTCTGTGGCGGTGTAGTAGTGTCTGCACTGGTTTGGCTTGATGTTAGCCGCAACGCATTGTAATCGAGTTTCGCTCTTAGAACAACGATGTTTCCAACGACATGGAAGTCAGATGGAGGTAGCCTCCATGTAGAATCCTGATCTTTGTCTGCTTGAGTGTTGGTTGTAAACGTAGTGTTATTGAAGTCGGATAATGGTAGCCCGTAGGCTGAACGGTACAAACTGATGATTGATGTGATGTAGCCTTGGTCAACCCTCGGAGCTAAATCGTGTTCGTTGACAACAGCATGTATATGTCGAGTTTGAGGAAGGCTTTCAGCCAATTCAGTGATATTTATTGACGTAACAGGCGGGGCTCCGAATGTGATGAGGGAGAACTTTGTCTTCAATACTTATGAAGGCTGTCAGCTTGTGAGACACGAGGTAGGAAGACCTGTACTTGCATTCGGTCGGGCAGTGGCAAATAAAGTTCAGAAACACCATGGCTGCAACCGCTCCGCCTGCCGAGTGGCCTGTGAACACTATATCTTTCAAACTCATGTCGGCTGTAACCTGGCGAACGATTTCCTCGGTAATCCAGGGAAGAAGAGTAGCTGCACAAGCCAAGAAGCCACTGTGGGCAAATATCCTTTCATCAATGCCAGGGAAAGCCTCAAGACAGCTGTTAGTGTTTGAAAGAAATAAAAGGCTCCTGGAACTTACGAAGACCGAGGCCGAATCCTTGTGGTTCCTATTGAAGTTTGCAAGATGGTCTGCCTTACAAGATGTGCCTCTGATGGAAACAAACAGAGTATTTGTATCTTCTGATTTCCATATTGAAGTTGCTTTGACTGTTCCAGTGATAGAAGGTGTCCGTGAGATCACTGGTACAAGATCGCCTCCAGGATGGACATCTGGTTTGTAGACGGAGCATGCGCATTTGCAGGCGGCAAGCAGTAGTTCGAGTAAGTCACGATTCCTGTAAAGATGGACTAGATTAGAAAGGTTCCTGGCATCTTGAGGCAGATAGACGTACCCGGACCATGGTTGTGACCTTTGTTCATCAACCTTGGAGTTTTTGTACTTGGATATCTCTTTGGCAAGCCGTGACAAATGGAACTGCAACAAATCTCCATGTTCCCCTAGTTTACACGTCTATCAGCATGCTGAGTATATCTTAGAGTGAGCTTTTTCACCTTGGTCATCCAGCTGATCAAGGACAAAGTCCAGGCATTCCAACAGCTCAGTCACAGCCACCGAGAACGCTTGGGAGTTGGCACTGAATTCAGCTTGCGACGTTGGTGCTGAAGCAGCAGCTGCAATCGAGGTCTTTGCGATCAATCTTGTATTGCGACCTTTGAGGAACTTCGAAGCCCACATGGTGCAAATGTTTCTATGATTAATTAATGATGGAAGTCTTAATTTCTCCACGGTCGAAGTGAGTGCAGTAAAGAGAAGAATGCCCTGCTGCGCCACGTACTGCACAGCCACTGCGATCGATCCACTTGGACTAACCATATCGGGTGACTTAGATATAGACATTTAACTACCTGCCTGTAATAAGAGTTCAGTATTTAAGAAACATTTAGATTTAGTACTATAGAATAACTAGGGACAAAAAAGACTCTATAATTAGAATCTCAGACTTTAAGCAGCTCTAAATATTCTAGCTCTTAAGTCCCACCCTTGCTAAGAATAATGTCCCTCCCAACCCATTCAATATCTTCTTCCCTTCCCTCCTCACGAGCTCCAATCCCGCAGAGGCCCGTCGCCTCATGGATCGGTTTGACAATGGCATCAGGCTATTTGCAGCCAAAGCTTACATGAAAGACTTCCAAGCGAGATGGGAGAGAGGTGACTTAGATGAGTTTGAAAGATTTTGCTTTGAATTGGCCAACACGACCTGGTAGCAAGACGATCAGCGCCGCGCTGGCAAGGCTGACATTGCAGAGCTTGGGTCTCTGTATGTCCAGCAGACTGGCAATGTCCCGAACTGCCTCCGTCGTAATGCCCTCGCCAACTGAACTCCCGAAGAGAAGCAGAGACTCGAAAACACTATGGGATCCAATTCATAAGATACCTTATACTTGTGATTTGGACTAGACTCCACTGCTTCATAGGCTTCAGTTGACTAACCAGGAACCGGGGGAGTACAGCAATGGTTTAACAGGTTTGGAGGATTGTCTGGGTTATAAATGGGATCACGCGATGCACTTTCGAGACTTGGGCTTCTATTTTGGCATCGTGTTTGGTGATCAAGCCAAACCATGAGACGTGGGAGCCAAGGGTAACTGTAATGATGGGTAACTAAAGGACAATGAAATTCGGGAGGTGTCGTGATAACCCATGCTCCTCCGTAGGGTCTTCTGGTTTTTATTTACTCTGAATTCATAATGATCCATCCTTGATTTGCAACCTGTGAAATCCATGGAGCCGATTTCAAACTTCTTGAGCCTCTAAGTAGATCCATCAACTTCACATAAGATTGATTATATAAGTTATTAAAAGCGGTACGATCTCTCCTAAATATCTCCTACATTTAGACGAGATCAGCCTTGTTTATTCATAACTCCTGGCAAACATCTCTCAATACTTCCATCGGTTTACGGTTACAGACGTCCGATATATGGGGCCCAAAGCACATGAGTTTCGAGCAGTATGATACTGCACTGAAGTAAGTCTACCTAAGTAAGGACCACTTCAACTTTCTGCAGAGACCCTGTAAAAAAGCTCGAGTCCTCCATGTAGCAACTGGAATATATCCCCAGCCAGGGGCAAGTCTTGAGTACATCCTAGCTGTGCAAGTTAACCGACTAAATTCCATTGGTATGAAAAAACAACTTCCCGGGTATGGCTGAATGCCAAAATCAAAAGTGGTCTGATTTTGATAAAACTGATTTAAACTTCTGAGTGATTATCAAGTTATTCTATTCCTAACCGAACCCTAGAGGCCGGAGCAGCCCCTTGCCAAGAACGTAAATGTCGTTCTCAGGATGGGAGACGACTTGACTCTCAGTAAGCCAGGGCCCGAGTACCTGGTCCGACTTTGAGTTTTACACATCCTCGATGAGATCCAAGAATACCAAGAGGAATAGTTCGCGTGACATGCTCAAATTCAGCCCAAGATCCAGCCTCTCGGGTGAATTGTTGTCCGAGGAACTGGTGTCTAAGAGGTTGGACTCGGTGTAGTTGGCGAGAAATGAGTAGTCAACGAAGTTTAAACCTGGCTTACAAGATTCTAACCTTGTAGAGATATTTCTGCCACACGTGATCAATGTCTCAACTATTCTCATCCGAAAAGAGCTGTGCTGTGGTGTTGTGGCTCAGCGCTAAATGACAATGTCAAGCCACAAGATTCCTGATCTGCAACAAAAATATACAGATTTGGAATTAGCTTGTCCAATCTTGGCAGGGGCTACCCGATGCGATCTGTCAAACCAAGCAAGGGCAAATCTTAGGGCAGAACCTTAAAGATGCTTCAAAGTTCCCCGCGAGAAACGGTCGCTTCCTCCGTGATGGATCCGTGTCTTGCTAGATCAAAGCCATTTTCAGCTAGTATACCCAGTATCAGAGAAAGTGGAACGACATGTACAGCCACAGGTGGTCTCGATCGTGTCTCATTAATTGTAATTATTTAGTCTTAGCGCTAGATACAAGAAGGTACTGTTGCTATATTAGCAACCTCAGAACAAACATGCCAGCAATATTCGCTAATACACATGTAACAATATTTGTCTTGATATGGCCCGCACTATTAACAGTGATCGGGGAATCGGGACTCCAACTGTCATCGCCAGAGCCTTTTGTGGCTGGTTTTCCATTAGAGTGGGTATCATTTTGAGATGAGGGGGAATTGTTACCAGACGAGCCGGATCCGTTGCTCGAAGCACCGGAAGTGTCGCCTGCATATGGGTTGCCGGTTTTCTGGTTGGGAATGGGATATGAGGTGTCGTCTCCTGCGGCGGCTGTGTCAGATGAGCTTGTGTCGTCTGCTGGAGACGAAGACTGGCTATCGGAGCCAGCAGGGGAAGAGCTGGAGGGGGAAAAGTGATAACCGGCGGTAGGTGTCTCAGATAATGGCCGAGACCCAGGGACATCGGCACCTGTGTCATCAGGAAATTCTCCGCCAATTGAAGAGCCCCGGTTGTTGGATTGCGGCTGGGTGGATCCAACGTTGATATCTTGGCTCTCTTGACTTCCACTGCTGGAGTCTTGTGGGGCCGAATCGCCAGATTCTGGAGAAGTGTTTGTAGAAAGAGAAGCACCGTGGTTGTTCAGTACATGGCCAGCATCAGAACCAGAAGAACCATCTTCAGAAACTGAACTGCTATGGGATTGTCCACTCTGACCAAGTGGAATCTGAGTTGGCTGTGCAATAGGTACAACAACATAGCCAGAAGATGAATATGCTTGCACAGATTCAGTTGGAAATGTCAAAGTAGCGACTTTTGTTCCTGAGCCTCCGCACTTGTCACACTTGACCACGGCAGATGTGAAGCCGGGTGGAGGCGCGGTCTCAATGGGTAAGGGCTGACAATTTACACCTGAACATGATCGTGTAATAGTGTACAGTTTTGTTGTTAGGCCTTGAGGGTAGAACTCTTGATATGTGCGGGTGTACTGGTTGTAGTAGCCATTAGGGCCTTTTGTGACTGTGATGGCAGGTAGAGTGGTTGTTGTAGCGCAAGGATCAGAGATGACTCGGGCGTATACAGGTAATAGGAAGCTCAGGCCACAGCTTATTGTTGTTAATCTCATTATGGCGATTTGGTTTGGATCTGTAAGTATTATAGGTATGATGGTGGCAAGAGAGTGTGTAGATCAATGTGGATGAAAGGAGTGTAGTAGGGCTGAGTGTCAAGTTAAAGGAGTGTTGGATATGTCTGGGTCACATATTGATGAGTGAGACATTTTGAGTACTTATGGCTTTTCATGAGATGTCATAGCATCGAAAGGGCTTCACTAAAATCACACACAGTCGGCAAGTCCATGGAAAGCTTCCAGAAGAGATTCGACCGTAAAATTGAATGCATGGAATGGTCGAGACCTCCCGGCGGCCATACCTAGCTCGCAGCTTGAGCATCTCCAAACGGTAGCCTCGTGGTCAACCTGGAATGTTCAGGCACATTAAAGATCCAGGAAAATGTATAGCCAAGGAACCAGGTAGTTGGTGTCCGGCGATAAGCGAATTCGCACCAAAGCCGTAAGAGAGTTTAGCGATCCAGGAACTTGGAGCCTTGTGGCGGGAAGACCCTGCTTTTGTCTTAAAGCAAGCGCCTTATTGAGATCTAGAATCATGCCACTCTAATTACTCCACAGTCAGCCTTCCAGAACGTAGATGGCGCTGGTGTTTGATCTTCATATCTGTCAGCGAGGTCTAGGCCAGAACCATCAACGCCACAGTACATCTGAACGCAATCGGAATGCCAAGGCTTAGCAGAATCGATCTTTCCATATTAATACCCGGAAACTCTGCTTGCATGTTGATCGCTTTCTTCAATTTATTATGCGTTCCTTCCGTAGTTAGCAGTTAAATATATAGCAGGGCGCTCCTTCCTCGTTTGCTCCGTGATTGGCACTCGCACGTGACATGTTTTCTTCCAATCTGTCTTGCGGCAGGTACAACACCTTATTCCATTTAAACAATATGCTTAAGTCCATGCGCACGCTTAAATTGACGTATTATGGAGTTCTTTTGGTCTGGATTGCTGTCGCCTCTGCCTGGGATCCAGTTGTTGATTGTCCCGATGGCGAGAAACGTGCCGAGATCCAGCCAATCAAGGTTGTAGACGGCTCAATCACATTTGACACAACATTAGCCAGGTTGGTGCCTTATTAACTGCGCGTCCACAGAAAACTGACAGCTACAGTACATTTATGATACCTCATGAAGCTTCCTACGTTACCACAGCAGTCTTCGGGGTAGGACCTCCTTCAACATACACTATCGCACCGCAGGGAACACCACCGGTTGGGACTGTCATAAAGAGAACCCCTCTAACCACAATCACTTCGATCATCTCTTCATTGACCACTGCGAGGACCCGGACACTGACTCCTGATCAACCTGGCGATCCGACTACTGTGATCGTTGAAGAGCCTGAGTACAGAATTCGCACAGAAGGCGTTGAAGTTGATCACACAAGGACCGTCCAAGTGGGCGATCCCGAGATACAAACCGTTGGTACGGAATATTACACCACTATTACGGAGAGAGGGAGCAATGGAGACCCTGTTACCAAGGTTGTTCACGTCGACGACCGCACCACAATTATTGTTGGGCAGCCGAAAGCAACAACCATCACCCAAACCAGGAATATCCAGTCTCATGTCACGCGGACAATCCAGCCAGATAGTTCAGGCGGTGTCAGCACAATCGTCATCGAGGTTCCAGAGTCTACACCTGCGTATACAACAGTCACCCGTACTGGTACCGTGCCTACCCCGGTCACGTCGACAGAGCCTGCACGTAGCTCGGGCGGCACTGGTACTGTTTTCATAATTTTGCCTTCAGACCCCGTTCTATATGCAACTGTCACTCGTGTTGGGACTGGTACTGGGACCGTGACCTCGACGCAGCCGCCCAAACACCCAGGGGATGTGGGGATTGTCTACGTTGACACACCCGCACTGGTGGGCAGATATAACACTGTCACGCGATTCGGGACTGGCTCAACTCCGAAGACGTACACTGAGACTCCAAATGGGCCTGGCAAAGATGGTAAAGTGGTGGTCGAAATCCCGATCACTGGCGCGGACTACAATACTATCACCCAAGTGGCATCATCACTCACCGCACCAGCGACTAAAACCATTCCACCAAATAGCCCGGATGGAACGGGTGTGGTGATCGTTCAGGTCCCTCCCGCACGCTGGGCTACCGTGTCTCATGTCGGTTCGGTAACTGAAGCTGTCACGCACACGATATCTCCTACCCGTTCGGGCGACGACTGGACTGTCGTTGTTGAGCTACCACCTGTCAACACTCGCCTCATTTATACCACTCGATATGGGGAGGTGACAGCACCAGAAACAACCACTCGGTTCGCAGAAGGCTCCTCTTCAGGATGGGTCATCGTTGACCTTCCTAACCCTATGGCGACTACAATCCGTGGCAGTGATAAAATCGACTCTCCAATAACTATTACACAGGAGCCAGATTCCCCCGGAGAAACGGGGCTCGTGATAGTATTGACCCCATACAAGTATACAACCACGACGAGAACATGGGATGAATCTGATACTACAACAATTACACAGAAGCCCTCAGATCCAAATGAAGAAGGGACTGTCATTGTCCAAGTCCCAGCTGACGTAAAGACGTACCTTACGGTAACTAGTCGCTGGACGGGATCAAGCATTCAAACCTCAACTGTTCCTCCCACCAATCAGGCCCCTGGAACAGTCGTCGTCTATATCCCCTCAGACGCTACTTCTTTTGTTACTGTCACCGAGTTTTGGACGGGTCAATCAACAAAAACCACAACTATACCTCCGCCTGGTGCTGGTGCGACTGGGACTGTACTAGTACAGTACCCTGAAGATTCCCTCCACTACGTCGTCACCAGCGAGTATTGGACAGGCTCCGAAGTCCGGACTGTGACTATCTCGCCCTCTGGACCCGGAGGTACGGGCACCAAGAAAATCTTGTTTCCCACTGCTGCTATTCGCTACATTGATACATCTACAACATGGACCGGATTGACAACTCATGTCTGGACCGAGCCTCCGTCTGGACCTGGAGAAACAGGTGTAATTCACCATGATGTGCCAGCTATGCGTTATGTTACTGTAACCAATTTCGGCTCAGGGTCTAGTACTCGAACTTATACACAGGAGCACTCTGGCTCAGATATGACGAACACCATTGTGGTCGAGATACCTTGGATCACATCTTGGACCACTATTACTAGCACTTGGGGAGATTCAACGAGTCGCACATCTACGCAAATGCCATCTGGCTCAGACAGGCTCGGAACCGTGTTGATTCAGATACCGCCTACTGCTATTGCTTGGACCACAACAACGGTAACTGGCACTGGGACACAAGCCGGACCCGTTACGACTACTCAAACTCCAACTGAGCCTGGCGTCACGGGAACTGTGATCGTTGTGCTGCCTCCTTCTGCTACACCTTATGTGACAATCACTCGGACGGGTTCTGGCACGGATGCATCAACAACTACCCAGATCCCAACACAGGCTGGCCAGACCGGTACTGTGATCATTGAAGAGCCTGCTCCTCCTGCTAAGTATGTGACTTTGACAACAACCTGGAGTGGTAGTACCACGACGACCAGTACCAAGCAACCGGACTTGCCAGATCAGACCAGAACGGTAATCATATTTGTACCCCCAAGCGTCACGCCCTACATTACCACGACCTCTTTTGACAACACAATCTCTGCACCGTACACCACTACGGTATCTCCGACACGTCCTGGTCAGACTGGTTCAGTCATAGTGGTGAAAACTGTAGTTTACGTTACAACTACTCGCTATGGAGTGTCAGCCTCCACCACGAGCACTCAAACTCCAGGGAGTCCTGAAGAGTCCTGGACGGTTATTGTCGAGAGGCCGCAACCATTCACGACAGTAACCCGCTGGGCCACTATCTCTACTCCCTCAACAACAACACAGACCCCTCAAAACCCGGGCGATGCGGTGACTATCCTGGTTAATTTGCCTCTGGCCTTCACAACAATAACTCGTTGGGCAACGATTTCGGCTCCTTCAACAACGACTCAGACCCCGAAGAACCCAGGAGATCCGGTTACCATCCTAGTTAGCTTACCGCAGCCTTTCGCAACCATAACACGCTGGGCAACTACTATATCTGTCCCTTCCACAACAACACAGACTCCTCAAAAGCCTGGGGATCCCATTACCGTCATCGTGAGTCTCAAGCAACCTGTCACGACGATAACCAGCTGGGAACCTGCTATCCCAGCCCCCTCAACAACGACGCGGACGCCTCAAGTCACTGGGGACCCGATCAGCGTAATCATATTCTCTCCGCAGCTTTATACAACAGTGACTCGGTGGGCCTCTACTATCTCAGTTCCTTCAACAACTACACAGACACCTCAAGGTCCAGGCGATGCGGTGACTATCTTAGTTAATTTGCCGCAGCCTTCTACAACAATAACTCGTTGGGCAGCTACTATCTCGGCACCTTCGACAACGACTCAGACGCCTGTGAAACCAGGGGATTCAGTTACCGTTATTGTGAGTCTAAAACAGTCTATCACGACGATAACCCGTTGGGCAGCTAGTATCTCCGCCCCTTCAACAACGACACGAACCCCTCAAAGTCCAGGTGACCCAGTGACTATTGATGTGCTCTTGCCACAGCCATTTACCACAATAACCCGCTGGGGAACTGTCTCGGCTCCCTTAACAACAACGCAGTCCCCCCAGAACCCGGGCGAGACTGGCAGTATCTTAATCGACTTGCCTCAACCTTGGACCACGACGGTTCGCTACGGCAGCGTATCGGCTTCTTCAATGACAACTCAGAGTCCCAGAGTTCCGGGAGAAACCGGTACCATAGTCATTGACTTGCCACAGCCCTACCTCACTTCGACCCAGTATGGTGGTGTTACAGCACCTGTAACAAGAACACTCACAGTAGCGGTACCAGGGCAAACAGGCACTGTTCTGATTGACCTCCCCGAACCCTACACGACTATCATTCGATACGGAAGTGTCTCGGTCTCTACTGTAACCACACAAACTCCCCAGAGCCCTGGAATGACAGGGATCGTCCTGATTGACCTTCCACAGTCTTACGTAACATCTACTCAATATGGTGGTGTAACGGTACCTACAACTAGGATACTGGGCCCTTCCATGCCAGGACAGACTGGCACCATTCTCGTTGAACTCCCGCAGCCGTACACAACTATCACACGCTATGGAAGTGTTTCAGTCTCTAGTATGACTACGCAGAGTGCACAGGGTCCGGGCCAGACATGGACAGTTCTGCTTGATCTTCCGCAACCTTACACAACCTCCACGTACTACGGTAGTGTCACTATAGCCACGACCAGAACGCTTACAGTAGCGGTACCTGGTCAACTCGGCACTATTGTGGTCGATATGCCGCAACCTTACACAACTCTTACCAGATTTGGCAGCGTGACTGTCGCCACTACCAGGACGTTGACATTGGCTAGCCCGGGGTCAACAGCCACCATCTTAGTTGATCTTCCTGATCCATACACTACCACAACTCGTTATGGGAGTGTTTCGGCGAAGAGTACCACGACGAAGACGCCAACTGCACCCGGACAGACGGGAATCATTATCGTCGATTTACCACAGGCTTACAAGACTATAACGAGGTATGGAAGCGTTACTACCAGCAGTATTACAACTGAGACGGTTGCCAATCCTTGGGAGACTATTACGGTCCTTCTTGACCTTCCTCAGCCATATACTACAATAACTCGCTGGGCAACTACCATGTCAGTCCCCTCAACGACGACCAAGACGCCTGCAAACCCGGGAGATCCCGTCACTATCGTGTTAGAATCCCCCCAACCTTACACAACCACGACCCTATATGGAAGTGTTAGCGTGGACGAGACCACCACAGAGACAGCCACCAGACCTGGTGAGCCATACGTCGTCGTGGTCAAAGTACCCTACTCGACAGTCACGGTCACTACACTTTACTCGGGCACGTTTGCTTTGACAGGGCCAACAGCAATCTCAACGTTCCCCGCCTCTGGTTCGGTTCCTGGTACAGTCATTGTGGCAACGGCTCTCCTACAGCCAGTCACGGTCGCTCGATTGTATACTGGCACTGCAGCTCTCAGCGCGCCAACTACAGTCACCACAATTCCTAACTCCGGGACAATTCCAGGTACAGTGATCATAGAGACCCCTCAGCCTTATGCTACCACGACTCGATATGGAAGTGTATCGACCAGCACCAGAACTACAGAGTTTCCTACAAGCGCAGACGGCACAGCTCTGGTTATTATTGACCTACCGCAGCCATATACAACGATAACCAGCTGGGGAGGTGTCTCAGTTCCGTCGACAGTAACACAAACCCCTCAGAGCCTCGGAGAAACTATCACGGTCCTTGAAAGACTTCCACAGCCTTACACAACAACTACGAGATGGGGTAGCGTGACGATTAGCAGTATTACCACCGAGTCCCCATCTGTCGATGGGCAAGAAGCAACAGTAATAATCGACCTTCCTCAACCTTATGCAACCACCACCCGGTATGGAAGTGTAACAGTCAGCTCCATTACCACTATTGCGCCTGTGAGCATGGGGGGCACTGCGACAGTTCTTTTAGATCTCCCACAGCCATATACGACTGTGACTAGGTACGGCAGCGTTACAGCAAGTAGCGTCACCACACAGATGCCAACAATTGATGGAGAGACTGCCTCTGTCTTCATAGACCTCCCGCAACCATATGCGACGATCTACAGGTACGGAGGCGTGACAGCAAGCAGTATAACGACACAGACTCCAACGATTGATGGAGAGACTGCTTCAGTCTATATTGATCTTCCTCAGCCTTACACGACGATCTACAGATACGGAGGCGTGACAACCAGCGAGACTAGCACCCAAACAGGCGCTATGCCTGGGGACACCGATACTGTCTACGTAGATGTGCCCTTTTCTACAACGACAGTAACCGAACTCTATACAGGAACATCGTTGATCACAGGACCAATAGCTATCTCCACTATACCAGCTTCCGGGTCGGTTCCGGCCACGATCGTCATGGCCACGCCGCCGGTGTTTTCAACGCGGTTTTATACTGGAGCAAGTCCAATTTCTGGCCCAATCACTGTGACTACTCTATACGGGACTGGGAGCGATCCTGCTACTGTCGTGGTTGAGACACCGCCAGTCACTATCACCCAAAGATACTCCGGCTCTTCAACTGTCACCTTGACTACAATTACGCCCAGTGCGACAGAGGATGGAACTGTAATAATCGGTATTCCCTCACCTCAGCCTGTCACCAGCTATCGTCAATACTCGGGGACTTCCCCAATCAACGGGGCTATCACGGTGACAACTCTTCAGCCAACAGATCCTGACGATCCGGCAACTATTGTTATCGAGATACCACTTGTAACAATCACGCGGCCATATACAGGCACAGAGGTACTATCTGGCCCAACGACTGTGACTACTGTCTCCGGTACAGTGGTCGTCGAGACACCTCCAGTCTATCTAACACGATTCTATACTGGATCGAATATTCTCACAGGCCCAACTACGGTTTCAACGATCTCCCCTTCGGGCAATGATCCTGGTACAATCATCGTCGAGACTCCTCCCATCACAAGCACGAGGTTTTACACGGGCACGGACATCTTGTCAGGTCCAATTACTGTAACTACCATTACACCAACAGATACAGAACCGGGCGTGGTCGTGATTGAAACACCTCCGATCACAATCACCAGGTTCTACACAGGTACAGAGATCCTGTCTACGCTTACTACCGTCACTACAATCACCCCGACTGGTACAGAAGCTGGCGTCGTTATAGTTGAGAAACCGCCTGTGAGAGTCACACGGTTCTATACTGGTACATCAGTGATCACAGGCCCAATAACTATAACAACAATAACACCGAGTGGCACGGAGGACGGTACTATCATCTATGAGACCCCTCCTGTTACGGTGACACAGTTCTACACCGGAACCGAAGTACTCACTGGTCCTCTTATACTTACAACTGTAACACCAACCGGAACTGAGCCAGGTACTGTGATCCTAGCGACACCACCAGTAACTATCACAAGATTCTGGACTGGGGCAGATGTTCTGACTGGCCCGACCATTGTTACAACGATAACGCCGACGGGAACTGAAGCAGGGACCGTGGTCGTCGAGACCCCTCCTGTGACCATTACTCAACGTTATTCTGGGACTTCTCTCCTAACCGGTCCCATAACCCTCACAACTATCACCCCCAGTGGCGGTGAAGATGGAACAGTTATCATTGCTACTCCGCCGCCTGCGACTGTGACGAGCACGCGACGGTATACTGGTACTTCAAGTTTGAGCGGGGCAATCACCGTGACAACACTTTCAGCGACGGGCACAGACGATGGACCGATCGTGGTGATCGCGACACCTGCACCTCAGCCATCGACCAGCTATCGCCAATACTCAGGAACATCCAGCATCAATGCGGCCAGAGCTGTCACAACCATTCAGCCGACCGGCACAGACGATGGAGGTGTTGTGATTGTGGAGACCCCAGCACCACCTCCAGCTTTCAGCTGTGATGAAGGAGGGTACTTGATCCAAGTCCGAACTCTTTACAGGCTCAACTTGGTCACAGGTGTCAACTCTCTAGTAGCACAGAATGTTGGACCGGGAGCCCCTTCAGGGACAACCAACGGCGGAACCATCAACCCTATTGGCTATAATATCAAGGATAATCTTATCTATGGCATTGTCCAGATTGCAACTGGCAAGAGCCAAGTCATTCGGATTGGCTCCACCGGATCATACACACTGATGAACACCTTTATTGATGGAAGTAAGTAACCCCATCGACATTATGACTTTACAAGGGTCAAAGGACAGTAGCTAACAGAGAATCAGCATGGAACACTGGAGATGTCGATTCTGATGGTATTTTCTGGATCTCGACATATGGAAAGGCGTGGGCGAAGATCGATGTGAACCCAACATCTGCGACCTATGGCAAGGTTCTTCAACAAGGAACCGCAACGTCCGCAAATAACTGCGCCGACTGGGTGTCAGTACCTGGAGGAGGCCGTTATCTATATGCTCTCCAAGGAAACACATCAAAGACAGTCCTGGCAAGATGGAGCCTCGACACTTTCACGTGGGAAATTATCAAGGATTTCGGACATATCGCAGGTGATAACCTTTGGTAAGTACTTTGAACTGCATACCACGGTGCGAAACTAACTCGAGGACCAGGGGAGCGGCTTATTCGGTCGGTAATAAGCTCATGTATGCTTCGGAAAATACGTCTGGAGTCATATACCGATTCAACGTTGAGGTAAGTCACAATGAAAGCGATGTTCAGTGGGTTACTAACGAACATTTATAGACTGGAGAGAAATCTCTTGTGATTAATGGCCCGAAGACATCGCAAAACGATGGCGCGCGTTGTGTCAACGCTTCGCCTCTCACATAAGCGATGACATTGATGGCATAGGAAGAAAAAAGAATGTTGGCTGCATCTTATTTACGGGAGGCCAGAATAAGTCCTCTTGAATCATCTACACTATCATTTATATGCATATTTCGTCCTTTGCCTCTCTTGGCGCAATCTTTCCGATTAATTCTGTACTTTATCTCATCACAGTAGCTATTCTTTATATACTCGGACTTTGTATGAGTCCAGCCATTTGTCTTCAATAATTACCAGCTGTGATGCTTGAACCTTTTTCAGATACTCATCTTCGGGTGTGTCCTTGTAATCCTCTCTGTCAATATCTACGAAGCCCTCCTTTGCGATGGAGCGGGGCGTGATCATCAACGAGCGACCTGTGATAGTCATTAGTACCTGACTAATAATGAGATCTCTTGTACTCACCGTTGATACTTCTATCAGTTGCGATTCTCAGCATGCAGCTGGAGACATCTTTCTGTTCACCAAACTCCACACCGCGGTCGACCAGCCACTTCTCGTACTCTGCTGTTCGAATGGCGCTCTTGATCCAGCAGGGCGCGACGTAGTTTATGCGGATAGCCTGCTCGTGGCTTGATCTACGGACTGTTCTCATGAAGCCTCTAAGCGCATATTTTGTTCCAGTATATTCCCAGTTGCCCTATCACATATCAGTCAGATTTGAAGTTTGTTGTTGATATCGCCCTCAAAGTCTAGCGGGGCTTTGTCGGGCACGTACTGGGCTATCAATCCAGGCCACCATCGAGCCTGTGATGATGAAACAGCGGTCTCGTGCTTCGCTCACTGGCTGCTGACGGAAATAGTGAACTGCAAGCTTCCACGTGTAAACTAGAAACGTATTAAAGACGGCTTATGTAGTGGCGTGAGTTGCGATAACGTACAAGTTCCATCTATGTTGACCCTCACAATGTTGAGGTCGGGCTTTGTTGGTTCTCCATTGGGGTCTGTAGGTACCATTAGTTCAGGGCTCTTCCACTAAACTTTCAGAGGGTTCAGTGAGCACACACCATCAAGATTCCACAAGCTATCTCCCGAACTGCGAGAAATGCCAGCATTTGCGATGACAACATCAACCGAATTACTTGGGCTTTGACTTTTGGCCGTTTCGAACATGGCCTTTTGTTGGTCCCAGTCTCTGATATCGCACTTGATGAAGACACATTTTTGGCCGTCGGCATTGAGTTCTGCTTCTACTATTTTGCCGCGCTCTTCATTGACATCGGCGAATGTTACCCAGGCACCAGCGGCGACAAAGTCTCGTACGAAAGCTTCGCCCATGCCATTGGCGCCTCCTGTGATAATCACCGACTTGCCTCGAATGTTCTCGAGTTGAGGGGCGATTGTGTGGTCAATTGGACCATTGTAAGCATAGCGGTTGACAGCCATGGTGTAAGTGACCTTGGTGGGCTTGGGATTGGTGGCAATGATCTTGTGGAGCAACAAATCAGACGAGAATTTAGAGGATCTTTACAAGTTTAGGTAAACAAGATAAACTTGAGCTAAAACTGACAAAATGCAATTATTATTCCCTATCTCCCTCTAAGTATGCAGATATTCTTGCGGCGTCACGCATCTTGGCCAGTTCGGCTCCAGTGCGATATCGCTGTAACCCCGCATTCCACATCAGCTGGTCGCTAACGCCCGGCAATACCGTTTCGGGATAGCCATTCATCAAACAACACTAACAACTTTGCCGAACATGCTTGGCAAAGAGGGAGATGACTTCGGCAATGACCACGCCAGAGGCACGAGATGCTAACGCGATGGCCTGATTGAGGCTTTGCCGGCCTAGACTAGTGCTGGTAGAGCTGATGGGGCAAAGACAACACCAGCTATTTTACCTACCTTATTGTTAAGCATCATGAGTACTTCAACAACACCTTGAACTGACTTACAAGACCAATCTCATCCTCACCATCACTTCACTCTCACAAACACCTTGAGCAGCCTTAAAGACCACCCTTAACACCAGTCACAATGCCTGCCTTTGAGTCGCCAGAGACCAAGGCGCAATCCGCCGAGGACTTGTCTTCAATGCCAGCAACTGAGCTCCCAGAACTTGTCACCAAGCTAGACGACATCAAGAATGGACTCAGCAACGGCCATACAAACGGTCACACAGCAGATCCGTTTACACTGGCCCAAGAATATGCCTACACACCGCGCAAGATCAAGGTCTTTACCATTGGCGCTGGCTTCTCTGGTCTTTTGATGGCGCACAAGTTCCAACATCGCTTCCCTGAGATGGAGGACATCGTTGATCACACTATCTTTGAGGCGCGTAGTGATATTGGCGGTACTTGGTTGGCGAATAATTATCCTGGTGTGCAGTGCGATGTGCCCAGTCACATTTACGTACGTCTGTCCTTCTATGATCGCGAGTTGTACTTACAGTGTTAGGCATTCCCTTTTGACCCCAATCCCAACTGGGAGAGGTTCTATGCTAGTGGTGGTGACATCTTGTCTTACATGAAGGCAACAGTCAAGAAGTGGAATCTTGACCGTGACTTGCAACTCAACACTCGAGTCATCGGCGCTGAGTGGCTTGATGATCTAGGTCAATGGAAGGTCACAGTTGAGCACGAGGGTATCCAACGAGAAGAGTTCTGTCACGTATTGATCTCAGCACAAGGAGTTCTAGTGTAAGTTCCAATCTCCCCGTCTATCAACCGCAAGTACTAACTTCTCAGTCACGAATCATGGCCCAAGATCCCTGGCCTGAAGGACTTTGAAGGCCACACCACTCACTCCGCCAGCTGGGACCATTCTTACGATTATTCTGGCAAGCGCATCGCTGTCATTGGCAACGGTTCATCGGGAATCCAGATCGTTCCGCAGATGGCAAAACTGCCGGGAACAGAAGTCACAAACTTCGTCCGCGGCCCAGCATGGGTGTACTACCGTGCTCCACCATCAAAGCATCTCGGCAGAGAGGACGACGACCCCAATCCCAGGTATTCGGAGGAAGACAAGGCACGCTTCCAAGACCCAGAGCTTCATCTCCAGCATCGCAAGGGTATTATTTCTCGCACGAATAAGTCTTTCTACATCTTCCGAAAGGGCGAGAACAATGAGCGCGGTATGAAGCTGGCTGCGGAGCAAATGGCTGAGAAGCTTGGCCATGATCCTGTGCTGTGCTCAAAGCTCATTCCTAAATGGGAGTTGGGCTGTCGTCGTATTACGCCTGGTCCTGGATATCTCGAGTCATTCTTGCGGCCGAACTGTCATTTGACAGACAGCCCAATCACACAAGTGACGAAGAAGGGCCTCAAGACTGCTGATGGCAAGGAACATGAGTTCGACGTCAGTAAGTAGTTCCTCACGACCTCACATCCGAGCAACATGCTAACCACCGTCAGTTGTGTACGCCACTGGCTTCGACGTATCTTTCCGTCCCCGCTATCCCATCGTCGGTCTAAACAACATTGATCTCCGCGAGCAATGGAAAGAGGACCCAGAAGCATACATCTCCGTCGCCGTCCCCTCCATGCCAAACTACTTCATGATGATGGGTCCAAACTGCCTAGGAGGCCACGGCTCCCTCGTCGAGTCCCTCAACTGGACAGGCGACTACTTCGTCAAGTGGATCAAGAAGATGTCCACCGAAGACATCAAGTACGTCGTCCCCAAGAAGGAAAAGGTCGACGCCTTCATCAAGTACTGCGATCAAGTCCACAAGACACTTGTCTGGAGTGGAGGGTGTACGAGTTGGTACAAGCGAGGCAAGGTTGACGGCCGTGTTACTGCGCTGTTTGGTGGAAGTGCGCATCTGTTCAATCGCATGCTGGAGAATATTCGCGCGGAGGACTTTGAGATTGAGTATAACACGGCGAATCCGTTTAGATTCATGGGTAATGGGTTCACCGAGTTTGAGTTTGATCCGAAGAGCGATTTATCCTGGTATGTAGAGAAGGCAGAAACGCTTCGGTGTTGAGGCTTGATTAAGGAGAACGATACCATTTATAGTACTTTAAAGTAAGATAGCATTAGATCTACAATTATAAATTTTCAAATAGATCCCCATGTCAAGATTGCCATCGAGTTTGCGTATATTCTGGTATTGAGATTGTAAGTGTTCAGAGAGTTGTTATGACAGACTCAGCAAACAAAGCATAACGGCAAGGAACAGACCAATTGCCACGCGACTTTACTTGCTTGCATCAAATATCTTTACATTACTATAGGATATCAAGATTAATATTTGAAAAGTCAAAGTTGTAATCAACAAACGGCTCAAGCAAATCATGATACCGATTGAGCAGGTCTTCATGAAACACTGCATTCTCGGGCGAGGGCAGTGCGGTCGCCGTAGTCCCAAACTCATCGTCAGCAAGCAAACAATCTGCAATCCGACTCGTGGATCTCGTCACAAACGGAAACAGAAGCTTCCAGTCAAAGTCATTCGACGGTGCGTCCCCAGTGCCATTGGACCCTGCCGCCCTGCCTTTACCAGCATGCATCATGGACCGAGGCAGCGCGCGTAGTCGTTCAAAGCCTTGTCGAATAACATTGGCAGAAGCCCACATTTGCTGGAGCTGTCCGACTGCTTGGTCCAGAATATCCAGGCCCTCTTCCGCTTCTTGGGAGAATTGCTTGATCCGGCTTGCTTGCAACAAGGCGATAAATGCAGTGCCACAGTACCAGCATGTAATAGCCATGAGAAATCGTGCATTGCCGCGGGATAAGATGTCTCTTAGAATTCTTGCGATACATGAAGCGGCCAATATTGCGGGTGGGAGCGCTTGAGGCAGGTCTGGTGTTGTCCTCTGTAAATGCATCACAATGATCGTTGTCAGATATGGGAGATGCAATTGATGAACATCTCGGTCGAAACCTTCTGTTCGACTCGAACCAATTGGTAGCTGAAGATCTGGAGGTAGTGATTGAACCCACGCGACGAGCTCTTGTCTAAGCTCCGTAGGAAATGTCGCCGTTTCCGGAGGCGAGTCCACTGACTTCGATAGTGCTTGGGACACTTTGCCCATTATACCGGCAAGGCGAACCCAGTACTTGAATATTCGACCTTTCTTCTGTGACGCCGGATCGCTTGGGAAATCGGACGGTTGGACTTCTTGTATCGTCATGTCTTCGGGGTTTATGATGCAGGGTTTGCTTTGACAAAGAGACGTCAATCGCTCTCGTGCCTAGAACGTGTCAGTACGCCTTCAAACTGCAGGCGGGTGAGAACTTACAAATACGGTCCACCATAATCGCCGCCGCAAACTCAGGTGAAGTGCGCTTGAGGCCACGCTCCCTTGTTTCGGCTCACGGTGAATGTTCATCTGCTGTGCATGTCTAATTATAACTGAAGTCCACCACCAGCTTGCATGCCGATGGGCTGTCGATGGTGAACGAGGTGCCCACCAGTAGAACAGAGACACTGCCTTGAGAGACGTAAGTATATCCGGCTCTTCGTCCATATAAAACATCATCCTCGCTTTCTCGTAATATGCAGCCGGTCCTTGGTGGGGTATCAAAGGCGGTTGAATGTGACTCGCAGCGAGTGCAAGTGCATTCGCAAGCATAGGTGATCGCGCAAGTTCAGAGTCGAGCGTATCGTGATCGAGAACAGGACACCATGGATAGCAGTACTCAAAGTATGTTTCTGAGAAGCTCTGTTGCAGCTCCTGCTGTCGGGGATCAGATGCCGGATTGCGAAGCTCGAGATTGGCGACAAGTTCCTGCTGCTCCGCTTCCAGCTGATTCTCGGGCCCGTAGATCTGAAGGAAGCCTGTGTCAACATCTCCAGCATGACTGCGACCAGCGCCTTCTGTTGGCGACGTGCTTGACTTGGTCGGGTGATTGATCGCAGCATCGGGAGCGCGCTCAGTAGATGGTATGTTGAACGCGACGTGAATTGGTGTCGCTTGCACAGGCGCTGGCGTGTCACCCATGCCTGGGTCAATTACATTATCGTCAAAGTCGATTTCTGTTGCATCAGGCGGTTCTGGGTTGCTCTCGCCCACATCTTCGCCTTCAATCTCAGTGTTACTACAGTCCAAGTGATGCCATGGAGCTACCTACCTGCGGCGACAATAGTATCGCATTCAGTGCCACACTCAGCCTGTGTAGACGCTCTCCTACGCTGCTTTCCCCTCCGCGACGGCCGAAGGTGACAATCTTGATCTTGGTTATCACAATTGGAGCATTTCGCCTGCCCCTGCGACGTCCGGCTCTGGCAAACCGTCAGCTCAAAGCCCGGCCCATCAACGAGCGCGGGGACTGACCTGCAAATCGCACTTGATCTTCTTAGAATGGCAAAAGAAACAAACAACTTCAGCGCGCTTTCGTTTCGGCTGTCGAGCACTGAAGTGGAGCCAATTGCCGACGAGTTCAGTCATTGCCGGATGAGAGTGTATGGTTGTTGTGAGAGGTTAGGTGAGGAGGTTGAATGCCGATGCAGGCTCAAGGCGAGATTAACTCTGGCCCCAGACTAACCCCAGATTTAGAAGCCGAGGTCGTGGTTCAGGTTACAATCGGGGGGGAGATCCGATGGTTTTAGCGGGGGCTAACGCCTGTAGCGAGTTTGCTCCGCTAAAGATGAAGTTACGTTCGGCGCATTTTTCACCCGCGCGGGGTTTGACGCGTCCTTCCATAACTCCGTGGGAAGAGCAACCATTTCCTTCAGTTTTGATGAGTTTATTCTACTTGGGCCTAAGTTCTGACATAAATTATAAATCTTTTGAATATTTAGGAAGTTATATACTAAGTATTATAATTATTTAGGAAATCATATACCTAGTTTAGGTCATTATCCAGATTTCAATGCTGCTTCAGGGTAAGCCTTTGCGGCGATATTGAAACCATTGACTTCTCACCACTCGGTGAGATAGATCTAGGCAGCTGAGTACTTCACACCATTTCACTTCGTTACAGGAGATAGCAGCATGCTATGTGTTATATCATGAGAATATTGGAATACTGATCAAAATTTAACCCATTCAAAGTTTGTATTAAAGTTCATAGACTACTAAACCAAGACTATATCCATTCCGAGCCAAACTCGATAAAAACCTGTGAACTGTGACATCTACAGAATGTAGCGGAATTGCATGTTCTGAATTGTTAGTACATAGACCCATGAGTGACAGCAGACGACTTACCTTCTTGTCAGTGAGGTCATCCTCATAGGCATGATCGAATCCTTCAGTGGTACCAGACTTGTCACGCTTGCTGTTGGACCACATGCATAGGCCACGGTAGACAAGAGCAAGGAGGCCGGCAATGATGGAAGTAACGACGACGATAATGAAACCAGGTTCAAAGCGAGGTGCGTCTCCTTTCTTGAAGCAGAGCGGACCAACAAAGTTACCGAGACAGTAGCCAATATAGAGACCAGACGAGGCGACGGATCGCTTGGTGTATCCCGCAGTGTTGGCGATCTGATGGCCCATGAGAACAGCATATCCACCGCCAACGGATGGCAAAATATATACGGCGAATAAGAGGGCTCCCGTAGCTGAGAGTGGAAGAAGCCAAAGCAACAAAGCGGCGAGGACAGTGCCCATCTGAGCAATAAAGACCAGATAGGACCTGTTGTTTCTGTACTTGTAGGCTAGATAAGGGAACAGAAGCTGAAGTGTTCCAGCATATGCGCCACAAGGCATCATAAGCAACAGCGAGTTGAGGGTGCTGAAGCCGAAACCATGGATGATGATAGGGACGAAAGTCGAGATAGGGGCATTGGCAATCATAGACAAGAAAGCAATAGAGAAGACGGTCCAGAACTTGGGGTCAAGCAGCAGTTCCCAGATCTGAGCGACCTTGAGATGAGTGTTGCGGACACCAGAGTTGTTGGTCTTGAGACGCGCAACCAGAATGTATCTTTCTCTCTCATTGAAGCCCTTGGCGCGGACAGGATCGGGAGGGAGGACGAAGACGAGGATAATGCCCCAGACGATGGTGAGAGCACCGGAGAAGTAGTACATGTATCGCCAAGAGGATACTCCTCCGTTGATCTGACCGAATCCGTAGTTGATGATCGGGGAGATGATGGACACATATCCGGTGCAAGAGTACCAGATACCCATGCGCATGGCCTGTTCGTTCTTCTTGTAGAAACTTCCCTAAAAAGACTAAGTAAGGACTCAACTTGTATGAGACAGGCAGACTTACGACAATCATCATAAACATGGGGCTGATACCCGACTCTAACAAGCCAAGGAAGAACCGCTGAGTATAGAGTGTCTTGTAATCCTTGCATACCACAGTCAGGATGAGGCAGACACCCCAGAGTGTGACAATTCCGGAAGCAACTCGTTCGATGGGATATCGCTGGGCGAGAATCATGGCTGGGTAAGCTCCAATGATGAAACCAAGATAGAAAATGGCAGCCGACATGGAATAGCGATCACCAGTGAGAAGCCCGAGATCTTCTCTGAGTCCGAACAAAGCCTTGGAGAAGAGATGTTAGCAACAGCATGAAGCTTGGAGATGCCATACATACAGCCTGAGATAACATAGCCTTGTCATAATACTGCAGTCCATCTGTACATCGTTAGCTTGCATCCCCTGCTCGACAATCATGCAGCTTACATGTAGCACAAAGAACAGGCATAAGCCTCCAATCAATCTTGCGGCGCAACTTCTTCTCCTCCGCCTCAGTCCAGACCTCATCACCCGAATAGGCCTCAAGGACTTTCATCGCCTCATCCTGATGGACGGTGTCAACCTCGACTCCTTGCTTGGGAGTCATGTCTGCCTCCTCTCGATGATTGATAGCAGCGCCCTTTTCAGAATCAGACATTGTTGATTAAATGATGGATGATGATAATGATGAAGGAGCATTTCGAGTGGATCGGAGCTCGATACTTATCTTGATTGAATCTTGCTTTGACGCTGGATGGTACGGGGTAAAATTCTGGGGTAGAGTCCGGGGTGGATTGCTTGTGCTGGACGGGCTTGGCAGGCTTTTCTGCTTTTGGTTTGCCGATCATTGTGCCGATGGCCTGGACCCGACGCTATTGTTGCGGGGTGACAACCTCTTGACGCGTGAGCTTGTACAGTTCAAAATCTTCTAGTCATCTGTGCCACTCTGATCTTGACTTAACGTGGGGTTACCAGCCTAAGAACATTTAAGTTAAACTATTGGTAAAAAGCAACAAGTTTGTCTCGGTCTAGCAATCTTCTAAGTCACCAACAACAAGGACAACATGGAGACAGCACCGCAACTTGAGATTCCTCCCGGAGAGGCTGTCAAAGCCGTCAAGCTCATTAATCCTGTCAACTTTGGTCCAGCTATTCTTGAGAGGTTTATGGCACCAGCTGTTCCTGGTCTCGAGACATTCAAGAGTTCTCCTTCCTTATCATTCCTTATTGAGCACGAGTCTGGGAGGAAGCTAGTGTTCGACCTAGGAATTCGAAAGGACTACAACAATTACTCACCGTCTATTGTCAAGTATTTACCGACTACCAAGTACACTATCGAAGTAGCGGGAAATGTGGCAGACATCTTGCAGGATAATGGTGTCCCCTTGGCTGAGATCGAAGCCGTGATATGGAGGTTAGTTGAGCAACCTAGGAGAACCTGCTGATAGTTACTAAAGCTTCCAGTCATTGGCATTGGGATCACATCGGCGATCCTTCCAGCTTCCCTCATCTCACAGACCTTGTCGTTGGGCCGGGCTTCAAAGATGCAATGCTACCAGGAGCACCGGCAAACCCAGAATCACCCATTCAAGAAAGCGACTACGCGTACGTATAGTTCTAAAACATGTGGATGACGAAAGCTTACCATTGGCAGGAACCGAAATCTGCGTGAGATTAGTTTCCAAGGCCCAGACTCTCTCAAGATTGGTCAGTTCCCCGCCTTTGACTATTTTGGAGACGGTTCATTCTATCTCCTCGACAGCCCCGGTCATGCCGTTGGTCACCTTTGTGGTCTAGCACGGACTACAACTTCCCCAGACACTTTCATTCTAATGGGGGGAGATGTCTGTCACTACGCAGGTATCTTTCGGCCTTCCAAGTTTCTTCCAGTACCAGACATCATCAGCCCTCATCCATGCCATCCACATGAAGATGGAGTTCTCTGCCCCGGCGAAGCTTTTTCAAGGCTGCAAAAATCACGAGGAAGGGCACCAAATGATACTCTCTTTGACTTGACGTTTGGCTTGGATCTAGAACTTGCTTCAAAGACTACCAAGCAGCTGCAGGAACTAGACTGTAACGAGAATATCTTTGTGGTTGTTGCTCATGACTCCACTGTCCGCGATGGAGTTCCTCACTTTCCGAAGAGTCTGAATGATTGGAAGGAAAGAGGATTTGGAAAAGGGTTGAAGTGGGCTTTCTTACGCGATCTGGAGAGATACTGGGAATCTGAGGGCTTACTGGAAAGCCGAAAGGGCATGGACGAAAAGACTAGATCATAGCAGCTCAACTAGTGTCATTGAGTGAATAGTTGAATTCGACTATATTTCGAGCTATCTTTATTTGAGAAGTCACCGTGAAGTAGCCGTTTTTACTCAGTACCGGGCAACTTTCATCTGGATTGCCGACATGAAGTCTGCTAATTCTGACAGGTGTCACAAGCTCCCTTTGGCTTATGACTCTACTGTCTTGGCAAGCCATTAGTTCAACAACTTCGGTTTCTTATTGACCCCGTGTCCGAGCATCGGACGCCCTTTGGCTAGCGCTACGCAGTACCAAATGACTCGGCAATGGCTGGTTATCCTATTTCGGAAAGGCGGGGATAGCCTCAAGTCTAGCTCTCGGTTACACGATACCCCAGTTCCATCATCCCCGGATGTGCGGGGTCGAACAAGGACTCCCTGGAATGCATACAGAAGAGAATAAACCCGTGGGCATAAATCGACTCGCCGGACGTAACCCTCATGGTACCAATTGTGCTGCAGCCTTCATCGATCTTTAAAACTTTGTCATACCTCACCACGGCGCCACTTCTCTATCTGGCACCACCCTACTATTATCGTTACACAACTTCGCAATGCCTTCAGCACAACCAATTCGCAGTGATGCATTTGGATCACCAGACAGCAACTTAGACTATGATGTTCTCATCATCGGTGCTGGACTGAGTGGTATTCTTAGCCTGTACCGCATGCGGGAACTTGGCTTGAAGACACGAGTTATCGAAGCTGGTTCCGGGGAGGGCGGAACTTGGTTCTGGAATAGGTATCCTGGTGCTCGGTTTGATTCAGAGAGCTACTCATACATCTTCTCATTCTCACAAGAAGTTCTCGATGAGTGGAATTGGACCGAGCACTTTGCTCCTCAACCAGAAACGCTTCGGTACATCCAGTATCTCACAGACAAGTTTGACTTGAAGCGTGATATGCAGTTCAACACGCGTGTGAAATCGGCAAAGTTTCAAGAAGATACATCATCGTGGCTGTTGGAGACAGAGGATGGCGAGCAATATACATGTCGATACCTCATCACCGCCATGGGCATTCTCAACCAACCGACTTTACCAAACATTCCCGGTGTACAAAACTTCAAGGGACAAGCCTGGCATACAGCCAGATGGCCAAGTGATGCTTCCGCTCTCAACGGCAAGCGAGTTGGAATTGTCGGTACCGGCGCAACAGCTATTCAGACCATACAAGCCATCTCAGACAAGGTCGGGCACTTAACGGTGTTCCAAAGGACACCAAACTGGACAGCTCCACTGCGAAACAAGAAAATCAGCCCAGAAGAGATGGATGAGATCCGCACGAGATACCCAGAAATCTTCCAAAAATGTGCCGAATCATACGCATGCTTCATTCACGTTGGTGATAGCAGGAGCGTCTTCTCTATGACAGAAGAGGAGCGTCAAGAGCAGTGGGAGAAGCTATACGCCGAACCCGGCTTCGCAAAGGTTCTCAGTGTCTCGTCAGATGTCTTTACAGACCACAAGGCAAACGAGCTTTACAGCAAGTTCCACGCTGATAAGATTCGTGCAAGAATCAATGACCCGGAAGTGGCTGAGAAGTTGATTCCCAAGAACCATGGCTTCGGTACAAGGAGAGTCCCTCTTGAGAGTGGTTACTTCGAGGTTTTTAATCAGTCAAATGTCAAGTTGGTTGATATTAGAGAAGATCCGATTTCTCAGATTACAGAGACTGGTGTTCAGACAGGAGATGCGTTTTATGAGCTTGATGTTCTTATCTACGCTACTGGTTTTGACGCTGTCACTGGATCTTTCAATGCCGTTGATATTGAAGGCCGAAATGGGACGAAGCTGAAGGATGTCTGGGCCGAGGGCATCAGGACGTTCTTGGGACTTACAGTTCAGGACTTTCCTAACATGTTTATGATTATGGGCCCTCATCAGATGTTTGGAAACATTCCTAGGTATGTCCATCACCATTTCTGACTGCTATCAATACTAACCGACTGTTCAGGTCCATTGAGTATGCAGCGAACTGGGTTGCCGAGTTTATCCGATATGCTCGTGACAATAAGATCATCAGCGCTGAAGCAACTGACAAGGGTATGGAGGAGTGGACTCAACATGTGCATGAATGCGGAAAGGGCCTACTAGCTAATGAAGTTGACTCATGGATGACCGGCGTCAACAAGAACTTGGCTCATAAGCAGAAGAGATCTATGACGAGATATAATGGCCCTGCGCCAGGGTATCGAAAGAGGTGCGATGAGGTCAAGGGAAGGGATTATTCAGACTTTGTGTTGAGATACGCTTGAGTATACAGTCTAATAGAATTTAAATGTTATTATGATATGTTACATTTTGATGATATCGAGGCCTGATAGTTGCTTTAGAGAATTCGGCTGGGTGAGTAGCTTCATCTTGAAGATGATGATAGGTAGATGGCATGTGAAACCCCTACTGAACTTAGGAAAATTTAGGATGCTTTAAGATAATTTAGAGTATTTTATGACATCTTATGATCAGTTTATAAAGCATTGGAATATTCCCTATCGCCTATCTTATCATCTAGTTCAGATTTCCCAGACCCTCAAGGTTATGGTAGACGAGATGTGCTGGCTAAGCGGTTTTAACATCAAACGGCCCAGTCTTAGGGTTTGAGAGTGCCCAAATAATCCCCTCCTCCATAACTCTATCCCATCTCTTCGACTCAGTCAACTGAACCCCATATCTACGAAAGCCATGGGGCAACCCTTTGAAGACATGAATATCCGTGGGGACACTGTTGTCGTTTCATGTCAGTCGTTTCACTGATATAAAAAGAAGCGACTGCTGACTTACCCTGCCTCGGCAAGCTTCTTGCCATACAAGAGTCCTTCATCCCGCAGAGGATCGGCACCAGCAATTCCAAAGACAGTGGGAGGAAGACCCTTCACCTGAGAAGCCGATGCATTTCCAGTATTTGCTCGGAAATCATCAGCATCTGGAAAAGGGACCGGAAACTTCAGCATTGCAGTAAAGAAATCGATGACCTTTTTGGGAAGGATCGGTGCATCTGCATTCTGAACATATGAAGACACCAAAGGATTCGTGAGTTGGTCAAGTTGCGATTGATAATGATCAAGATGAACCAAGGCCGGGATCATCAGAATCTGCCCAGCAATCTTGGGATACTGGCGGATACCTGGCGCAGAGATGTTCTGTCTCAGAGTCAGGGCTGCTGCCAACTGAGCACCAGCGCTGATCCCTCCGATCACGACTTGATCGGATTTGCCTTGAAGCTCGTCGATATAATCGTGTACCCAGTAGAAGGCATCTTCGACGTCATTCCAAGCTGTAGGAAAAGTATGATCCGGCGTGTGGCGGTAGTTCACATTGATAACCGTTACTTTGGCACCAATTGCAATCCGCGAGGAGATGGCATCTTCAGATGAGAGAGTGCCGAATAGATATCCTCCGCCATGAAGGTGGATGTAAATCGGTAGGTGTGCATCATCCACAGCATCGACAGGCCTATAACTCCGAGCTTCTATGAAAGAATCGTCTCGCGTAGGAATCTTGTAGTCTTTCATGCGCACCAAGTGACCCAGCTCCTTCATGCCATTAGCAGATATCTCTTCTCGGCCTTTGTTGACTACGGCCTGTCTCTCATAGATATCCGCGAAAGTTGGAGGAGGCGGGAGACTCGCTTCTACTGCAAGCCATTCAGCAGATTTGGGGCCATATTCCGAAAAGTCGCACATGATGATAGATTTAATGTATTTCAACGGATAATTCACGTTATTGATTAGTCTCAGTAGTAGTCACTCTCCTCACCAAAACACAGTCTTGAGGGGTATCAATGCCTCAGAGCACGTAATTGGCTGTAGCCATGTGATCCGTCTCCGTTCCTGCCGTTGTACCTCGGCGCGACCCCACAAAATGAGGTTGAATTAGAGTATCAGACTCTGGCAATTCCTGATTAGGAAAGCCGCTCAACTGTTCCGAAGGAAGCACTTCTCCATATTGACCTGATGATTAAATATTGTGAGTTGAGATGATCAATTGTATCATTTCATAATACAAGAGATCCAAAAACAAACACCGCCATGGCCGAGATACCCACTCAACCTCCTTCTCGTTCACTAAAAGACAAAGTCGCCATCGTCACAGGCGCCGGCTGCTTTGGAGATGGCATTGGCAATGGTAGGGCGATATCAATTATGTTGGCCAACGAGGGCTGCAATGTGATATGCCTCGACATGGATCTAGAATGGGCAACAAAGACAGCTGATATGGCCAACCAAAGCGCAGCTTCCAAAAAGGCGATACCAGCACAAGGAAATGTCACAGATTCAAACGATTGTGAAAAGGCCGTTGCTCTCGCAGTGAAAGAGTTTGGTCGTCTGGATATTCTCGTCAACAATGTCGGCATAGCTGGAGCTTCAGGGACAGCCATTGACGTAGACATGGCTAAATGGACGATGGGCCTTGAAGTCAACGTGTCAAGCATGGTTTTAATGGCAAAGTATGCTATACCAGCAATGGCCAAGAACGGCGGCGAGATAAAAGGATCTATCGTCAATATGGGGAGTGTAGCCGGCTTGAAAGGCGGTACACCTCATCTCTTGTACCCAACTGCAAAGGGGGCTGTTGTCAATATGACGAGAGCCATGGCAGCTCACCACGCCAAAGACGGCATCAGAGTGAACTGCGTCTGTCCCGGAGTAAGCTATGAGCCTACGAGAGCAAGAGGACTGAGCTAATATTTGCTAGATGCTTTATACACCAATGATGTACGCAAAGGGCATGTCAGAAGAAGCAAGGGAAGCGAGAAAGGCAAGGAGTTTACTTGGAACTGAGGGTACAGCTTGGGATGCTGCTTGTGCTGTTGTGTTTCTGGCGAGTAACCATGCGAGATGGATTACGGGAGCAATCTTGCCAGTTGATGCTGGAACAACCGCTGCTGTTGGAACTAGCTTGCCTGCTGGCGCAAGCGTTAATGGTTGAGATCGACTATATAGTCTACATTAATGCCGAGACTTTAATCTTCTGTTGAAAACCTGCTTCCCCGATTAAACTGCCTCAACTACCCAAGAATGAGTTGACTTTGAGACTACTAAGATTTGAGTTTAAAAGTGCCTTTAGGCTAAGAATTACAAGAATGCGCGGTAAATTAAATAGAAACACTTTGTTGCCGATCACAAAATCAGTTGAATTTATAAGCGAGGCTAGTCATGTAGTAACGCTACTCTCGCCTTGATCTTTCCTTCTCCCAGTGCCCCAAGCACTTCCTCAAAGTCCGGAAGCTTTCGGGTTTCAACTCGCGGACTAATATGACCAGAAGCAATAAGCTCAAGAACCTTTTCCAAATCTCTGACTTGACCACCGTACGAGAAAATGAAAGATAGCCTCTTCCTAGTACCAATCTTCATATGAATCGTGTTTTCTGTGTCAAGACTGCCGATGCAAAGAAGTTTGCCGCCACGACGTACTAAACAAATATTAATATAGGCTGGTCAAAATTCAAATGAAGACCTTGGCTTACCGATATGTTGAGCATCTTCGAATGTCTGATGGGTACCAACAAAGTCAAGAACAGTGTCTATCTTCCCTTCCAACCCGTTCTCTTTGATGAAGTCCTGAGGAGGTTTTCCGACTGGAACGATATCTTTCTCAGGTATGCCTAGAGCTTTGGCTTCATCAAGTAGTTCTTGTCGAATATCGGAAACTATCACTCTTGCTCCGATATAACGAACAATCTGTAGAGCATTGAAACCAAGTCCACCAAGACCAAAGAGAAATACCGTCTCATTCTTTTTAACTTCCCCTCTCCTAGTGATGGCGTGAAAGGCTGTGTTCACCGCATCAGTAGCTACGGCAGCTTCTGCTGGGCTAACGCCACCGGGAACTTTGACTGCAGCTCGAATATCAACTGCAGTATATGGTGCGTAGAAGCCATCTTGACCAATGCCTGAGTGATGGCCTCTTTCACACAGTTGGGCTAGATCGCGAGAACATTCAGGGCAATCGTCTTGGTTACAACCAGGAACCGCATGAAGAGCCACAATATCTCCCTTTCCGCCATTTAGCACTGGCCAATTCTAAAATCTGAAGAATATCACTTACCACTTTCAGCCCCTGGTCTTGAACATTGCTACCCACTTCAATAATCTGTCCGCAGCCTTCGTGGCCCAGGATATACTTTTCCTGGAACCAAGAGGCTTGCTTTTCTATCGTAAGGAGGGAATGGTCGCTCCTACAAACTAAAGTATCGGTCAGATTTTAGTCAATGACAGATGGGGCTGTTCATACCGCCAGATGCTAGCATCTTACAAAGAATGCCATTTGGAGATACTTTGGGAACGGGCACCTCTTCAAAAACCTCGAATATGTTAATTTATTACTTTATGAAAATCAGGAGCGTATATTACCGGCTTCGGACTTCCTTTGTGTTTCCTCCACGCAAACATGGTTGCTGGCACTCTTTCGGAATTCGTAACAGTCATAGTGAATTGATGAATGATTTCGGCGATCAAGGTTGTCTTCTCTCACCGGAGTATTGGTAGCAGTAGTCCAGCCTAAATGAATTCCTATTATTCGGCTTTCTCAGAACTGTAGTCAGCTCGGTTTCCTACCTTAGACAGGGACGCGTCTCGGTAGGATTTTCTACCGAGGTTCTGCGAGGCAACGAGAACCTATGGCTGGCTTAGAAACCCACTTCAAATAATCCGGAGAATGCGGGGGATTGGCCGCTATCTGCGATGGCAATGCTCTCGGTTTTCCTATAAGAGTGTAGCTCCGCCAAGAACTCCACCACAGTTGTTTTCATGACGTTAGGTCGCTGACTCGCTGGCTTGCCGATGTCCTTCAATAAGAAATTCATTCTGGCTGTCTCAATATCATTCTAACCTATCATATTGCGAAACGCGTTTGAACGTGCGAGAAACAAGGACCTCGTATCAAAATGGTGTTCACTTCTCCAAGCTGGGTTCCTGAGCTCCCAATTGGTGAGTCGCGTGCCTCAATTGATGGAACTTCCCAGTGCTGACACATAGAAGACCCCCCGGATTCGATACCTATTGCTGAGTTTATGAAGAACGAGGCCTATGGCCGCCAACCAATTGCCAAAAGTAGACATCCTTTTACCTGTGGTATCACTGGTCGCTCATACTCAGCACCTGAACTCTTTGAGAGATCAGAGTTCTTTGCAAGAGCTCTGGCAACGCGTCTTCAATGGCAACCGAATGAGGGAACACCTTGGGATAAGGTTTTGGCTATCTTCTCTTTGAACACAGTACGTACATGCCCGTTTGTATGAGGACAGCTATCTGATACATGACTCTAGATTGACTTCGTAACCGCCATCTATGGTGTTCACCGACTCAATGGCATAGCAACGCCAGCAAACGCCGCTTACTCCTCCGATGAACTAACTCATCAGCTTAAGGCATCAGGGGCTAAATCTCTAGTTACTTGTACACCTCTACTCGAGGTGGCACTTGAGGCAGCCAAGAACGTGGGCATAGCAGATGAAAACGTCTATTTGTTTGATATCCCACGATCTAAGCCCACCTCAAGTTTCATACATGCTTC
This sequence comes from Fusarium succisae, assembly GCA_013186925.1. Taxonomy (NCBI): domain Eukaryota; kingdom Fungi; phylum Ascomycota; class Sordariomycetes; order Hypocreales; family Nectriaceae; genus Fusarium; species Fusarium succisae. The sequence continues at coordinate 269,036 of JAAOAW010000318.1, read as the reverse complement.
TGTAGAGGATCTTATCAACGAAGGTTCGAAACTTGCTGAACTTGAGAAGCTCCAGTGGGTTCAGGGCCAGGGAGCACGACAAACAGCCTTTCTATGCTTCTCAAGTGGAACATCAGGCTTGCCGGTAAGATCATACTCTTCTTAGCTATGATACATGCTAATACGACGCAGAAAGCTGTGATGATATCTCATAGAAACGTCATCTCCAACGTGTTACAGCATGTTACCTATGACTCCGTTGCTAGACGGAAGAAAGGTGTAGAGACACAAGCAGTGACAGGATTCTTGCCCTTCTCTCATATTTACGGCCTTGTTATTGGTGCTCATACTTGCACGTGGCGAGGTGATCAGATCATTGTGCTTCCGAAATTTGAGTTCAACGACTTCCTCAAGTCTGTCCAAGAGTTCAAGATTCGGCAGCTGCTTGTGGTGAGTTCACCTGCAGTTTTGGCATATTATCATTACTAACAGCCCTCGAAGGTCCCTCCGATTATCATCCAAGTCCTACGATTCAAGGATATCTGCGCCAAATACGACCTAAGCAGTGTTAAGTTTGTCTACTGCGGAGCAGCACCACTGGGTGAAGAAACAATTTCAGATATGAAGAATCTCTATCCAGATTGGACAATCGCCCAGGCTTATGGTAAGTCTATACACCACAAACCTCCAAGAAATATGACTAACAGAAAGGAGGAATGACGGAAACTGCAACTGTCGTCACTTCCTCGAGCGAAGACGATGTCTTTACGAGAGGCTCTGGATCCCTATTGCCCGGTGCCAAAGCCAGGATCATTGACCTGGAGGGCAATGAAGTCACCGAGTATGACAAGCCAGGCGAGCTTCTCGTTCAAGCCCCATCGGTTGTGCTGGGCTATCTGAACAACGAGAAAGCTACATCTGAAACCTTTGTTCATCACGAGGATGGGAGATATATCCGCACTGGAGATGAAGCCATCGTCACCTTAGCCCCGTCCGGCCATGAGCATATTGTGATTGTTGACAGAATCAAGGAACTCATCAAGGTCAAGGTAAGTGAACTAATTCCGCCTGACGAAGCCAATACTGACAATTAGAAGGGCCATCAAGTTGCACCCGCGGAGCTCGAAGCTCATATTCTGACGAGCCCTCATGTCTTCGACTGCGCTGTGATCCAAGTACCCGATGAGAGGTCGGGAGAGGTGCCAAAGGCTTTTGTAGTGAAGAGCTCTTTGGCTGAATCCTTGGATGAGAAGAAAGTGGCCAATGATATCATGAAGCATGTTGCTGATAACAAGGCTTCCTATAAACAGCTCAGGGGAGGCGTAGAGTTCCTAGAGGTTATACCCAAGAGTCCAAGCGGAAAAATCCTTCGTCGACTTCTCAGGGATAAGGAGCGTGAGAAGAGACGGGCCGAGGGGGCGAAGCTATAGATCTTAGAATACTTGAGCGCTTGTGTAGCATTCCCATTAATTTGTTTGTCATCTTTCCGAGGACGACTAGCAGTTCACTTTACTTCTTCGTTCTTAAGTATGAATTTATCGTGGTTACTTTCCTCTCCTGGTCGGTATGGCGATTATGGGACATGGGATCTATGATAGGAAGATCTCCGAGATTCTTGGAGCCTTGGGGTAAAGGGATGATATGCTGGGGAAGAGAGTTGGTTAGAGTCTCAAGTGGAGGTGAGTCGTTGACGGCGCATACTCCGATGAGCAAATCTAGTTCTACCTTAGGTACTTAAGAACAGAGTAAGTTACTGGTATTCGTACTGTGCACGCCCTAGATAAGGCGGGCTACATAGCACCAAGAAAGACACCAAGAAAGACACCAAATATTAGTTGACTCCATAGGAATCGATCACGAGTAGGACATATCATGAAACTTGTCCATCACGTATTAATTAGAGTTTCATTGCAAAGAACTTTTATTTATTAAGTGACCGGCATATAGACACGGTGAAAGGAACCCAGCGAGTAAAACCAGTAGCACATCACAACACACGTTGATGAGTATAGCCTGAGCAAATGCTCTTGCAATATTGTGCCGATTGAGTGTAGAATGCTACATGGACCCTCCCTGAAAATCGAGAAGTAAAAGGCTGGGCCTAGCAGACAGAAGACAGCTTGGAAAAGACATAAACGAGTTAGACGAAAGCGACAATCCTGCATTGGAAATGAGTGCTGAGAGTCAAGCCGTGCAAGAACCTCAAAAGTTGTATGTCCTCATGTCTAGCCATGTACCATCTCGATGCAACGCTGGTAAGCCAAGACTTCTTTGTGTTGGTCCATGCTGAGGGTGTAGGCAGCAACATTGTGGATTTCGCTAGGAATTGCCAAGCCGTCGATTCGATACAGAGCGTAAATCGACTTGAAGTCATCAACGATATCCTGCGGGGCGCTCTTCTTGGCTACACGGAGGCCAAACGGGTGTGCGGCACGAAGGATGGGGAGTTGGCGATGAATAAATGCAAGGTATCCGTGAGGGGGCGGCATTGCTGCTTTGACAGTCCAGATACCATTAGATAGGTCAGTTGTCGGGCTGTCGACTGAGTCATCCCGCTTGACCAAGAATGGAGCCTTGTGGGTTAATTCAAAGACTTGGATAGCGACCTTGAGCCAAGCCATAGAGTTATGGGCACCAAGCATGTCAATGATGGAGCTGTGAGGCCTGGCAGCGGCTACCTTGCGGTACTTGAGAGAGGCGATGAGAGAAACCAGGATTGGGGCAGGGAGGCAAGGTGCCTCATCCATGCGAGGAAGTCGGAGCGCCTTCTTGCATGCCTTCTTGATAGTGCGATATCCATCAAATTCGGTGAAGATCGTAGCCAACAACACGTTCCCTTTTTCAAGTTGGGTGACGCATCGATCCCAACATTGAGGAGCGCTGTCGCGAGTCATAGATACAACCGAAAAGATCTCATCAACAATCTTTTCGTGGATCTCTCTGACGCGTGTTGCGGGAATGTCCAACAAAGCCAGAACAGGGTACTTGGTGAAGGCGACCTCATTGAGATCCAGCGGGTTTTTCATCAACATCTTAGAGATGTGTGCGGCACTGCGATCGACCAACACTTGAGTCGCGTCTGCTTCGGCCATAGTTCTCTGACATGAAGGTTAGCTTGATAAACCATGAGATAGATATGGAAGTTCTTACAAGCGTAGCAAGATGAAGCGTATCAAAATTAGGAGATTTTGCCAAGTCGCCTGTCGCTTGGGAATGGGTGGTTTGTCTAGATTGTTGCTAGGCCTGAGAAGAGTAAATGGTCAGTTGATTTTGTCTAGAGCACAATTTGATATCAAGAGGAAAACTGACAGTCGATAATACGAGCCGGAGAGCGTTGACTGAAAGTCTTCAGACCACGTAAATGTAGTAGAACTCCGAAATATCTTGCTGGAGAAGACAAGTGGACTCGAATACTGTCTGTCTTCTTCGCCCAGTACGAATGTACGTCTAGGCGAAGCAGAGGATAATTCTCAAGATGAAGATGCAAATGATAGAGAAAGGTTGAGATTTTTGAGATGGGAAAGGGAGAGAGAAGAGGGTGGGAATGTCGACCGTGATGGATTTAGCCGATGAAGAAAGGAATTTTGGGCAGTGAGCTGGGTGAATCTGGTAGAGTGTGTTCAGGTAACCCTAATCACTTGACTACCTACTGGTGTTTGTTTGAATGCCTATTCTATACCTAGCCGACACTGATGAACGAGAGAGCGGATACACACCTGCACTGCACTGCCAGCTTATGGAAGACACTCACGACACTCACGACACTCACTGCTGATCACTGAGATCTAACCTGAGCAGGGGACGTCGCGTAACCTGGCAACCCATTTGAGCTACCTTATATATAGGTATTACTGAAGGGCTGTTGGGACAGCATAACTAAGATGGTCCAATTTGCTGGTGGCTAGGATGTAGATACTACCCAAGGTTAGTATGTAAAGAGCGCAGCTCCTCTCAGATACATGTAACTTAGAACTAACAACAACACAATCAACCCTTTTTGTTTTAACAACCAGGTCTCATACAGCCCCTGTGAGTCCGTCTAGATAAGCATTATATAGACCAGATGATTGCAGGGGTCCTGGGTTTTCATTTCATGTATCGTCGAGCTGATGCAATTCATGCCACTGCAGAAATGCCGTCTTGTCTTGTGAAAGGTTGCCTGTTTTTCGAACAATGTCTTCCGAAGTCTGTGTCGAAACAGCATAATTCATCCAGAACTCTACCGCATATTATGCCATTGGTAAATCATGCTTGATTTCTCTGTGATTATTCCTGATGTCTGGAAGATACCTAGGTCAAGCAGGTCCTGTGATCTTATGATTGGAGAGAAAATGTGGGGTATATGTAACGTAAGCGCTTTCTCCCGTTAGGTCGTAATAGGGCGTAGATGCGGTCAAATATCGGTTAGAAGTAAGTTGGATTGACCAGTCAGTTCAGTCAACATTACTCTTCGTGATTCTCTTTCACTTAGCCATCTTGACCTTTTGGTGCTAGACCTCCAATCATGAAGTCCACATTCACACGCTATCTTGATGGGCGTATATACGCCTACCGAGTGTCTAAGGGGCCGGATAACTCAATAGGACCTGTAGAACCTGCAGCAACGTACAAGGCCGAGCCCGAGTCTAACCAGGAGATTCACAAGATCCTGGCTCATGATGTCGCCTCGGATCTAAGCCGCGCTGTCTATTGCACCCGTAATAGCGTGGTGTGCGTCGGCCAGGATGGCGACATGCTGTGGCGCTACGAGCTCGAGCCTCACTCGACCGTGCTCCACGGTCATGTCCCAGACAGCGTCTTCTCCCTTGATGGGTCTACAGTTTGGGTGTACCGTCCTGACGCCATGGCTAATAGAGGTGACGACAAATGGGTGGCGCTGGGTGCTGATACGGGCAAGGTGCTCGCGGAGATGTGTCTGGGGACTGTTGGGCACGGAGGGCAGCATGTTCTTCACCCCGACGGTCAGCACATCTTGCTAGATGTTGGCGAAGGCCAGGATGGGAGTAGCATGTTCCGGGCAACTGTCGCTGGCGATCATTTCGGCTTTTACAAGTACGAGTTTGAGGATCGCGCTCTGATTGATATAGCACCTAATGGCCGGCACTTCATGACTGTCCACCATCTTGGAGTCGATGTCGCATTTCAATTATTTCCAAATGGCGAAATGGTGTTGCGCCTTACCCTCGAGGACCTTGGATATGCAAATGAGAGCGATAATGAAGATGAGCTGCAGATACACTACATCGGCGGCTTTCTTAACTCAGACATCGCAGTGGTGGCTGTGGAGGGCTGGAATGATGGAGAGGAGTGGCGCAACTTCCATAGAGTGGACTTGCGGACTGGCACAGTGAGTGACTGCTTCGAGGCGCACTCTCAAGAAGGATATGACTTTGAACCCCTGGGCGACGGCACCTGGATCACCTCTCTACCAGATAGTAATCCCGTACGTTACCGGTGGCCTGACAGCGGCGAAGCCAAGGAACTATAGCCCGAGATTACAGAATCACCCTTTCGAGCAGCTATACCAAAGGAAGGGGGGCTCACTCTCAACCCTCGACCTTCGGGCCACCCGCTAACAGCGATTATCGTGTAACGGTTGCACAAGGCGTTGAACCACAGGGCAAAAGATCGGGCCATAATCGCTATGAAAGCAACTGTAGGTGTGCTACCGTACAGCGCTGTTACGGGCACGAATCGTAACACTAAGTTATAACTAGATATATTATTTATAGTTAGGACTTATAGCTAAAAGCTTAAATCAGTAGATAGAACTCAGTCAGATTTACTATAAAGACCTTAGTTATAGTATTTGCTTTCGCGGGAAAATTGCAGGCTAGTTTCAGTGATTTCCCTAGGTTTTTCCTTTTTCAGTGGTTATGATCTGCCCATTCTACGGGTAGACGTTGTGCTTAATCTTTTAAATGATCAAGGTATGAAATGTCACTTGACAGCGGTCAGAAACCATGGACTAAATGTTTTAGATATCCATTTACTTGACTCAATACTTGGCTCATGTTGATACACATCGACAGTCTGTGCTGTTTTCAAGCTGGCTGTGCAACAGGGACCGGATACAGTCAAGACCCGGTACTGTCAAGATCACCTCAATATGAAAAATTTGAATTTCAATGGCCCCCTTTACTTCGCTTCGCTTAAGGGAACTGTATGACTATACTTGAGATAAGGTAAAAGAAGATGCCATGCTCCACTTGGTCCACTCTTATGACCGCCGCATTGGTAGGCTCGTTTTATGTCTCCTCGACCATTCCACCGCCCTATAATAGAACACATCCTCCTTGACCTTCGCCGTGATCTTATCCATATCCACATCTTGTCCGTCCTCCGCAGCCCTTTCAAGTTCCGTCAAAAGAGCCTGACAGTCCCAACATCCACAAGCACGATATTCTTGCCCAAAGTACACTCGATACAATCTTCTCGTCTCGCCAAAACCATCGCCCAACTGTGGTTTCTCAATGGTATCATCATGATTGACGAACTTGCCAGTCAGGACCTTCATCGCTTGTCCGTAATACTTGGCTGTACATTGATGAGTATGCCAGACCAGATCAATATCCAACGTTGGCACAACAGTGGTTTTCGACATCTTGAGAAGCTTGCAGAAGCTGTGATACCGCGCAATAGCTCGCCGAATCGTCCCCTCGAACGCTGGACTACGTATCCACATGAAAGAATTCATCTTATCAACAAACGATGCCTGGCGAATCACAGCATCTCTCAGTTGTTTCGCCAATTCCGAGTCATACTCTTGAAAGAGCTGTGAGTATTCCTTACACGGGCTCTCGTGTATCGTGGATCTATATCCACTGACGCCAAAACCGATGTCCGACATGCGAATGAGCGTCAGGGATGATGTAAGGTCCTTCCATGAAAGGATATCGTTGAACAGATTTGGTGCGAAGCCCGATGCTTCTTCATAGTTTGCTGCGGCAGCTGTAGGTAGAGTGAAAGCCCACTCTGTATTATCGATGGCATGGTGAATGTGCTTCCAGGGAAACTTGACTGAGAAAAGAGGTTCTTCTGAACAGGTGTTGAAGAACAGCCGAGGGTTGAGAAGGAATGAATGCCAAACCATAAGAATGTCAAGAGGCGGGAGGTTATCTCGTGTAATCTCTCTAGTCGAAGACTTGTTGAAGTGTTTTCGCCATGCAAGAAAACGAACTGTAGCAAGCTCAACAAATTTCGGCCACTTTGCCTGTCTTCGTTCCCAAAGTTTCTCATCCTTGAGCGTCTTCTCATCTCCCTGAGCCCCCGTCTTGGTCTCCCTCACAGGTTTCGTCTGCATAACATCATCAAGTTCCTTAGAAACTAGAATATTCTGCCTCAAGATGAAAAGCGTCTCCAGGAATTCGAGGTGAGCTGCACATTCAGACAGAGTAGGCAGAGCCAAGTCCAGAGTCATCCGTCTTCTTGAAGGCTCATTGTTGATACTGATTGGTGTCGTAAAGTCAAAGATGCCAGGGTCTGGGATTACTGGAAAGTCCTCTGGTTTGACGGCGAGTTCGTATGGCAGACCATTCGGATTCTTTGGGCGCGATGAGCCAGAGACCATGTCCTTCCCCTGCTCATGGAGGGAAAGTTTTGTAAACCGATGCTCCAAAGCCATTTTGCAGCATAAATCAGAAAATATCACGTTTCTTACGATTCAGGTTCCTCTTTGTGGACATCTTTATTCCTCGGGCAGTGCCGCAAAATGAGGCGATCCAGGTGGCGCCGGGCAAGCAGTCTGCCAGCAATCCTCCAAAACTGCCTCACCTCGCCTCAAACAAAAAGTGTACCACGTCTCAGGCACCCTTGCTTGTCAGCTTCGCAATCTCACCAATCGCGCGCCCTGAAACAAAGACACCTTACGCCCGACTAGAGAGGCAGAGTGCCCAGGCGTTCTCGGCCTGTCGATCATCGCGGGGTTATTCCGCTACTGGCCACCCACTGTAAGTTTACGGACTGAGCTGTCGACATTCACAACGCAACATCAACAACACCTTTGTGCCCTGGGGGTTGAAGCCTCTTTTAACTTCCCACAACCTTATCACAGTTCATGCTAAGAGCTTAATGCAATCATGAATACTCTACACAGAGCGTTTTTCTCGATCTTCATGATATCATGGGGTATCCTCATGCTCGTCAACATAGCTAGCATTTGTGGCAGGACAGCAAGGACATTTGGACGGCTTCGTTTCTGGTCAATCATCCCTCTCTGGCTGTATGGTCCTCTAGTCATTCTCAATACATGGTGGCGGCTAGGATATTTAGACAGAGGACGTCAGTTTCTTGTAAGTGCCTTACTCCAGCTAGTTTGCGACATGTGTATTAACGGTTGCAGGGCATCTGGTTGGCATTATGGCCTCTCGTCAGCGCAATAATTGCGACGACATGCAAGAGTCAAGGATCGCTGGGCTCATGGAACTCTTCTCAACGAAGTCGCGGTTGCTTTTATATCTTGTGCGTTGACTGGGCTATCATTCTGTTCTTGATCGTGGAAGTCTGCCGGAACCCGATTCCTACAGGATCCAATGACTGGACATTCGGAGCTAGTCTGGGGAAGATCATGACAATGTTCACAATAATTCTTCTTGCTAGTCAAGACGTTCTGTTGTTCCCGCTCGCCGCATTTCCTCGCTTCATGAGCGTCCCAGCGATTGTACTCAGACGATGCTTCCTCCCAATACAGCACAAGCCGGTGAAGAGATGGCCGCATGACATCAATCGACTGTTGTCGCAGAAGACTTCAGGTCGAGAAAGATCATTAGCAATCATGCTACAAAACGACAATATCGCTGAGCGAGTCGCGAGCAACCTTCACTACGATGACATGGTAAACTTATCGCTCACATCGAAATTGATGCGCACTGCCATATTCTATCCCTCGATGGATCCAGACTCTCGCCGAGACCGAATAGAGTCGCTATGTGTAGCATCGTGTCTCAAAGGGACGAAGAGCGAATGCTGGTCATGCGAGCGTGTGATATGCGACGTAAGTTACACCGGCATGTCTTGCTTCTCAATGCTAACATTATCGCAGACCTGCAGAGCCCCAAAACAGCGAATCCGATCGTCTCGTATAAAGGATCATTTCTCGCATTGTTACGCAGTCTGTACAATGTGCTACCTGATCTCCGCTCCTGGCGGTGCAGCGCCCTTCAATGCGAAGTGGAATATGCAAGACCTCGAGATGCAGCATATTAATTGCTGTTCTTTCCGCGAGCCACAATGGGAAGATGGCGGTTCATACCTGTGTCGATACTGTATCAAGCTTGACGGGGAGAAACTCACCGAGATGAGGGAGAAGAGGGATGAGTTTTATCTCAGTAGAACCTTGCCGAGGAACGTCGATTGCGCGATATGTATGTGGCCTATAGGTAAAAGGTCTACTCGGTGGTGGTTTTGCGGGAAGGGAAAGCATGAGTGTCATTGGGCGGGACATCATACGTAGTATATAACTCAGTGTACATGGCTTGTGTATAATTGATGTAGATTTATGTATATGATTCGTATATGGTTGATGTAGAGTGCTCTGCTTCATCCTCCGCAGCCACCACATCCTCCATCACCGCCGTCACCTCCACCACAACTTGACACACATCCACTTCCACAGGTGTCCCCAGCCATTCCTGGAGATCCTACTGCACATCCCGCTGCTACCGCACCACAAGCGAAAGGCCCTGTGCCGCATCCTCCTCCGCCACTATCATCTGACGTATTTGTACCAACATCGGTCTTGATTGCTCTCCAGTCCCTGAACTTCTCATACTCTACTAGTCGTAACGGTTGAGCGAGGAACGCCCAGTCGGCGACAAAGTATTGATGGTAAGCGCCTTTCTCAAAGTGGTGACTGAAAGGCTGTGCGCGATGAATGCCCCCAAGCTTGAGTCTATCCATGGTCTCGTCCTCATGGTTGGTGAGCCACGTTGTCGATGCTCGGAATTGACTCGAGTTTGCCATAGCGACCGCAGTTGTTAGGAGGACGTCTTGGCCGAGTAGTACGGTGATGCGATTCTTGAACCAGTCGGTGTCTGTCATTATACCTGGGTTTGCCCGCTTCTCTGCTGATTTTCCGATGCCAAGCTGTGCATTGGCGGGATACAGTTGCCGGCCTCGCGCAAGATGCAGAGACGCGATAGACCAAGAGTCAAACGGGAAGGCAAGAACGTGTTTCGAAATGTTGCAATCGCCGCAGTTTCCGGGATACCGATCATATGCTTCGGTACAATCCCATGGAAAGACATCTTGATATGGGTAAATTGGTCCTTCCAGGCAAGCCCAGTCTGTCCAGTATTCGCTCAGCGTGTCTATAATGTCAGAGTCATCGTGGCGTCCGTAGCGGAACTTGAGGAGGTATTCTTCTGTAAGACCATTTGGGACGTCGTATTTAGAGAATGCCCGTGTAGGAACATTTGAGCCAGGTCGACACACGAAGCTCATCAAGTACAGCGGCATTGGTTGGCTTACTGCTGTCTTGGGGGCAAAGAGAGGACCGAACATGTCGCGGTCGATCAATTTATCACAGAATGCCTGGCAATTATTATCACGATAATGCCATTTAAGCTGGACCTCTGGGTCGAGGAGATGGGCAGTGATGCTCGAGATGTACGCCTGCACCCTCGATGCGAGGTACTCTTTAACGTGTAGAAGCAGACGTTTGGTACTCTGTTCAAGCATAGCTTCTTGCTCTGCAAAAGTCAATCCGTCCTCGGTCAGACAATTGGATTCATGTATGAAGGCGTCAATAAGCTCATCTTCAATGCCAGATTCGAAGAAATCGCAAAAGGCCCCTCCGACGACTTGCTTCATGAAGGCCTTGTATCGCTTCGGGTGTCGCGGTCTATCCTGTAGGTAGAGAAGACGATCTCTCTCGCCTGTGAGAAGAAGGGATTTGGTGATGTTCTCCGAGGGATCGCGGATGACTTGTAATGAAGGCGGGTCTCGACTGGTGACAAGGACGCCGCCCATAGTACTGAGCTGTCAGCTTCTGTCAAATGATGGGTCGGACGACTTACTTTGCGACACCATTCTCAATGATCAGAGGGCCAACACGGAGTGCCATGTGAACATTTCCATAAGGATACTTCTCAATAGTCGACCGCAAGTATATCGGGATATTCTCCGGCTCATCAGTACTGAACCCATAAGAATAGCCATATTCCGGGACCGAGGTATCGTTGAGATGTCCCAATCGACTTGGTTGCTTCCTGGTCACGGCCACAGGTTTCGGCAGCTCGCCTCCTACAGGGTCCTTCTTTCGTAACTGAAGTAGACTGTCGTTTTTGCCAAACTGTGATCGTGTAGACGCATACTTTGCCTCTGCAAAGAGGTCTGTGACTGTGTATAATCCACATCCTACACGACCAAGCCCACCTTTGATGTGATGGCCGCGCGCAGGGTCAATTGGCCACAGCGACCGGGAGCGTCCATCTTTGTCCCGTCGACGAACCGTACTGCAATAGCACAACTTGCGACTGATCTCCGGTGTTAAGGCTGTAGGGAGACAGCATTCTTTGTATTTCTTAACGAAGCGTGTCTGGCCATAATGTGTCGCTCGGTAACAGCTTTCGCATATGACAATACTTTCGTCGCTAGTGTCCTGAAAGGTGCATCCCCGAATCGTCGCCTTGCATTCGGAGCAAAGCTGGGGGACGAATACCGGCTGGTGTAAATCGTCATATGACCAGAGCCGAATTTGAGCAGAGGCAGGTCTTTTCCAGAAAGATAGTGCTTTCTCCGGTTCGCGATGCTCGATAATCTTGTCGATGTCGAGGAATTGTGCTGATTGAAGTAGCATGCGGGCTCTTCGTCTCGCTGGGTCCAGTAGCTTGCGCTCACTGAGGGAGGTTCTTATACCGCCCTTGATTCTGTTGCTCTTAATGTCGGCGAAGATATCCCAGCCACGGTCTCGAAGGACTTCATCGTATGAAGGTGGCGCTTTTGTGTCTTTTTTCGCTTTCTTCCCTGGACGTTTTGATCGTTGGTCTCTCTTGTTGCGTTCATGAAATTGGCGAGAAATGTCGGAAACTGAATCGAGAAAAGTATCATAACCATAAATAAAGTCTTCTTCTTCCTCTGGGAGGAATTCGCATGTGTCTTGACGTGATTGCCAGCGCCCGAATGTCAACAGCAAATAAGGCAGCTCGCGCTCGACTCCTTCCCAGTACATTCTAAGCAACTCGGTTTCCAGCAGATCGGCTGCAGGACCCAGGCGGGTGCTGGGAATCGCGGGGGCATCAGTGATCACACCGCTGCTGCCGCTGGACGCTGGCACCGAACGAGACAGAAACGCGGGGAGCGAAGGCATCTTGCGATGAATGTATTCACAAAGCGTTACATGATGAAGTTCATGAAGCGACAAAGGTTTTCGAATTGGTAACTGTCGCCTCAATCAGGCGGGCAGAATGCCTTGCATGAAGCCTGCCATCTTCAGTGACCGAGACACTGTAACCAGGCGGCGCTAAGGTGGGGGAGCGGAATTACAGCGCTGCAGCTTCGGTATCGCATCCTGCATAGATTTGCACTGAACAAGGCAGACTCGGCTTCCACATCGACCAGGCTGAGGTGATCATCGCCTGTGGTTGAGGCGCACTGCTTTGACAGTCAGGAATGATCACATTTGCATCCAAAAAGCCATGATTTGTGTGTAAACTCAATACAAGCTTACCTGCTCCCAAATCTCTGGACCCTGCCGATAAATTGCCTGTTCAAGAGTGGGTGGAATGCCTGCTGTAATGGATCTCGCACTCGATACCCGATCCGGCGCCGTAGATCCGGGAATCGGACCTTGCAGTCTCCCGGTTCTGGCATGCTAAATTGAATAGAGCAAGCCTCATGAGCTTGTTTGTTGATGAGATCGATGCTAGTGCAGATCCTGTGGCTTTCGGAGAATTGAGGCTTCTTGGAGATGACGACGGGAGCGATAACGAGTCTTATAAATATTGGCGGCGCATGGGACCTTTTCGAGTCGTCAGATGAGGATTTGTCGACCCTATAAACTGACATATTCCACATTTGAGTCGCTGAAGCTTCCCGGAGAGAGATAAACAACTGATCCTTGACCATCCCGCTCTCGTCGAAATGAAAGTCGTTATCGCAGGCTCAACAGGGTTTATTGGGAAGGAAGTCGTCCGCCAGGCGCTCCTGCACCCTCAGATCACCTCTGTCGTCACATTATCGCGTCACGACCACGATCTCGCCGAAGACCTACAAACACCAGAAATCGAGTCTAAGCTCACGTCTGTTACCTGTTCCGACTTTAAGAACTACCCGCAATACGTCAAGGATGAGATCTCTGGGGCAGATGCTTGCATATGGTATGTCTTGTCGGCTTCTTCATGACTCAACTAACTGTGCAGGCTTATTGGAGTGACGCCCGGTAAATTGAAGCAGTACGATTGGGATCAAGTCCGTATGATCTGCTATGAGTATGCGCTCTACGCAGCCGACACATTTGCGAAGCTTCCGCGCGAGGGCAATCCGGACCCGTTGCGATTCATTTACGTGAGCGGTTGCAACGCCGAACGAGATCCTGCAAAGAAGCCATGGATTCTTGGAGACTACTGTCTTCTTCGTGTACGTTCTAAAGCACATCACTGCCGTTTCATTGCTAACAGCGACTCCAGGGCCAGGTAGAGAAACAGATCATCGAGCGTGCGCATCTGTCGGACGGGAGAATGCAGGTCCTCGTTACCAAGTCAGGAATGGTCAACGATCCGGATATGGGTTTCTTGAAACAAGGGCTGCGTTGGTTCTCACATGCTGTCATCAACATCCCGAACATTGGGAGGACGGAGTTGGTCGCCGGACTAATTGAACAGTCGATCACTGGGTTCGGTAAGGATACGTTGTCCAATGCGGAAATGGTCGAGATTGGAAAGAAGGCATTAGAGAAGAATGAAATTTTGGAAGTGAAGGCCTAATGTTAATTGATCGTAGCTAGTATTGTCTTTGCACGTTAATAATGTCAAGATGCCAGAATTACTTCCGTTCCTTAATGAAGACGTGTTATTTATACACTTGCAAGTTCAACACGCGACAATTGGAAATTTGGGCAAACTTTTGATGAAAGCACACAGCAGCAAGTGCCCATTTGTCCATTGATAGGGTAGTTTCGATGAAAACGCGTCTTTGTTGACACGCGATGCCATGGTGGGGGAAGAATATAGGTTGAGGCGATTCTGAATTACGTTCAATACAACTAAGTAAGAAGAGAAACACGAGTCAAGTAGACCCAGATATATAGCAATCTACCCCGATCAATTTTGAGGGAACAAAATATAGTTATTTAAATATATTGAATAAATTTCTACAAATAGACTGACGAATATTTGCACTGGAATTGAACAGAATTCGCCCCCGTACAATTCTCCTACCCTAAGCCTCCGACATCGTCAATTCACGCGACCGACGTCAGACAGGAAATGAGTAACCATGCACTCAACTGGACCAACACAAATGCACGCCACGACATTCACCGACCACATTTGGAACATCACGGAGGAAAAGCTCCTCGATTGCGCTACTTTTTGGCTGTGCATGATGCACCTGTAGTGGTTGCTTGAATCAATATGACGCCGTGATGCGCGACGCGGCGCAATTGCCATCCCTGACATCATGCGCTAAGGATCTTGGCTACCCCAAGTCAAGACTCCCCGTATGCTTATTTCCAGTTTTCGTATTCACTGCGGAAATGTTTTACTTATGTTCTAAGTAAGAATTTATGTATTATGGATCAGAATACATGTCAAAAGAGGCACATTGCTGCCAATCTTGAGCAAGGTGCTGATGGCAGCACAACCCTTCACACGAGTGTTCAGCATGAGCCTTTGCGTCACGATACAGCGGAGGAAGTACAGGACGATGTTATCCCTAATCCAGCCGAAGTTAAAGACGTGGGCTGGGACGATGACCAGATACGACCCGAGGACTATGCTATTGATGGCATGAAGAATGAGGATATCTGGCTTCTCGTCCGAAGGTTCAATAAAGTGAGTTGACCACTCAGGTTATATGTCCATCAACCTGATTAGAAGCAGCGTGTCTTCCATCTCAAACATGCCCCAAATCACCCAGAAGATGAGATGGATTTCAACGTTGCTGAAGAGGAGCAATTCTCTCCGAACAAACTGCGTGCACAAATCGAAAGACTTTACATAGGGGCGGTAGGCGTTTCGGATCCGGGGTCATCGAATAATACTGACAGCTGTAGATACTTGGCTTCATTGTGTTCAGACAACACCTCTCAAGACTCCAGTCCTGGAGGGAACCACGACGAACATCGTGTTTCTGTCTGGTAGGTCGATTCGTTTCTCGTGCAAATAGTAACTCAACTAACGATTCAGGCTTATCTAGGTGCATGGTACTTGGACTTCCTCATGCCAACACTATTGACAGGTTTAATGGCCATCCTGCTATCTCCCAAAGTTCGGAATACCTTCTTCCCACCTTGCCCACCTGCAATAGTCCACTACCAAGGCGGCCACTTGATAAAGCCAGCCGCAGGTATTTTAGGAACGGTCGACACAGCTACAGGCGCTCCCGAAAGCCTCAAAGGTGAGACTCTGGAGAGAGAAGCTAGCAACTTTGCAACAGGTCTTGTCGCGCTGTCTATAAATATCTTTGTCGACAAGGATCCACAGCACGATGAGTCCCAGAGAGGAGGTGGAAAGACAGTCAACCTTCCGGATCCAAGGTCGTTAGCTACTAGAATAGCGACCGCGAAGGACAAGGCAGCTGGAATCGAGAAACCGTCCTTGGACAAGAGTAAATCGCCCATGCAGGAGCTAATGTGGAGTCAGATGAGACCCTTGATGCACTGGACATGTCGCTTCTGCGATATATGGGAGAGGAGTGCAAAGTAAGTTCAATTCTGAAGATGTGTGTTTTTATGCCGATGCCCACGAACTAACTTACGGTTAGTCTCCTAGATCCAAATGCACCTTTCCCAAGAGATAATGCCCGCCATCGAATCGTGCAAGTACTCCTACCGATTGCCATTCTGTCAATTTTCACATCCTGTTATATGTTTTACAGAGTTGTTACTTTGGGTCTTGGGGTTGGATTCTTTGGTAGTATCTTCTTGAGAAACTCTTGTGGCTGGCTAAAGCATAACGTGGAGAGGTATGAAGCCCCTTTCAAATTTGTTCTCAATCCTGTTGACACTTGAAAAGAATTGTGTTCCATGGCATACCAACGGATTCCCAATTGACTATAGCCCTTTTACGACAGGGTGAACGAAGCAAGGCCCCTTTGCCACCATCTCCCGAACCAAAATGTCCACCTCTTGAGGAACCTCACGACCTTGGTGGCGACGCTATCAGCGCATCAGCTGGCGACCGTCCAGTAGGAGCGTCATCAGAGGAGATTCGAAAGGCTGCCCAGGGAGAACCTGGGGTTGTTCAAGACACTGGCGGCGACGACCACGAATACCCTGACCACGAAACCGGCGGAAAAAAACGCGGAAAGCTTTTGGCTGTCGTCAAGCCTGTTGTTCAGGCAGCAGCAAAGACAGTCATAGGCGTCAACAAAATCCGAGCAAAGACTGGAACGGTATCAGCTAAGAGCCGGGTCGGAGTTGCGTCGACCAGGGACGAACCGTCGATTGCTGGACCGGTTGAGTTTACATGCCGCTGGCAGGGAGAAAAGGGATATGTTTATCTCACTACCGACATTGATTCTCCGCGCCTATGCTTCTCAAGAAGATCAGTCGGTGACTCTGATGATTCAAGCTATCACGAGGTACTGCCAACTTGGACGATACCAGTGAAGGGAATCACGACACTGAACAAGTATTCTGGGTATGGAGCTAAAGCGAAACTTCTTGCTGGATGGGCCTTGGAAAGTGAGATTACGGATGGGCTGGAAATAGTTGAAAGCGATGGGAAGTCTTACTTGATCACAGCAATGGCTCGGAGAGACCAGCTGTTTAATCGACTTTGTGCAATTGGTGATCAGAAATGGGAAATCTGGTAGGCTGCTCTATCTAAGTAGATAAGAAAGAAACAGTGTTCCAGATATCTACACACTTGTAAACAAACCCCGCTTAAGCACCTGTCGGAGGTTCACTGAGATCCACCATGCTTCCAACCTTGTCGACGACGCACATGTAGCCCACCTTGGGAGTGAATTTGTTCGCGCAAAGCTGTATATTTGTCGGTAGGGGAACTTCGGGTGGCAACATGACGCTGGAAATAGCCCTGTGCTAGCCATCGTTCAGGGTCATGTCTTCCGGGACCGGCAGCTCAGCGTACTCCTCGACTTCTCAGACAGAGGCACCCCCTATATCGCCGTGAACTTCGGAGTTGTCATCAATGGAGTCGGGTTGAAAGCTGAGGGCGGTGGCTCGTTTATAGGTGTATGGGCTTATGTACGTTCCCAGTTCTTCGAGAGTACGCAAGGAGCGAAGGTGGTGGGCATTGAACCGAGCTGGGTCGTCGTATCCTGCGGGAATCGAGGTGGTGAACGAGATGCCTACAGAGGTGGAACACAAAATCGAAATATCGTACTCCACTGAATGACCTTCTCGTATCTGGTTGAGGCCATGAATGAACCAGTGCACCCGTGCGGCCATCACAGCGAGGTGGGTGACCCCTGTCATGAAGCTGTGTGCAACTCCCTGGTCATCGAAGATTTCCTCAAAACGGGATCCAACGTAGCCGTCGTAGTAGTCAAAATCGTAGCCTCTTTCGAGCAGGCGGTTGCTCTTCGTTTCCATCGTAACCTTCATACCCTTGGCGGCGGCATAGTCGTAGTTGCGAACGAGCGTGGCGGTACGTTCGAGAGTGAGAGTGCATTTGCTCATGGGTTGCTCGGCTTCAAAGTGAGCAAGCCACACGTGCGAGTTGTCTTGATTCCACGGTACCGGTTCGCATACTTCACGTACTAGCCTGAACGGCAGAGTGAACTTTTTGTTGGCCATTGTGCCTGTCTGAACACGAACAGACGGTCGCAGCGTCAAATTATTCTGAAAATAGGATGAGCTTAAAACAGTACATTAGCCTGGTAGATTTTCAATCCTAGAGATACATACTAATAACCCCAGCCAAGGAGAATAGAAGAGTTTGAATAAATCCAAAATACCACAAAGAATAGGTAAGTCTAGTGTTTTTAAGTAGGTCCCTAGACTACTGACTTACAGTATCGTGGTTCGAGGTCAGAAGCTTTCTTGCTTCTGGGAGTATAGCAGCTGGGGGTTTGGCAAACGTCCGTATACCGATTCATTATTGTGAGTAACTCATTAACTGATGTTTATTTGTTGATATTCTTGATTTGTTGTGGTGTGACTCCAACGTGGGTGGCAAAGCCCTTACTTAAAAACACTCTTGAGCGATTGTTGATGGAGGTATAGGTACAGAGAGTTGTGTATGTGCGTAACCGGTCCACAGCAACTGCAAATGCCGATGTGCTCACCTTGCAGCTAATAGCAGTGCCACGGCGCGAAAGCACATCAGCCAAGGCCTCTTTCACGTGACTGTTTTGTTGCCCGCCAGCGGCGAAGCTCGTTTCTCTCGCCTCTCTTATTGCTCTTCTTCTTTCACTTCCACATCAACAAACATCCGCCTAAATCAACCGTTCAACGCATGTTACTCAAGCCAAAAGATGGACCTAAGCCGGCAAACGTCATTTTATCGATACACGCGCACTAACGCTTTCAAGGCTGTGAAACCTTTGGGCGGCAAACAGGCAAAGCTTCCACTTCACCAGTAAACAAAGCACTCTGCGTTTTCAGTGTCGCTTTAACATACTTATTCCTCAAATGGTGAGGCCCTGTTCCGATACTGCCGGGAACAGAATGTGATTTAACCTGACCACGACATTTTAGATACCAAAGTCTATATATATTATATTGCATTCAACGCGAAGACCTGGACGCGTTCTGAGTTGTTATATATGGTCTCAGTCACTGGCTCACAAGTATTCGGATTCACTGCCTGAAGGGTCCTGCGAAGCTTCCACCCTTCATAAACCTAGTCGATTTGAATACAACACCTCTCCACTACGGCGAGGAGGCGCGTAAGTACGTACATTCATGGAGTCAGACGTAAGCACGCTAACTTCGTCAATAGACATCGGTGGAACGATTAACCCCATGACAAGGTGACCAAGGCCAACTACGGAAGTAATCCGCCACTCTTATCCATCACGACAGGTCTGAGCTCCGTGACCCAGCGCTCGAGAAGACACATGTCCAAGATGCATCTGAACATCGCCTGGACTTACATGGCCTGGCTCAGAACTGCCACTTATATACAGGATAAAGAAGGTGGTTATCGGTCTGATAATCTCCGAGGAGGGCTAGGTGAGTCTGCTGTCAATGTCCCCAAATACATTGTCTAATTATTGGAGCATAGTCAATTCGCAGTGCTGACGTCTTGGCCCGTTCATTGCGAAAGCCCAGGTAGAGATACAGCATCCAGCGACTGCCCTGGATCTGTGGAACCATGCTCTATAACCCAGAGTGGTGAAGATTTGATACCCATTTCCAACGCAGAAGGTCTCGGACTCGAAGCAACTTAACCAGATTTCTTGCTGACAAACGTTGGACAAGTCGAGAATGGACCCGAATGTTTCTCCAACTCGAGGACCTCCATTTGCAACACTGTCTGACGACCCCGACTGCTGAGTTCTCAACTGCAAACAACACATCTAGCTCGCAAATCAATCCTGATAACGGAATGTCTGGCCAGCTCGGAAAACGCTCTTTGGGTTCCACTCTCAACCTCGGGCCTTGATAGCGACAAGTCTCTTCCCAGCGGTCCCTTGTTTCACTTTACAACATGTCGATATCATCACATGTTCTGCAGTGGACCGGGCTTCAACATCCAGACGAGAAAGACCGCCTCCAACAGTATTTCTCTAAGATGTTCTTCAGCATGGCGGTCATCTCAGCCCCGGCTGGTTCTGGAAAGTCCCATATCGCTGCGGTGATTGCTTCAATCCTTGGGCTCAGTGAAAGCCATTCCCAGTGCATCATTTCTGCTCCTTCGAATACCGCATGCGACAATATCGAGGAACAGATTTCCAGCATGGCTCAACTACTCGCTGGCTCCGTCAGTGTAGCAAGTTTGCGGCCCAGAACATCTGAGGACATCACACACCTGTTATTCTTCAAACTTCCATCACCTTGAGCCGATAGCCCCTCTAAGAAGCCAGGGTGCTGGGAGCAGCTGTCGCAAGGAGGCCCTCAGCTTCGTATCCCAATGTCGGTGCGTGGCTTTGCCCTTTCCAAAGAGGCCGGAAAACTCTTGTCGTTCCTCCGTGGTCATCCGGTGAAAGAGGATAATGAGCTAGATCCTTCGCCTTGGAAGTTTCGCCATTCTCTCTGTTGGTGGACAGCTCGTGCCCTTGGCTTTGAACTAGAGGGCGTGGAAAGGCTAGATGTTGATCAAGAGAACGACGATTTGGCCAAGCTATATGTGAAGCTTCAAGGCCTCGCTGATGCTGGTCCCTCATTCCCTAGGGATGAGGACGGTTCAGACAATTCCGATTCCGAGGTCAAAATCAAAAAGAAGGAGACCTTCGAGAAGTTCACCGCTCTCGTCCAAATCGCCCGCAAGACCATGACTTTCAGTGAGTATGAAGAGCGTCAGAAAGCACAATGAGAGAAGCTCGCGCAGCACAATGACATCGGTCACCTGATGCGTGAGGTTGTCCGGTGCGCAAACTTTGTGACAGTGACACCAGCTATTGCAGGTTCGCAGCCATACAAGAGCTTCAATGCTTGGCATGCCCTGGTATACTGCCTGAACTGAGTTTATGAGAGTGCTGTTTTGAGTTGATAGACCTGACAGCTGATGCTCACATTACGCACCTCACAAGCTTGGCATGCTGAAGCGGCCTGGTTCGATGAGGCACCGGCCATGCATCGGACAGACGGACTCATCGTGTATGGCAGCTCCATGCGACCCACCTTCGCCGTTGGAGACGAGAAGTAACTCCCGCCAACACTTCTAACCATGGGAGACACATATCCTGATGGTACCGCGGTGAACCGCTTCGGGCAGGATGCTAAGCTTTCTTGGCTATCTTGAAGGTACCGCATCAAAAGTATCCTCTACAAATTTCAACTCGGGCCCGAGAGCCAGATTCCCGGCCTTTCATCTCTATAAGCAGCATCGAATGGCACAGGGCATGTTCGATCTGTCACTTCGTCTGACCTACAGCCATCTGAAAGCTCGGTTCTCCTACTGTCCGCCGGCTGCGCTAGAGAACTATCCCTTCGCCAGAGCTATCCAGGTGTTTCTCAATGACCACGATGGACTGCAGCTGCCCCCGGACACAATGTCTCCTGTTTTCGTGAACTGCAAGGACTGCCCTGGTCTTGTTGATGACACTACAAAGTCAAAACACAGCCCGCATGCAATCGCATGCATGATGGTGTGGCTGGAAGACTTTGTCAAGGCGGTTAAGTTCCCCGCCGATTGTATTGCCGTCATCACACCATACCGTTCCAACCTGTGGCATATTCGTGATGAATTGGCCTCCAGCACTCTCCTCAAGGATGTCCAGGCTACAGCCATCGATTCGGAATCAGGGTCGAGAAAACGATATGGTAGTCCTGTGTCTTGCGGTGGATAACAGTACTGGTGCACGCTTTACTGCCCAAGCTCAGAGACTTAACGTCGCGACCAGCCGTCACAAACTATTCATAGTTATCTTCAGGGTATCGAAACATTTTTTAGGGTATAAGAAGACTTCTGATATTAAATTAAAGTACTAAATACTTAGTCTAAGATTTTCTTAGTCTATACTAAATTATACTAAGTTTACCTAAGTTTACCTAAGGCTTTTTATTACCTAGGAAAGAGGTCCTAGGTTTTATTATATCCCCTTAATATCCCAGGCGGCTAACACGTCCCAGTCCATAGAGGCGACTGCTGAAGGTGGAGCAAGGACGTATATCAAGTCTAATATGTTTGACGCTCTTATCAACTGGTTCGAGGAGAAGAATCGTGTCGCCCATGTGCAGGGAGATCCCTCCGTTGATCCTGAAGAAGAATCGCATTGGGGAGGGGATTCATCCATGGCTCTTCCCGCTGCCGATGACACAGGGGATTGAAGGCATCCCAAGCAACCTTACCAATGGATGAAACGCTCCCGAGCCAAGTGATGCTGACGATGGATTTGGAGAGCCCAAGTCAGGCGATGCTGCCAAGGCATGGTCAGGGACTGAACCACTCATTACAGGCTTGTAATTAGTTTCTAACATGAGTAAACGGTATAATTTTCAACCTGGGACTTGACTGACTAGAGGCTAACGCATTCTTGAGTAGCAGAAGGTTTCGTGTAGTAAAACCGAACGGCAACAGAACACCTTGAAGAAATGAGCGTGTGTATAGTGGATTGAGAATTTTACACCTGGTAGACTAATCTCGGTTATTGCTTGGGAATAACACACTTCGATCATTCTTTCTTAGGTCTATGGAATACGATAATCTAAGTACCTATTATGTCGACAGTATTTGGTAGAATGGGCCAGCCCTTGGAGGCGTACCAATATGAATTCGAGCATGCAGATGGAGCTTTGTAGACGCAGCAAAGAACTGAATCAAACGCACATTCAAGCTAAAGAGCCCCAATGCAATAAACGGGCCTCGAAATGTCTGATGAAGCGGAAGAAGGTAGAGGTCAGGGTAGTAATCCCTGGTGCAAAGCCGAGAAAGCGGGTCTTTGAAGAGATGAGGTTATCAGACGGGCAACTAGAAAGCCACAAAGCAGGCACAATTGTGGAGAGATTCATCAGGTAGTAAGACTGGCTGTGGCTGTCATCATGAGAACACATTATCATCTTTATAACCTTACGCATAGTGACAACTTCTTTAAATATTAAGCATTTCCAAGTTCCTGTTGCGATTAACATGATTCAAAAAAGGTTTGATTTGTAATGAGCCAAGCGTAACGCGAGCCTCTTGCAAAGAAGGTAATACATAAACAACCCAAAGCACTCAAAAAAACGAATGACTTCCTTAGAAAGCCATCGCCACTAGTTCTACACATCCTTTAAATGCAGTAGATAGTAGTGAAGCTATACGTTGTTGCTTCAAGGACCGCCAGCACGGCCGTTGTAATCCCAGTAACCCTCACCCTTGGATCGACAAGTGCCGATAACGCAGTAATAACCGCCGCCCTTGTTGTTCTCGTTAGGTGAGAACATAACAAAAGGGGTCCCTCCGCTGCCTTCAGTACATGTGTTCTTCGTCCACTCTTGGACGGTGTCTAATATTTGTCAATCTTGATCGATGTTCTTTGCCTCAAGCGACTTACAAGCTGTGTGAGCGATGTTGTACCAAATACAGACTGTCTCTCCTTTCCCAGCGTTGCAGGTGTAAGTATTTCCAGTCGCCCAGCTTTCACTGACGCTGAAGCCCCCTGAGATCCAGCCACCTTCTGGACTACTGACACCGGCAGTCCACCCAATAGTGTAGGATGTTGAATCAGATTGACCGACGGAGCACGATGCAGCACTGGCACAGTTGATGTTTTCCTGGAGTTTGTCAATACAATTCTTACATATTGCGCTGCTGAAATAAGCAAAGAGATATTTACATACCGATAGCTGCTTGTGGAAATAATTTTGGTGGGGATCACCTGTTTAGCCGAGTCAGAGACTATCATGTCAAGAATATTGGGGAATAGTCACCATCCCCAACAAGCACTGTTCTAGTGAACCAGCCAGCACAAGCCGTCTGTCTCTTTTCAAGCTCCGCGCCTCGAGAATGCATCTCGTGGCTCAAGCTCCTCCTCTGGAGGGACTGCAGTTCGCCATCAGTTGTACTATCGCTAAAGCAGCCATCTGCCTTGTCTGTAACCACATCGGTAGAGTCCCAAGTAACATTTGAGCACTGTACAAGAGTGTACTGAGGGTTGAAGATGCGAGAGCATGCAGGCCCACCAGACCACTCAGGCAGGGAGTGGATCAGATAGCTGGCATCACCAACAGTGAAATTACCACTGCCAGTATCATCGACATCTGAGAAGTCAATAGGATACTTGGCATGGATGATGCTGCCACAGGCCTCTGCAATGACCTTGCCATCTGAGCCTACAGCGCTTACAGAAGATGCCTTAGTATCTTTCTCGAGGCGCCAGGTTACCTGAACATCAGCCGCTAGAGCTGTAGAGAGGAATAAGATAATAGAGGTAAGAGATCGCATCTTGATAGCGAGGAAAAGTAGAGCTGTTGTTACTGATGATAAAAGATTCTCTCCTCATCGAGGCATTCCCATGACTTATATACAATTTGCCAGGTCTCCTAGTAAGACATAAGGCCATACTGCTTACACAGAGCACGGTGAAGCCGACAGAGTGAGTATAGATCGGCATGATCACCGCAGTAGAACAAGTTCCTTGACCCATCCTTGCCTCGTGGGACTCAAAGGATTCTGTCTTCTTCCTTGATTTAAGCTTAGACTCAGTGTTTTGGATAAATGCCGCATAGACAGTTTAGTATACTTTTAGAACTCAATACGGCAGCTTCCCCAGAATTGTTCCATGATCTGGGGTATTTAGCGCGATAATACACGCCAAAGACAATTAAAATCCTTTCCCTTCAGGGATCGCCAAGTGGGCGATTCTTTCTATTCTGCTGCCTAGAGTGACTTCCCTGAACCCGGCAAACTCAATGCCTCTATCATACTTCTACCTTCCTGGAGAGGACATGAATCCAGTGCTGATTTGAGTTACATAGGCCTGGTACATCCCCTCGGTCACTCCTCAATCTCGGTTCGTGCGGGCGATAAGGCTAACAGAATGGCCGAGGAACAGACAATGGAATAAATAGTAGACAGTTGACATAGTTGATACTCAACATGTGTCCTCAAAGGTTTGAAGCCAAGCTCCTCAGTACAATTTTGCCCAACTACAATCGTTGAGTGTGAAAAATGATGACGTGGCCCGAGATCAACCAGCTCTTCAATGTCACCGATATTACATCACTGTACGTAATAAGGTCTTTTAACTTATATTGCAGGTTGATTTCGTCTCAGGGATGGCCTACGCAGATCGATCCTGATGGGCGATGGCCTAGTGAAGCCTGGTGATGCTTCATAAACGCTCGAGCCAATCAAGAGCCTTATCGTACCCGGCCGGAATCGTAGCTTTAAAGGCAAAACGCAAGCATACTTAGCGTCTCAAATGTGTCCACTGACGGTGTAACAAAGGGTCGGCTTGAAAACCGGTCACAAGACCAGTCCTTGCTATTCATCCTCTCCGATCGAAGTCTCCTCCCCCTCCAGCACTAATCGGATGTCCCAAAGACTCCTATCATCATCAGCCGATGGCGGAGAGAGACCTTTCCAGCCTTTCTTCCTTCTTATCACCCAGTAGCTCGGGGGAACTATGCAATGCAGAGATTTTCGCGATTGTGCTCCTTGCCGAACTCTTGATCTATAACATAAAGCCAGTCTCTCGCGTCATTGTCTTACAAAATCCCTGGTGAGGATAGTCAAGTGTTGTTTTGGTGACGTAATAGAAATAAATGAATAAGTTAGCAATATCTGGTTGCTTGAGGCAACTATAGGGTCAGGGGAAATAGAAAGCATTGCCTTATACGATAACTAGGGCACTGATTCTATGAATACCTAAGTTATTTGCAGTTGAGGCTGAGAGCTTAAATTGGCAGAGAACTCAGTTTCACATGAAAGCTGAGCTCACGTAGTACAGAATGGAGTAAGGTAAATTTGAATAATAATAAATTTACCTTGTTTTGGAAATTGCAATTGCATTAAGATGGTGATTCTCAGCCTTGTCAATTGGCTTGGCGAAATTCCAATCCTGCACAGCCTCGCAAGGCAGATTTGCGAACCACCACGTCAGATCATTTCAGGGGCTTCAGCAAACGCCCACTCTCCACTCATTCTTTACTTATCGTCATCCACGGCAACTTTGGTCAAAACCTCAATCGCAACGTCACCATGGCAGATCCCCTATCAATTATTGGGACAGCGGGAGCGATTGCAAATATCATCGATGTCCTCACCAAAACGATCACAACGGTATGCGACATGCGACAAGCCTGGAAAGTCGCCGACCTCGCTGTGTTCGCATTCGAAAACCAGCTTAATCTCCTCAAACTTGCACTTGTTGAAATTCAGAAGTGGACAGAGTCCAGATCAAACGAACAGTCGCATCAATTGGTGATGCAAGTGGACAGCTGCGTTACGTGCTGCCGGCTTCTCATTGGCAAGATTGATAGTGAAGTATCGCAGTTTCAGAAGACTACAGCCGGTGGTCTAGAGCTTGGTTCTAGGCTTTCCTTTCTGTTCAAGACGAAAGACATGGAGCAAATTCAGCGGATGGTTGATCAACAGACACATACCTTAACACTTCTGCTAAGTGCTTGCAACTCGTGAGTTTGTCTGTTTTACAGTATTCTTTAACTTACTTACATTACCACAGAAATTCCTTGGAAGAGCAAACTAGAATCTTGCAGCAGCCTAAAATTATACAGGCTTTGGAGGACATGGACCGAGACACTGCGTCTCTCATTGTTCATCGAGACTCTGACTCCATAATTACGGCTACATCCGTAAGCTCTTCGCGATGGTCGGTTCAGTTTGTGTTTGACCGGGAGCTTTTTATCACCAAAGTTTACGACAAATGGATTCGGAAGCTTGCAACGGCACGGCGGAGCAACAGTCTCCGCTCGGAAGATACCACTCAGCAAGACCATCAACAAATCTCAAATAATGATGCTACCTTCTCGAGTGCATCTACCGACGAGCAGCAAACTACTCTTGTACACGCAGACACTACTACATCAGAAGAACCGATTCGGTCATCAGCAGGCCTTGGAGAACAAATGAATTCTTTGATGCGTACCGCCATGGGCATAGAGATGCAACCTCTGAGACGAAGCCGAACCGCAAGCCGCTTAAATCTTCAAACCAAGGAGTCCCAGCGGATTGACCAGAACTTGAGAGATGATTCCAAGTCGGCTAATCGAGAGATAAAAGTAGTCATCCTTGGTTCGAAGTCGAGGAAGCGAGTCTTTGAAGAGATGAGGCTATCAGATGGCCATCCACAATGTTACACAACAGAGCAACTACGGTTGTTCCGCCCCATAATCCTTGGCACAGTTTTAGAAAGTGTTCAGTATCTGGCAAAGAAGCTCTTGGCCGACGAGACCACCAGAGGAGATCCAATGAGGGCGTGCTTGGAAGACGTATTGATATGCGACAAAGAAGATCTGAATCTCCACAACGGGTTTGAGCCGTGGGTTGTCCAAATACTCCGCACAATAATGGAGCATCCGGCGACCAAGGCCTTAATGGCGGACGATACACTCGTGTTTCCCGAAAATGCCGAATAGTATGTTCTTTTGATGATTTTGGCCTAACATCAGTGTACTGACCTTTTTGTGTCAGCTTTCTCAAACAAATTGAAAGGCTTCTACAAGATGACTATTTCTCAACCGATTCAGATGCTATAAACTGTAAAACACCACTGCCTGGCTGCGTGGAGGCTGCATTAAACGTGGGCCAGCGCACTATGCGATTGACAGATCCTGGCAACGGGACAGCCAATTGGACAAAGCTGGCTCATCAACTCGAGTCGGCAAGAATTCTCATATATGTTTTCGATCTAAGCAGCTCATTTAGCGAAGCCTTACTTCAGTATGAGTCAACCGTTAATTCGCGTTATTTGAGAACTTCAAGGATCATTGTGATATTGAACAATTTCAAGGGATTCGCCAAGAGACTCACAGAAGAGCCATTAAGCGACGCATGTCCGGACTATACGGGAGGAGATGATGAGAAGAATGCATCGAAATATATTCGGTCTAAGATCAACCTTTTGTACCGGCATGACCTCCCGCTATACGTCCATTTCACGAATGGCGTGTATGATGATGGTGACTTGCTGAAGATATGGCGATACATCCAGGATTCTATCATCTACCGTGCGTTGCTGTCTCGATTGGGTTCAAGTTCCCTCTCTTGAGCAAGGGCGCAGTATACCGAGAACAGCCCAGGAAGGGATAATCTTTTACGAACCAATTTCAATTCGCAGCTTTCCAATTGGCTATCCAGTCCAAGATGGCAGAATTAAGTCTTGGGAAGATTCGCTGTGGGTCATTCCAAAAAGGAAATGTTTCGCCGAAAACTTACCTTAACAAGACCTAACTAGCACGAAGGCTGTTTCTCCAAGAAAGCCATGAGTGGGTCAACTCCAAGGCATTTCCCCGGAGCTAGGGTCTTCCCCAGACTAAATTCTGTGGGTTTGATGCTAGGATGAGGTCAACTTCATGGGTTCTGTTACCTTTGGCCAAGTATAAAGACTCATGATCCCTTCAACTTTGAGGAGTTTAGAAGTCATCAGCTCTACGAGCTTCTTCTATCAATTAGCTTCTACGACTTCCAATTCATCATGTCTAAAGAATGTCTCAGCAACTCGCCCAGTCATGTCGAGGAGACAGATCCAACACCCCAAGTCGAGACAGCCATTGAATATGATAGTAATGGGTTGAGTGGTATTATTCGATCTCCGTATGTTCTGGGAGCTGCTACTCTGGCTTCACTCGGAGGATTCTCCTTCGGTTATGGTAAGTCTATAGTCGCAACCTCATCTCCAAGCTAACAGTTACCAGATCAAGGCGTGATCAGTATCATTCTTACCATGAAGCAATTCCACGACCAGTTCCCTGAAACAGCACCGGGCCATCCTCGATATGGTTTCAATGTCGGTTTCATGACCGGTATGCTCGAACTTGGTGCCTTTGTTGGCTGTCTCTTTCTTCCATATCTCGCAGACCAAATCTCTCGAAAGTGGGCTATGACTGTTGCTACTGTCTTCTTTACCATTGGTGCTGTCATTCAGACTGCTTCTCATGACTATGGCACACTCGTCGCTGGAAGAGCTATTGGTGGAATCGGCGTTGGAACTCTGGCCATGGGCGCACCTTTGTATATCTCTGAGATCTCCCCTCCGAACTTGCGGGGCTCTCTCCTGGTTCTTGAAGCTCTTTCGTAAGTCAACTTTCGTGGGCGGGTCCTCAGCAATCTAACTCAGTACAGTATTGTCATAGGAGCAATCATATCCTACTGGATTACCTATGGCACCAAAGATATGGCCAGTGAATGGTCCTTCCGACTGCCGTTCCTTCTGCAGATGGTGCGTCCAGCTTCCACCGACTAGACTACCGTTACTGACCTTGAATAATAGCCTCCTGCTCTCCTAGTCGGCCTCGGCATTCACTTCTTCCCATACTCCCCCAGATGGCTCGTCATGCGCCAACGAGACGACGATTCTCTTCACGCCCTCGCCCAGCTCCGCCGCGTCCCCGCAACAGACGATCGCGTCCAAGCCGAATGGAAAGGGATTCTTACTGAAGTTCGATTTCAGCAGGAGATTCTTTCCCAGGAGCATCCCAATGACAATGGTATCATTCTGGAACTGAAGCAGTGGGGTGATCTATTCCGACCTAGATGCCTCAAGCGTACTGCAGTAGCTCTTGGAATACCCTTCTTCCAACAATTTTCTGGGATCAATGCGTTCGGTAAGCAATATTACGAATCTTCTTGGGGTTGATTCTAACGATATCAGTATACTACGCCCCTACTTTCTTCAAGGCGCTTGGACAGGATGACAACATGGCGTTAATTCTATCTGGAATGGTGAATATCTGTCAGCTGGTGAGTCGACGTCTCTAGCACATGTCCCTGAGTAATACTGACTTTCAACTCCTAGGCCGCTGGTATTCCTACATTCCTCTACCTCGACAAGATGGGTCGCCGCAAACTTGCTATCCTTGGTGGTGCCGCTATGGCCGTCCCTCATCTTATCATGTCCGGTGTCGTTGGCAAGTTTGACGGCAGGTGGGAAGCCAATCCCGGAATGGGCTGGTTTGGCGTTGCTCTCATCTGTATGTATCATTACCCGATTTTGAGACTCCGTGCTGACAAAATCAGACATCTATGTTCTCTGCTACGCATGCTCATACGGACCATTGGCTTGGACCCTCCCCGCCGAGGTGTTCCCCAGCTCCCGCCGAGCTAAGGGTGTTGGAGCCGCTACTGCCATGGTTTGGCTTGCCAACTTTATCATCGGTGTTGTTGTGCCCGAGATGATCACCAAGATCGGCTGGGGTACTTATCTCTTCTTTGGCGTCTTTTGCGCTCTCGCTTCTGTCTTTTCTTTCTTTCTTGTTCCTGAGACTGCAAACAAGTCTCTTGAGCAGATTTCTCAGCTGTTTGGAGATCATGCTGTTGCGGATGAAGAGGCTGTTCATGAGCGTATTCGGCATGATGTTTGGGCCGGCCATGCTAATGGTGCTGGGCTTGCTGAGGTTAAGCAGAATATTTGAGGACTTGTGTATTTAGCTGCATATAACCAATATTCAACGTTCTATCAACGGTTGATTGCTTGAAACTATAGCTCATTATTCTTGGTTACAACGCGGCTCTGATATGGCTCCAGAAACGTCGCTTTGTGGTCCTTCGATGTCGGCTCTTCCTATCATACCGAAGCAGAATTCGGTAAGCTGTAGATTGTTTACCCACTAGACAACGGGCCCAATATTGGACAGTACAATAACTTAAACAGCCCTATGGTGGGGATAGTTGGGCCACTCGAGCGCCTGGGTGATTATGCCAGCTAGTCGACGCAGTAATTACAGTTGCAGGTGCTGTGCAGCAACACAACCGAGATCGGGGAAACCCAAGGGCAAACCAATATTATTGGCCTCCTGATCTAATAAGAACCCCGGATGGACCATGCCAGTCGCCGGCGACTAGAGCGATCTTGTTACAATATAGCCTGTATAGTGCATGCTGAGGGTGAGGCTGGGATGGATAAGAATGGGCTTCGGCTAGCGTCCTAGACCATTAGTAGACCATTCTTCTGTAAAGCCTCTTCGTTCGTTGGCCTTTCAAAATATTCTCATCAATACTGAGGCTCGATAGTTGTCAAAATTGGGTCATATGGAGGTTTGCCTCCCTTACTTTTGACAGAGCGCAGTATGGCGATTCTTGGTTCTGGGAAGCTGTAGTGGATCAATCCACTAAGTCAACCCCGTTAGGTCATCGGAGACGCTAGAATGCGGGGAAGCAGTGCACTAAAGGTCATCCTAGTTTTCAACTCGGCCTACTTCCCGAGATTTCATTCTTATGCCAACTCCACGCTTCTCTCCCTGCGAACCCGGCGAAATCCTTCCTAATCCGTCTCATACTTGTCAAAACTTCGAACCATCATGAGTTCGACACCCCGTACTCGGACAAAGCCATGCGATTCATGTCGAGGTTCGTCAAAGCCTGCAAGGATACCTTGATCCAAACTAACCACCACTCACAGAAAAGCATCTGAAATGTATGCCAATTATCCTTGAGAGATAAAATAGGACTGACGGTTACAGGCGATAACGAGACTCCCTGCGCCAATTGTAAAAAGACTTCCATCAGTTGCGCTCGAGCCAAGAAGTTCCGCATCAAAAAGCTCATCACCAGTGAAAACACATTCAAGTTTGATCCGAACCAAACATGGATAGAAACTTCGAATCAAAGTCAGTCTAATGGATCTTTTTTCTTGTCAGTTTCCTAACCGAGCTTGACAGAAAAATCAAATACAATTTCCTTTGTCGACGAAACAAACTCTGCCTCTCGCCACTCCCGTGCGACCGCCGCTGAATCTCCGTCTTCCGAGAATGAATCTCAATCAGAGAGTTTGGATTTTGCTGCTTCTATTTTGCAGACTTTATCGGAAGGAAATCCTCAATTAACAGACAGGGAAGATTCTCTGGCGGAAGCAGCTTCAGAAGCACCCCCCGGTGCTTTTGGAACATCCCAAAGCCATGAGAGCTTCGGTGCCTCTCAAGATCTTTCTTCACCATCACTTACTTCATCGCCGAGCGGACAATCAAGTCATGCTACTAATGACTATGGAACGACATCGGTTCCTGTCTTTTCAACGCATGGGCAGCACACTTCTCCTGAAGAGGTTGCAGCAAAGTATGTGAATCCTAGCGGGACTGATGAACAGTCCCCGTTTGGCGGATACAACTCCCAGCTATATCCAGCGGATACACTTCCTTCAATGATGGATCTAGAACTCCATAACCCTACCTCGCTGTTGAGTCCCAATTCGTCTCAGCCGCTAAGCGTGGAGGAAGCCTGCCTCCTTCGTTGCTTCGTTGAGAAGCTTGCAAGAGCCGTGAGACCATTTCAAGTTATCCCTTAGTAAGCTCAAGCTGACTATTGGAGTAGTTCGACACCACCGACAGAGATCATCATTACATCTCAGTTCTTCCTCTTCGAGCAGTACACAGCCCTCTGCTCCTCAATGCCATATGTACCGCCTCAGCACGCTTCCTCACTCGGGTCTCCTCACTTCAAGACCCTGACAGAATCATCGAATATGCGGGAATACAGCTTCCAGACCTCAACATGGAATCAGCTATCCATTACCACAATAGGTGCATCTCACATCTGATGGGAGTATCAGCAGATCCGATCAACTCTTGTAGTGACGATGCTTTGGCTGCTATTACGATACTGAGATATCATGAGCAGGTTGATAGTACGAGACATCTGTCCTTTTCCTTTTCAAATCTGACAGTGCTCTAGCCCACTTTACCGGTACCGATAACGAGACCTTTTCGATTGCAGTTCGCGCCGTATTCCAAGCATCCCAGAATGACGCAGATGGACTTCTTCACCTGATTCTTCAACCTCCCCGCGGCTCAGATGTCTATGCAACTTCTCTCTCTTCCCTCAGATTCTCGGCTTGCCTCATTGCACTTCGGCAAGAAATATGGTCTGTTCTTATGCACCACCGCCCATTCCGACTACCAATCCTGCCAGTCGAAAGCTATGGCATCTTTGACGATACCTTAGCTGCTGATGACTACGACTGGACTAACCGAGTCCTCATCTGGTGTGCTCATGTGCTCAAATTCTGCTACCCAGACGACGACGATGAACAGTCGACCGATAATCGAACTCGTTCTCAACAACGGGAAGCTATCAAAGACTTTCAAAGAAACTGGGATGAGAAACGGCCACCTCATTTCGCACCTCTCTACTATCGCGAACGCAACCCATCAGAAGGTCGATATTTCCCCGAATACTGGATAACCAGTCCATGCCAAATGCTAGCCCTTCAACACATCGAACTAGCACGTATAGTCCTTGCCGTGCACGACACCAAGATCCAACTCGGCATAGGCGGCAGGGCTGCCCACAAAGCACTGGAAGAGCTGATGCGAGAAGCAACAAGACGTGTTTGCGGTTTGGCCATGTCACAGAAATGGTGTCAAGAGGGAATGGTGACTGCTGCAGTTGGATTGTCCATGTGCGGCGAGTATTTCCAAGACCCGGGAGAACAGGCTGCGATTATGGAGTTGGTTACGTTGCTTGAGCGTGATCATGCTTGGCCGACCATTACTTTGTTGAACAAGCTTTGGGATACTTGATTCTGAGTATCACGAGGGGCGTGAATGAAGTTTCATATCGTTGTTCTCTTAAGATTCACGATGGCTGCCTGATTGATGTGCAGGATTGCGTGACGAATGAGTCATAAGCAGTCATACATTCAGCCCATGGCTATCAATTCTCAACCAACATACTTAGGGCGACCAAGGCCCAGACCCATTCAACCAAAAGGCAAAGCAGTTTCAAGATGTCCCTCAAAGCTTTAACTCTGCCAAAGTCTTTGCCCGACCCAAATCAATGGGACAAACTCGTCGGCCAGTACAAAGAATTCCGCCTACTTTCTCTGCAACTATCGCCCGAGTCATTCAGCTCAAACTACGCACGTGAAGCGGCTTTCACTAGGGATATATGGGAAGCCCGTCTAAGCAACCCAGCAGCATCCAGTATCATCATCGTGTCCGACCCGAACCCCGGTGCAATTGAGGCCCTCTCGCTGATTCTAAACGAACCATGGCTCGCATCGCTTGTTCTGTATGGCCCACTCGAAGCCAAGACCGCGGCCAAAACATGGGAAGATCTGCAAAAATTCGAACCCGGAAGCACTTATTTTGGTCCCATTGCGGATGTGATCGAGTCTGCTTACGTGCTCAACGCGATTTACGTTCATCCATCGCAGAGGCGCAAGGGCTTCGCGAATAAGCTAATCGAGTACGCCAAGGACGTTGTTGTCAGACAAAATGAGGGCAAAAAGGTGATGCTGGTCCTTCTTGTCAATTTTAATTCTGTCGCGGCTATGAAATGCTATGAGAAGTCGGGATTTGAAGTCGTACATGATTACTGGTTTGATGATCCGAATGCTTCTGGAAAAACTCGAGGTCATGCAGCTGTAATGAGATTGGATGTCGGGAGGAATGATTCTCGAAGCTAGAACAATTCTTTTCGGAGCGGATCGTTCCATTTCTTCAGCGCGGTAGCTGGAATGAAACTATACGATGTGGAGGAATGCCGAGATAAATTGAATGAAAAATTCGGCGCTATTAAGACTCGCCAAGTGGCAATCAATTTTCTAGCCACATTGGCTTATTCATAGAGTGAACATCCATCGTGTAGCGATCGTATCCAAATATGCCTCGTGTTGGAGTGGCACGCAAGCGGTCAGTTTAATGTTCGGGAACTCCGGATCCAGCCAATTGTTGAGGTAACCAGCCACCGATCGTGGCGCTCACCTTTTGCAACGTTGTACCGCATTTGTGAAAGCGTGGTTTTAATTGGTATTTTTAGATGTCGGCTACTGCTAAAATACGGCTGTGCCTTGCGTTAAGATGCTTCTATTTGCGATGTTGAGATAGCTTCACTTCAGTCGCCTTCGCGAAAGAATGCGGAATTGACCGTCCAGCTACTCTCTGTTGGTCATTCATTGAACGGGAACAAGCGGGGTTACAGCTTCAAGGACGGCAGAACGGGTATCCGGATGCTAGGATGACCCTGAGCTATTGATCACTAGACCATGAGGCTGAGAATCATGGTGCATTTCCCCTCACTACAGCCTTGTATCGGTGGAACTTGTGATATCCAACGTCCCATCGCATCAACTCACGCTCGGATGATTATGATTGAAGCGCGAGTGAGCAATTGGGGTTACATGCATACGTCGTGATGTCTTCATCAGGAAGGTCTATGCTGATTAAAGCACGAGATCTGCTTGAATCAGCATGTGGAAGCGGGGAAACGATAAAGTCGATATACGGTCAGACCTTATGTTGTGTCGATGATGCCGGGTCCGAGTGGTGATGCATGCATCAAGGACCCTGTTCTCCATCAAGACGCATGGTTCAAGCGGGGTACAGCACCTCATGACGGATCAGCTGAGCCCACGATGGAAGCTTACTGAGACTCTCTCTCTTGGCAAATTCTCATGAGCTTTATTGAGTGATAAATTGACCGATCAGTGAATGGTTGCCTATTCAATGACATCAAATCAGTTGAGCTCGAATAAAGATCCGCGAGATCTTCAAGTCTCCGAAACAAAAGACCTGCAGATTGTCGTTCATCTGTGGAGAGCTGATAACGATCAGTGGAGAACAGGAGCTTTGACATGTTCTCTCGGTCGTGCAAGGGTCGACATGCAGAGAAGAATGGAGAAGGAAGAAAAGGTCGGTTAGAGCGGCGGGTAAAAAAAGAAGAAGAACGGGTCATAGTCATCCCTATCGTAACCTTCTTTTACGGATACAGCGGTTTTGCAGCCTCCCATTTTCTTAGCCGCTCGCTGTCTTGATAGCGTCTCGTATTTGGGGAGGTTGGCCGTTTAGCCTAGACATACGAACGGTAATGGACTAGCCGACCTTTATCATACGAAAATACCATGAGCAAAGAAGAGAAGAGACAATGAAATTATTGCTACAGTGAGTCAATTGACTTCTGATGATTGACCTGACGTCAGCAACAAGGAATTGCTTCCTCTGCTGACAATCCGCATGCTTTAGTTCAAAGTCCCTGGACGCATATCGCACACAGCCCGCTCACCCACGATATCGCGCTAGCCAAGCAGCTCACCACGATCTAGACCCTTGCTACCAAAAAAATGGCCGGTCGGGAGTTCGTATCAGTGGTTGGTAAGACTCCGCAAGCCACTCAACTACTGCACCATCCAACGGATCTGGAAAAGCCTCTTGTCTCATAGCAGTTCCCCTCTGGCCGTTTTTTTCTCACTACAGCAACTCACTCACTCACTCTTGGCAGGGTTTTGGTCCGTGCTATTGGTGATCTGATGCAAGGGGTGTGGGGATCCCTGCCGCTGTTGGCGTGCTCGCAAGCCAATCCTGGTTGCTTAGTCGACGCTAGCACTGCAATACGAGCCATCGCCTGATCGATATAAACCGAGGCTTTTTGACAGGGGAGGTTGGGAGCCCTCTTGGCTGTAGAGAGTAAACTATTAAACCAGCCTTCACCAATTGCCAATTGACTCGAAATCTGAGTACTATATCAACGTGCGTGAGAACATTAAAAAATCTCATCCTCTCCTCATCCTATCAATTTTTTATATAATTGTGCATTACTGACAAGCCATCTTCCTGTTGTACCTCGTCACACAACACTAGCAAGAATGTTCGCCAAAGCCATCGCAGCCCTCGCCCTCGCGGCACCTCTTGTCTCAGCCCAAACATTCACAAAGTGTAACCCCATGACAGCCAGTAAGTCTCACCACTATCCCAACAACTCGGTACACTTGACTTACACAACATAGCATGTCCTGCCGACCCTGCTTTTGGAAGAGACACTGTTCACTGTGACTTTACAAAGGGTGCATGTGACGCTTTCGCAGAGGATGCTGGTACTGCCCTTCAGCATAACGAAAACGGTGCTGTCTTCACAATTTCGGGACCTAACCAGGCTCCTACAATTGCGACGGGCAAGTACATCTTTTTCGGCCGTGTGGATGTCGAGGTGCAGGCCTCTACGGGTGTAGGCATCTGCACTAGTGCTGTTCTTCAGTCTGATAACCTTGATGAGGTAAGTTCACCACCAACTTATATAAAGCCTCAACTAACAGCTTCAGATCGACTGGGAGTGGCTTGGAGGCGATAACGCTCAGGTTCAGTCCAATTATTTCAGCAAGGGAGATGTTTCAACATATGATCGCGGTGAATTCCATCCCGTCGCCAACCCAACAGGCCAGTTCCATCTCTACTCCATAGAGTGGACTCCCTCTGCTATCAACTGGATGATCGACGACCAAGTCGTCCGAACTCTTCCCTACACCGATGCCACTGGTCCCAACGGTTACCCCCAGACCCCCATGCAGATCAAGCTCGGAACATGGACTGCTGGTTCTCCCGATGCTGCCCCTGGTACCATCATCTGGGCCGGTGGTCTTGCCGACTACTCTCAGGGTCCTTTCAACGCTTACTACAAGAGCATTTCCATTGTCGACTATGCTGGCGGTGACGCTCCTACAACATCGAGTGTGCGCGAGTATATTTACGGAGACCACAGTGGAAGCTGGAAGAGCATCCAGCAGATCAACTAAGATGTGTTAATGATTTAAAATAAATGAAGGAGATGGGACTTTAATGAGGATTTAATGAAAGAGGGGGGATACCATGATTTATGAGCATTTCAGCATTTTATAGACGATAAATATAATTATGATCACTTCAGCAATTTCAATAGCTTTTCTGTTTTTTTGCGACTGTCCTCTGACTAGTCATGATTCAGACTTTTCTGAAGCCCAACCTGTCCAATACGTATTGTCGATCGCGGCATCAGGTCTTGACGTACTAGATCCGAATTCTTAAACCGAGTATGCAGTTTAAATCTTTATTTCATTATTCTGTACTCTTACTGGCTTGTTATCGTGGTCCTTAACCTCATCTTCAACTTTAAAAGGCTGATGTCCAAGCTCCAGTATCCCAACCCTGGGAGTCAAGAAATGTCAGCACCTTACCTTAATAATAAACGATGAAAAGACTCAGATAACTTCAGCCAAGATTCAGTAAACCTTGGACTAATTACTACTCTTAATATCTAAGGGATTAGAGGATGTCTTGCTCACTAAGGCTTGCAAAACAGATCAATCATCAGCTGAAAACATTGTATTTTCAAACAATATCAAAGTCTCCTTACAACTTGCACTATTCCAAAACATCTTGATTAAATGGAATACAAAAAAAAAATGCTTCTCAGTCGAGAACAGAGCAAAAGAGTGGTTCCGCCCGGGATCGAACCGGGGACCTTCTCGGTGTTAACGAGATGCCATAACCAACTAGACCACGGAACCGGCCTGTGATTGGATGATTGATTCCTCACCACCGGGCTCTCAAGTCGCTGGCCGTTCCATCTCAGTGGTGTGTTGGTTGAGGCATCCTCTCATGGCTTCAGGTTCATGCCCCTGCTCTTGAGTTAGTGCCGTGACTGGGATTTCTGCGTCTTCTGCAGTTGCTGTGAGTCAGAATGGAAGTGGATAGAGAGACGTGGGAGGGTCAGGGTCATTCTGAAAATCAAACCTCGCTCGTCAATATTCGTTTGTTTAAAAAACAATACAAGGAGAAAGTTATGTAAATTTCCAATACGTATTCTTCGGCACCGCAACGACAATAACCTTGGTCCTTGCAAATAGGCAGAAGTAGCCCGATATCGCTCAATGTCCCTCGTGTAACAATAGGTAGTGGATCTGCTCCGGACCAAACAACCCGGGGTCAAAGGACCTTGATCGATGTAATGGCAGGATTCGTAGGCCCTTGGAGAGACTTTTACCTTGAGACCCCACTCATCTCTTCTTTCTCTGATCCACTCACTCATCTTGACGCACTCTGAATCCCTAGTCTTTGCTTTTGTCTTACGTCTTGTTGCGCGGGAACCCAACTTTCAATCATTTTGACATTTTTATGTGCTGTTTTGCTCAACATATCTCTTGCCAAGTCTTGCTATCACTACATCTTGCTTTAGTACAGTGCAGGCTCAAGGCAAAGCGTTGTGTTTGTTGTTAACGACCTGTGGCTGAGAGCTTATAATCACCATATTGGGCTTATTGGTGAGTCTCTGTTGCGAACTGACTAGGAAACCTTACTGACATGGTTGGGAGTGTTGCATTGAAGAGCCAGTAGGGAACAAGAAACTTGAAGTCTGTCTTGCAATTTCTTTGCCTCCGTGCGAACCGAAGTTGCTCGTCACAAGACTAAGAGTATCCGACGCTCGACCATACTCCCTGCGAGGAACACTCCGAAGAAAGATGTCTGAGCCCTCTCTCGACCAGCAGGACACAGGGTCCGTCTCTTCCGTCGATAGCTTTGACCCAGCTCCCATTCTGGTATCCAAGACAATCACCAGAGAAGAGGCACTCGAGAAGACCAACGAGAACATCGACAAGATGGGCAAGTCAAAATTTGTTGACAAACTCTTGAAGCCAGCGGTATCGAAGTGGCTGACCGAACCCATCCTTCGCGTTCTTCCTCCGGAGATGAAGCACACCGTTCATGAGTGGTGCCTGAGTCACGACCCGATGTGGTTTAACAAACTTTCCGAGTTCATCGACGAAGATATCTCCGAGTGGGAGTATAATGTTGAGGTCTCCAGCCGGCGAAAGGACATGGCCTTCTGTGGCATGGGCGCGGACATCCTTCGCTTCTACGTTGCAGATCTGAAGCCCTTGCGTAAGGGACTTCCAGAGCCGGAGCGTCGAGAGGTTGTCAACAAAGTCCGTCGGGGAGTCGCCCTCTTTGCTGACTTTCATGATGAGAAGATGAAAGCGATGGAACGCGAGGCGCACGAGGTTGTGGAGCAGGAGCGAGAATCGATGGAGATCGAGCGCAGCGCTTTCGCCACTGCGTTTGAGCTGCAGAATGAAGCCATCGCTGACTAGAGAGCGGGGATGGCGTTATCGCTTCAGAGCCTGCAGCATACATTGCATCAGGGTCCGCAGATGTTTCCGTGCATTGAACGGCGGTGGTACCGAAGTTTGGCAAAGACTGGAAGTGTTCCGGAAAGTCTTCGTCGTCTTGTCGAGTATCATTGTAGCTCAGATGAGGCGTTCCGTCTGGCTCAGCTTGAGGAGGCTTTCCGCATGGGAGAAACGATGGGTTCTTGAGAATCCAAACGGTCGAGTAAGTTCAGGTGCTGATTCCGTAAGTTGCTTTCGAGAATGTGGCTGACATAACTTTGGAACTCTAGGACCGCGATGAAAGATTCACATCGAGATATCAGATAAGGCTTATGAAGCGAGTGTGGTTAACCCTATATGGTATGAGGAGCTCCTTTCGGAGTTGTAAAGCGCCATTTTAGGGGATGGTAAAAAAGGGGAGTTGGAGAGAGGTGATTGGGAATCATGACTGCAGTGCAAGTAGGGTTGGTTGAAGACGGATAGACTTGGATGACGAGATTGTAAGAATACAGGTGACTTTGGAAAAAGACCAAGCTTGAGAGCGCTTTGAAAACTTCAAAAGCAGGGGCTGTTTATGCGTTGCATTTCTCTATCTCAGAGACATATCAATATTGGTTGCATCAGCTCGGTGAGGCAACTTCACTTGTTTATAAGGAAGTGGAAGGTTGGGCCTCTTAAGAGCGGTAGAAACACCGGGAGTGTGCTGTTGCGAATTTTGTATCAACTGAAATAATGTCAGCTTCTTTCAACAAAGAAATCCCGGGTGGGGTAGTGGTAGCATCCCACGGTCGCTTGGCACGATCCTCTTCGGGGGGCTGTTCTGTATTCCATTAAATAGCCAAGCGAAACTCCCGTGGGCGCATGGGTTTGACTCTTATCCCTGGAAATACCTTCTTATATTTCTTCATTTCGTAAATAGTTATTGCATTCCTTTTGGACTAACCCCTCTTCGCTCAACAGGCTTTGTTCAACAAATGTAGTTTATATCTCCCCCTTTCTAATATTATCTCTTTACCACACTTTGTTTATCCCTTCTCCTTGAGCTATTAGATTTAGACTCACGTTACCCTTGTGATTTTCACTCATTGATTTTCTGCCAAGGTTGAGGTCGAAACGCAGAGCTTAATGGTGATATGATACAGCGTCGGGCTGGATCTCGCCAATTTCAGAGGACTGGCGCCAATACGTCGGATGTTAGGCTGGTTATAAGCCGGCTGAGAAGAGAACATTTCATGACATAATGTCATGCCTAGCGTAGGCAACGTATCTAATCAACACAACACGATACATTTCATTACGTCTGGCAACTTATCATGGCCGACAGGGCACTGGTCCCCAACGCGATCGAGGATGCGGGCAGCGCAAAATTGCTTTCGAGATTTATTTGTGTACAATTTGTCGATTTTTCCGGACATCTCTAGGTCCCTATAACAAAGTGGTAATACAAACAGGGGGGCTCCATCCCACGCCAGCCGGCTTCACCGTGACTTCTTCCTCAAGGCCACGGGGCTGATTCGAATGATATCTGCCTCAAATATCGTCCGAGACAGCGCAAAAGGGTTGGTAGATGTTGAAAGAGACTTGTCAGACTAGCGGCATTTCTCTTGGTGATTTGTTCTGACGATGCTGATAGATCTTATGGTCGAGTTTGGTTGTATCTGTAGCTAGCCTTCCTTTAACCCCTAAGCTAATGCCGGCATGTATATCCTGGTTCTGTTATTTATAAGCAGGTTCTGCCCTACCCTGGAAACTTGAGTCTTTAAGGCTGCTCTTGAGGGTGCTTATCTTGTCCTTGAGCTTTAAAGGCGAATAGTCTTGCTTTACTATCTTAAAGCCTATAAGAACTACGTTATACCTATCCTGTATAAGAAAGCTGTGTTTATTGATATTGCTAAGCTTGATGCTAAGCTTGTGCAGCTGATCTAAAGCCTTCTTGCAGTTATTGATATCTGCTGGCCTAGTAGCTCTTGCGCCTTCTACCTACTCTGTAACGAAGCTAACTATCTGCCCATCTTTGCCCTTAGTAAGGTGGCCTAGAAACTTAGGACCGATTCCGCTGCTACTAATCTATTAATAGGCGGCCGTCTTGACCTTAATAGAGGGGATTTCCTAGGGTCAGACTGTAAGTTTAATAAGCATGGGTTTGCTGCCCTTAACTTCAGGATGTATTGAGACGGAGACTTGTTGCCTTACTTGCTCTTGTTGCGTGAATTCTAACTTATTGAGCTTTACGGGATGCTAATAGTTTTTTATCCTGGTAAGTTGTACTGTCTTGGTCCTGATAAAGGTAGCCTTCCCTGCCTTGGGGTCCCTAGCTATAAAGCCCTGGTTCCAGTCTCTAGTTGGAAATGATGGGAAAAGCTTGCTAAGCAGGGTAGGCTTGAAAGTAACGGTCTTCCTTGGCCCTGCAAAACGTGCCTGGTGCGGTTAATACGTACTTTACATGTTGCCCGTCGATGAGGAAGCGATAGTTACTATTACTTGTGTTGTCGTTGTCGATGAGATATGCGAGAAGCCGTACGTTTTTGTTCCTTTCTTGAGGCGCTATTATTGCGGAGAAGCGGTGTTGAGGCGATAGAAGATGGCTGCGGATCGGTAACGAAGTGCTAATGTAAATGGCGGCTGTGGAGTATGACTACTTGAGAAGGCGTGTTCTAACAGGAGTTGTTGAGAACTGGATGGATGGTGCGCCGAGCTGAAAGGTCAGAGCCTCGGACGGCCTGGAGCGCGAAACAATAAATTACCTGAGGGGCTTAGCGATGCTGTGCTCCGGGTGGCGGAATATACGTTAAAAAGGGAGAAGTGTGAGTATACGCGCTATGGAAGCTGGTCTCTGATGGCGGGCTTGCATTTATTACCCTATGTGCCGCCCAAGGTGAGGTGAGGTGCGTGCGTAATGCAGGGCTCCCTCCCCAAGAACTCAGGGTCAAACATCCGCTGATAAATGGCCGCGATCCCTTACTGAAGCACTCTAGCAGAAACGCGCTGGCCTGGAGCTATTGCCTGAAGCGGTGTCTGGCGGCAGAATAAGTGAGACATTGACTGGGACGGGAATCACGCACCTCACCGAAAAGGGCAACCTCCCTTCAAGCATTCCAGGTCTTAGACTTTACCTTGGTTAACTCACATGGCCCAATCAATTTGCACGAAACCTATGCATTAACTTAATGATATATCAAAGCTTTTGGTGCTACATAAGTATCCAATCGGACGGAGCCTTGCCATTGCAAGACCCTTTGCCTCCTTTTCTTTGTGCTGTTCCACGCTAAGCCCTCGCTGCTTGTCTCTACTACATGTCATTGTTTTCTCTTCCATGTCAGCCCTAGTATAATCAACTTGCCCTGGTTTCTTCAAGGATTCATACTACTATGATGCCATCTCAAGGCTGATTGAACTTCAGACTCTATTCTGGGATCTTGATAAATTACATAAAGACTCTACTGAGTTTCTCAAGTTTACCAAAGGCCGTCCTTAAGACCACCCTAAAGCTTCATAATATTTGACCAGTTTAGTCGTACTCCATACCCTTCCATGTGTATTGTACTACACAGCCAAATCTCATCAACCACGAACACGATAGACAGGCCAGCCAGTGGCAGTGAGAAACTCGAGCGCCGACTTCCGAGCATCATCCCCGAACCTGTTCCGAAAGTTTCGGTAGTTATCCATGTCACGGTAGCTCTTCATCTCTAGCGGAACAAACTCTTCATCGCCGGCAAGAAGGCAGGGCAAGAGTGTATTACCCCAGACAGAGTGCAGATCGCCACGGCTCATGTGGCCAGCTTCGTCAATGGCGATGCCCCGAGCCCGCTCTACCTTCCATTTCTTGAGATGATCCTCGGTGTGGGCTAAAGATGGGGTCGTACAGACAATGTCGGCGTTCTCAATGAGCATCTTCATCAGTGCCATGATTTCAGTGTCTGCAACGGTTTTGCCAGCCACGTACTCTTCCCACGAAATCTTGCCAGATACCAGTTCGAGGAGAGGGGCAAGCACATCTATTCTTGCGACTAACACCTGGAATTCGTGTAGGGTTTTCCTGTCATCCTTGTGCAGCAGTGGGAGAGAGTCGGAGCCAAGGCAGACAAGAAGCCAAAATGTGGCCGAGAGATGGAGCTTTCAGTCCAACTTAACCCCCCATTCATCACCGCCGACCGCTTCATCACCGAGGTGAGGGTATTGAAGTAAACGCTTGAAGGCTTCGCATTCAACCTGAAGTTGAAAGCCACGGATGATCAGAGCATCTCGGCTACTAGCTTCCTGGCCCCTTCCCATGTTGTACTTGCATGCGACGCTGCGAGAGACAATATAGGGGTCAGAAGCGAACTTGTTGACGGCGTCAGGAGTCGGACCGCTTGCCATGACGGTTCGCACGGTTGCATGCATTGCAAGAACCGCCACGGGGAAAACGGGGGTATAGTTGATATTGGTTCCCTACATTTCTCGTCAGTATGTAAGGAATATGAGTTGAAGGGCTAAATTCTCACAGTTGTGATGATACCAAACCCTAGAGGACGGTTGCTGAGGTAGTAACGAAGTGGACACTGGTCAGCCTCAGAAACCTCGGACAGCAGAGCATCAGGCCAGCCGCTTCTACCATTCTCTTTGAGAAAGTCGACAAACGGTAGCATAGGTAAAGCCAATCGTTCGCGCTGGCCACCAATATTCACATCTCTCATGTGGCCTGCCATTTCGTTCACGGCCGGGTCTGCGGCCACCGTCGTCTTCCAAAAAACATCACCTCGGAGGAGATCTCTGTGAAGACTCATGAGCAATGCCTTGTTCCCGGCATTAAGCTCTAAGACTTCACG
Organism: Fusarium succisae; assembly: GCA_013186925.1. Classification (NCBI taxonomy): domain Eukaryota; kingdom Fungi; phylum Ascomycota; class Sordariomycetes; order Hypocreales; family Nectriaceae; genus Fusarium; species Fusarium succisae. Next base: position 224,505 of record JAAOAW010000318.1, on the reverse strand, counting down.
GCCTTGATCACAGAAGAGACGATTTGGGATGGCGGATGGCAAGAGGTCGCACACAGCGTCGACTTGGCGCTTGGCGTCGTGAAGCTGTATATCCCATTCGAACGAAACGCGATTCTAAAGCGAATTGTCGGTATCGTAGGCGGCGTCAGCTTCCTCGCGGCTGTCAAATTCCTTGATAATCAGCTGAGTATCAAGTGGTTCGATGACCCTGACGACGAAGTCCTTCTCAGTGAGCGGATGTCGGTTGAGCAATCGTACTTCATCGGGATCATGGCAGATACGGGCTGACCAGCGTTCTGAAAGGTCTTGTGTCCATGACTCGGGGACTTCATCGGGCCCGGGGTGAACTACTAGCTTCATGGTGCCGTTGATATAGGCTTGAGACCATGCGGGGTTCTTCCAAAGCCCCGGTTCCATCTTCACGATGGCTAACCATCTTTTTAACTGCAGGCTTGCCGGATGCTTAACGAAGTACGCGGAGCCCGTTTTGGTGGTCACGTCGAGACACCATTTCTGAATCCACATAAAGTCCTGGACTATGCTCCGAGTGAGAGCAGTCACATGAGAGGCGTCGGTTTCAAAGCCCCATGCAGTCTGGAAGCGGTGGCCTTTGATCTCATAGAGCTGCTTCACATATCTTTCCATATCCCATGATTGGTCTGAACCATAGCCGTAGTCGAAGCTGGGTGCTAAGCTGGCCACACTCCAATTTGACATCATGGCAGTGTCTATCTTAGCAGCAAGGAAGCAAAAGTGCTGCTGTTGGAAGATATCCAGGAGGCTAAGCCCGCCCAGGACGGGTGACGTATCAGGAGATCGCAGCCAATCTTCAGCCGGATGACATGGGTTTGAATATGGAATTCCAAATCTCTTGACGGAGACTGCTGTGTTCTCGCCAGGGAAGACCTCAACCTCGTTTGGCAACGGAAACTCGATCACGAGGCTAAGTTATGAATCCTTATCTGGGGTTCTCACAGCGCGCAGATAGGTGGAAATACTGGTGGTGACGCCGAGTTCCTTGCCGCCGAAAGGTTCGCCATTGATCTGAAGAACACATGGTGTTTTCAGCGTGGGAGGAAGATTATACTTTGGAGCTACGGCTTGCTTTCTGGGCATGCTGATGGTGATGTGGGTGGTTTGAGAATTTAGAGAAGAGTTAAAAAGGCTGAAGAGGGGCAGGATCAGAATCGCTATGCGCCTCGCAATTATCTAAGCGAAGGCTACCAGTACATAGCGGAAGTTGTTCAGCGCTAGGGGGTGGCAGACAGCTGGCAAACACCGCTACCCACGCGTACCAGTCAAGGGAATGTTAAATAAAAAATGAATGAAGTTCTCTCTACCATGAATCTCTTAGGATGGATAATTGGCATATGTGTTTCAAATGCCAGACTTGCCTTGCTGCAACTCTGCTTCTCATGTTTGGCAGCCAGTTCGTATCGTCTTCGTCAACGAAGCTACTCACACAATATTTTCCTCCTTTACCATAAGAAATGGGTATTCTATAAGTACAGATATTAAAGTTTCTTTGTTTAATGCTCTTAAGATGGCGTTCAAGAACCCACCCCAGGGTGGGCATAACTCTTTGCACCACCGACCACTTTTGTTATACAGCTTGTAGACGCGGGAGGTTTTTAGCCAGTAGTTATTTATTTACTCGTAGTATCACTCGCAAATCATGAGTGGATGTCTCACTCTTGAAGACATCATGGGTCGTTCAAAGGAGGCCATTACCCTTGAGACTGGATGACAAGAAGGGCAACTTTACATAAATTTATATAATTTAGGCAAAGTTTAGCAAATTACAGATATATTTATAAGAGCTTCAAGTTCCTTCAGACCTCTTTAGTACCTTATTCTACTGTCAGACTGTTTGTTGCTAGTTCCGCGGCCCAAGGTCTGTACAGGTCTTTGACCTCACTCGAATCTGGCTCCACTTTTCTCGATGGGAGCATCACGGCCCCAATTTCAACCTTCCATTCCCAAGTTTTCTCTCTCCACAAAATTCAAAGACGCAATCCTGTGAGTTTTTAGAACACTAAGATCTCCTATGTTTCTGACCACCTATCTACCGCTCTAGTTGCTAATCAACAATGTCGCTGAAGATCGAATCAAAGACAAAGCCTCTCGATCCCGATATCTACCAAGACACTCTGGACATACACAGAATTGGAGTAGACGTCTGCAAAGATATCCCTGTCCGTGATCTCATTCCAGTTACGATAACCAAGCTCTGTGAAGCTATCACCACCGAAATCTTCCACTCGGCTGGAATTAAGAAACACAAGGCATCAGGGTGTTTCAAAGCCATAGCTCGACAAATCAACAATACCGGAGTACTTGCACAATCGAAACTTGAGTCGCTCGGAGGCGTTTATTTTCTTCAACAGAGCTTATTAAATGTCGTGAGATTACACGCGAGTACCAAAAAGATTGCCTGCCCACCAGCACATCTCATGGGATGTATGATTGCAGCTGTCGCCTACCGCAAGTTACAGCCTGGCAATAAAAAGTTCTTTGAGGAGAATAAAGATGTTATTAAGGTGTTCGGTGAACTCAACGGAATCCAGTGGCTACCGGTCGCTGTCCAGGTGTGGCAAAAAGTCAAGTCATCCGCGTTTCTCATTGAATTGGACCCAAATAATGAAAAACCCGTCGCAACACGTCGAACGTTTGATGGCAAACTACTTTGGGTCGTCACCACAAGAATGCCCGAAATGAACAAATACGAGAGCATTCTTCGCAACACCTTGTGCCCAGCTGTTCAAGGTTCTGGCCCAATGGTTCTAAAGCAAGAGCCTGATGACGAAATTCTTCCATCTGTTGAGCCTAACGACATCTCCAAGGAGCCGATTACTCTAAGCGACGACCATGAGACGGAGGAAGACATTATCACATTACGCGACTACACCCGACAGATGAAAACACTTGCAAAGAGACTCTCGACGCCGGATCGAGTAATTGCCAGACGGACACGAAAGGAAATCATGAAGAAGCCAGATAAGGTCGGAGAACAAGAGGTCGAGAAAATTGGTCCACCAAAGGAGTTCTTTGACTCCTACACCCATTTGAAGGATGTTTGGAAGACCTGTCTCCAGAACAGCGTTGCGATCCCGAACAGCCTTCGTGTTCTTGTCGATCACCACTGCACGCCAAGTCAGGTCTTTCACTTGACGGAGTTGGAAAAAGAACATCTCGTCGAGACTGGAATGGTAATTGATGATTGATGAGAGCGTTTGGGGAGAGAGGCAGAACACAAGCCAAGTCCACGCCATGACAACTCGACAAGGCGCATTCAACAGCAGTGGTTCTCAGGATATTTGATGGTGTAAATTAGTTAAACCTCCCTGACAAAAGCCAGACCTTACAAATGTCTCTTCCATTCTCAGTGCCATTGTGTCATCATCCAAGCATATTAGTTGATAGGTAAAGCGGGTGACATCCCAATGAAACATATCATGCCAACAACTCAAAGATCCCAGTTAACTTGAACACTTGGGAAGACAATATCATGGGAGTTATCTAAACATATTCTTCATTTTGTCACTCATGCATCAACAGCCTTTGACTCACAAGTTGTAACGAAATCTAAGGTCTTCTCGCATGTTGACTCTTGTTTGACTCTTCTTCGAGTCACTCTTCCTCTGAAGGAGGGTGGGAATAAGCTACTGTGGTACACGCCAGTGCCTAAACTCCACTAAAATCGCATAGACAAATGTCTCTGCGATGTGGTTGAACAGTGGTGCAGGGAGCACTGCCTGCCAGTGTCAGGAGCATCGATGTTCCGCCGTCAGTGACGCAGCTGCGTAAGGTATATAGCCCTAAGTAAAAGACCTCTAAGCAAAAGGGACAAGATAACAAGACGGTGTGTGGTCAGGTGGACACTTCCCAACCAAGTAGAAGGTGGTCATCTTACAGATAACTTCGGGGCTACACCTTCGACCCCCAGTCATTGACCCCTGACGAGGGCGAGACTCAATCCTGACCAAACTTTTTGGCTTTTTCAACGCTTTGACTTCCTGAAAGTTCCTGTTCAGACCCACGAAAACTTTTATTCCTTTCTCGTTGCGACAGAAGTTGCATCGCTTACTTAATTATGTTACTCTTACCTGCATTGTGGTAGTTCGCGATGTGTTTTCTTATTCCACATATCACCGCATCGGATCGCACACACAACATGACGTTCGCACTCCATTATCGTTTCTTCCTGGAGCTCTGCTTTTTAGATATCAGAGAGCACAATTACTTAGCAATGTGATAATTACAAAGCACATGTAGCCATGGTTTCGCTCCGAGCGCCAAACGCTGTGGCTTTCGATCACGCCTTGCTGCACGCGACGCTGCTTCCCTCCACTGAAGATCTCATTCAAAAATGACCAGAGTTGGCAATACTTAATAGGTCCTCAGATTCAAATCTCACCTCCCGCTTACGATGATGCACTCGCCTCGAGCGACGGACCGACAACCCTGAGAACATCCTCGCTACTTGGTCCTGATCACATCTAGGGGCGCCTCATTGAACGGAATCGTGATTTGCAAATTCGACAAGCCATGCTCTGATTATAAACTGCACCGAAGTCGGAACTATTCATCTGAAACTCCTGAATAATGTTTTCTTTGCCGATGGCCATCTCTGGAAAGCCTAGACCAGCCTATACCACTATCTGAGGTCTGGCGCTCATCTTGCTCCGTTTCTTGAGCATTTTTCATAAGAAAAGTAATGAGAGCCAATCTTGTCGTTGAGAGGTCGAAGAGGTGAGGTTGTCGTGAGATGTTATATTTATGGGTCTTGTTGATGGTGATAGGACGGAGGCCCACCTGGGTCCACAGCAGCCCACTACATCCCATCAACTCATCTCAGCCTTGAAGAACATTGAATTGAGGCACAGTTTATCCATCAATTATTTATGTCACAACAGTAACTCGAGCAAGAATTCCTCCATCAGCGCACCCTGGCTCGACAGCCCAACGTCAATGGAGCGTTTACCAAGAGGGCTCATTGGACCAGCCTGATTTTGGCGGCGATGGTACGTCAACACTCAATACGGTATTCTGGTAGTCCACATCAAAGGTTCATTCTCAGAATTGATTGATGAATTCGTCAGTCTCTCTACATTAGTCCGATACTCCTAGCAAAACCTCAACTTTGAATTCGCATCGCAAATTGTCGCCTGGTAGATACTGCAGCTCCTGTTGGAGTGGAGTCAAAGTTATGTAATTATCCTGAGTATTGTTCTGGCCTGGCCAATCTTCACCGCATTTCAGCAAAGTCATACACAGCGACCACTCCTAGAATCATCCAAGTTTCATCTCCTGCGCCCCATCTTCTTCTCAGCTCAGTAGTTGGCTGATGAATCTGGACGAAAAGTAGATGTCGGGATGCGTTTGGATGTGTAAGAGCTGGTCTTGGAGTCTCGAATGACTTAACAGGAACTTTCTAAACGAGGACCTACAGATCCAGAGGTAGTCAGTTATATATTAACAACTAGGCTTTTTCTTTGTTCTTTGTTACCACAAATTGCGAAATGATACAGAAGGTGTCATTCAGTGTCCAGAAGAACTGTGGGGTTTTGCGTTTGGCAAGAAAACAAGTCTATATTGATAAATCATTCGTGCTAAGTCATGACGAACATCGCTCTAATGGAAGTCGTAATGATCATACAGATGAGACTGCTTTTGTCAGGATAATGAGTTAATAACAGGTTGCATGATATTAGCTTCGATATGGAATCTTTTCTTGTGCAGCGCCTTGGTGTGGTTGTGATGTTGATTTCACAAATCGGCAGTGAAGCCATTTCCATCAAACAACGATGAGATTGCTTTCTCATATTTAGGTAACACAAGCAAGGCCATTCTAACATTTGTTATGTTTACTCAAGGCTGTTTCCCTCGCGACTCGTTTGACTCGATATACGTAAAAGATCGTGTCTTACTAATGCGAACAGGCAAACTGCATCCCTAACAATAAACAGCTAAAGCTTGGCCGCCAAACTCTTCCTTGCTTCCTTCTCTTTATCTCTCAGCAATCTCCTCAGAATCTTGCCACTGGGACTCTTTGGAATTGTCTCAATAAACTCAACGCCACCTCCAAGCCACTTGTATCTTTGCTTGTGATCCTCAACATGTTTGCAGATCGCACGAGCAATAACATCATCAGGCTGTCCTCGACAAACATCGGATTTGACGATGTATGCTTTGGGCACCTCGCCGGCTTTGTCGTTGGGTGTTTGGATGACAGCGCAGTCTGAGACGTATGGGTGTGAGAGGAGATGAGCTTCGAGCTCTGCGGGGGCAACTTGGTGTCCCTTTCCACATGTCAGTCTCTATTGCGGGAGATCTAAATTCGATGGGCTGTCAAGCAAACTTACATTGACCTTGATAAGCTCCTTGAGTCTATCAACCACTACGAGATGTTCGTTCCCGGAAGACGCTAGCCGAATGAGAACCTCGTCGCCAGTTCTAATCCAGCGACCGTCCTTCCTCCAGATGAAAGTCTCGGATGTAGCACGTTCGTTGTTCATGTAACCCAAGACCAGCGAAGGTGTCTGCACCAGGAGCTCACCTGGCTTGTTGTACTCTGTGATCTCTTCGCCCGTTTCTATATCGATAATCATGGCCTTCGTAGAGGGCACCAAAGAGCCTGAGGATCCGATATCGATGTCGTCTTCACTTGTGGTGCAAACTACTGTACAGGTTTCGGTCAAACCTACCCAAGTTAGCACTGCTATGGCTCAAGTTGGGGGATGCATGTTACCGTATCCTTGTCCTACCCGCCATTTCGGATACTGTCTTTTCACTTCTTCAACAACTTCGGAGCCAAGAGGTGCAGCACCGGTGTACAGCCAGCGTACAGACCTCAGGTCATACTTCGAACATAAGGCCTTGTTGTGGATGATGCGGATAATGATTGGGGGGACCTATAGCCGTCAGAACATAGACTGTATGACAGAAATGGCAACTTACGACAAACATGTGTGCAATCTTGTATGTCTGGACTGCAACCAAGGCCTTTTCCAGGTCAAACTCAGGCAGAACAACAACTTCGTCACCTCGGAAAGTGCTGGCAAAGGAAATGATGAGTAGTCCGTAAATATGGCTAAAGGGAAGAGCACCAAGACATGCTTGCGTCTCGATTCCATCTTTCTGGCGGGAAACGCTCTCGTACGTCGTGAGTTGAAGGACGTTGGCGATGATGTTTCTATGGGAGATCATGACTGCTTTCTACCATCTGTGAGTAAACAAACAGGCCGCAACAGTCCCATGCACTTACAGGAAGTCCAGAAGTCCCGCTGGAGTAGCAGAGAAAGGCGACTTGCCTCGCACCTTGGCCCTTGACCCATTTCAGAGGTTCCAACTCTGGGAGCTCTGCGCCCTCCTTCACGAGACCATCCAATGTCGTAAAAGGTAGTTTTGAGTTGTCGTCTGGTGTAGCTAGAATGAATATACGATCTTGAGGAATGCCCACGGCCTTGGCTGCTTTGACGGCAATATCAATTCGGCTGGCGCATGTGAAGAGCGCTTTGACCCCAGATGATCGCAGTTGATGCTCCAGGTCAGAAGCAGAGTGTGCAGCGCTCGCGGGCGTGATAATTCCGTTCAGTCGGTGTACAGCTTGCGTAACTGAAAAGCTGTCAATCTGGAAACCATTAGTCATCCCTAAACAGAGTAGATCAAATTTCACCTACCGTGTTGACGGAAAAGATGGAGACGACCTTGTCCCATTCAACACCGTCGTTAGGCGAAAAGTCGAGTCGTTTGGCGAGCGCACGGGCGAGGAAGTCGGCTCGCTGATGAGCTTCTATCACGGAATGTGATCTTCCCGTGATGCCGCAAGTAAATGGGTTTCTTGATTTGGCGACTGGAAGTCGGCCGTAGTTTTCGCTTGTCATGAATTCGTAAAGGGAGATGGAATCAGGCGGGTCTACAAAAATGAGCGCTGTTTCTGTAAGCTGGGGACTAGTTCATACCGATTGGGAGCTTTGGCACCCATGATGGAGGTGTGAAGACCATTTTCGCGTAGTCGGAGTATGTGGGAAATTGAGTTACCGTGATATCTGTGATTTATGTCTAGGTATGTGGGTGGGCCCGGAGGACGGTCTTTATAATTGAGGGTTCGGATCAGAACCCCTTGAGTGAAAACCTTGCGGGGCAACAACGGTAATTGCAAGCGGCAAAGGAATCTGGAGCTAGGTCTAAAGAAAGTCTGGGGTAAATAATCCTTTGCATGCATTAAAAGTATGTGCTGTAATGACCTGCTGGAGCTGTTGAAGTCCGGGTTCAGCATATCCGAAGGTCAGACGCGAACCCGAAACCCGAAGGCTTCGGATCACAGAACCACTTCGGATAAGAGTTTGAAAGGCTTTTAAAACATCGGGGAATCGCTTCATCAACTACTTATGATACAAATCTATCAATTTCTATTGAGACATATTCTATCTTCGTGACTGTTGGCCCAGCTTTTCGTGTATATACCGAGGTCGAATTGGTTATCCTGTTGTCTGTATTACCCTTCACTCCCCATGTACCTTGCTCCTCGATATCATTATTACCGTCTAGCAGTTGAGATGCGAACAGTTGTTTCGTTCTTGACCATAATTCCACCAAACGGCGAACCAGTGTTGAATTCCTCAGACCCACGATCATGAGCACGGCCAGTGACGGTTGACAAATTTCCTCGATACCGATCCATAGCATGACTCTCAAAGTCGGACAATGAACCGCGACCGCCTTGATCGGAATCGGCAAGTTGATGAGTCGAGCTTGACTCGTCGTTGTCTTTGTTATTGGGAAGGGTTGACAGTCGAATCGTGTTCTTGGTTTGACTGCGGCCGTGACTGCGCCCGTAGCTGTGCCCGTAGCTATTTGAACCGGATCCAATGGTCGATGTTGGGTTCGTGCAAGTGAAGAGATATAGTATGGCAGGGCGGACGGTAGGTAGGCAGGCTAATAAGCGTTAGTAACGGCCAGGGAAGCAAGATTGGATACATACTTGATACAGTGACAAGATTCACTTCCACAGAAGCCCATACAACAATTGTGACCAAGTTCCAAGTTAGATCCTCCGACGTGGCATCGAACTGAGTCGAAGCCACGATGATGACCATGGCGGAAGCGCAAATGCTGCAAGAGTTAGAAAAACTCACATTGCGATAGCGTCGTCACTTACACAATGCCAAACAGAAGCATGAGCATGATACCGATCCTCTGAAAGATAGGTAGCTGTAGTTTGCGAACCTGGAGAATTGGCAGGGCGATGATTGCTATGTCGAGCATAACGTGGACCAGGATAGTACCGAAGAAGAACTTTTTATCCTCGATGGCGCAAGAGCCTCCTGCAGAGGGATCCCAGAATCGCTGCACCGGGATACAATGGAAGATACCCATGAATGTCTATTATCGTTAGTCTCCTCTGGTGCAGTATGCTGCGGGTGCACTCACTCGAATGATAATCCATATCAGTGAACAGCAGGCCAAGATCTGAATGGGCAGCTTGATGTTGGTGACTCGAAACATGCGCCAGTAAAAACTCAAGATCGATCCTTTGGCGCAAAAGAGGGCAGTGGCGTAGAATAATTCGGCGACGTAGAGGATAAGACTGTTATGCATCAATATCTCCGCCTTGGTCCCGTGACCATGAATGTCGTTGATATGAAGTCCAAGTCCAGCATCTTTGATCCCTGATCGAGGTTAGATCCGGTCGTTTTGAATATTGGTTGAGACGTACAGATAGGAATGATCACCACCCAAGCAATCGCTACAGACTTGTTGAAGTTAGTATAGCCCTCAAAGCTAATGACACGTAGAGTCGCAAACTAACGTAGCACCCAATCGCAAACCAATCATCCCACCAAAACTCAATCCTCGTAAGGCGTCGACTCAATAACCGTAGCCCGATAAAAACCGTCGCAGCCCCAAACGTGATGAATTCCGAAATCCACAAATCAATCTGCTTCGACTCCCTCGGGGTCGTCTCCATCTTGTAATGGGCAAGTAACCTCTGTCGTCAAGACTCAGAAGCCAAAGAAAGAGAAGAATAAAAAGAGGCGCATCAAATAGATTAGCGAACCGCCTGAGGGATCGTGCTATGATATACGACCTCTGCTCCCGCGGCAAATCATGGATCCAGGATCGACACGTACGTGCATTAGTGAATCCACAGATGTTTTGGGCCGTTATGAACTAGACCTGTGAGTTAAGAACTAACTGGGGCTGGATATGTTCTATGCAGATCCAACGGCCGGCGTTATACTAGGAGTCGGCATATGGCTATGCTATTATTCGCTGTCTATATAACTGGGCAGCAGCTGAGCACACGAGTCATCGGTTGCCAGCGGTGAACGGCATCTCCTTGCCCTGCTTTTTCAAGGACACGGGATTTGGGATTTCTTCAGTGCCGATCGTTTTGTGGGCTACTTGTGCCGCGAGTGGTGAGATATGTTAAGAACCCCTGGCGCTAGTTGGGCTTCTCCAAGGATTGATCTGGGAGGGTCTCACGGGATACGGGGCTTCCGGTTGCATCGCGGAGAATACGAGGATGAGAAGACGTATAAAAAAACGAGCATTTACATTTTGGAGATGCTGGTCTAAAAGATGTCTGGAAGCTCGAGATAGGTATGACACCTACGAGAACTAACAGCCACTACGATCCATTGTCTGTGCAATTCAACGGCATTCAGTGCTGCACAACTTTCACTAACTACTCCACATTGGGTGTCGTCAGCTTAAACTAAAACAAGGCTGCTTTTAATTTTGCGCATCTACCGTTGGCCCGCTGAAACCCGACGGGCACTACGAGTCATTAACGAGACTAGATCTACAGCTACTATTTCTGACGAGCCAATCGGAGTGATTCTATATCGACGATCATCTTCAAACAGAGACTTTCCCTCCGAAAGGATGCGTCTTGACTTTGGTCGGTATTTGAATTAGAGTTTGGGAAATGGAGTCTTGAAATGAACATTGTGGACACTTATGGAGACGGGGAGAGCGGTTCGCTTCGGGGGTTAGGGATGATGCTTGACTATACGGGTTATCCTTGTTGTGAATGCATTACTTGGTCTCGAAACATTAGGGCAGAGCTTGGACTTGTGAAATCCATAATAGCCTTGCTTAGTTTTTGTAATAGATAATTTGAATATTTAAGTATGTCATGGATTCGATGCCTTCGTTCTGGGCTAGTAATTAGGTCTTACAGGTAAGCCATTAAGAAGTTAAGAGATGACTATAGATCTATTAATCTCATATCTACGTACAGAGTCTGTTTTAGACAGTGAAACTAGACACTAACTCGAATAGCACAATGATGACACATATCCAATAGATAGAGTTTGACTCGTAACGTCGGCAAATTCTCGCACCGTCTCCAATTCTATAGTCCCCGTCGGAGAATACAGGGATAAGACTCCAACTCCTCCTCTTGACTCCAACACGCTTCTACCGTCACACGCTCCTATAAAACCATCAAACCCCTTTGTTCTGACTCAACACGTCGCATCTCTCAATGTAACTGCAGCCTCGTTATGAAACGGGATTGCTATTCGATCGGCGACAGCGTATCTCAAAAGTACCTCTCCCGCCCGGAGACGGACCAATCGGTATTGGGTCTAGTTGCCGCGCCCCTTTTACTCGCGACAGGGGGTTGAATCCGAAAATTCACTAGGATTCGTATTCAAGCGGGTTTGCCGCCGTTGCCGTTGACGTTGCAGTGAGAAGACTGGGATGCATAAGAAGCAACGGAGATAGTTGTCAAAGCGTTGATTAAAGACGAATATTAATCTTCCATCAAAACATTACTTCCGAGAATGGTATTGCTTTTGCACCCATTATGGTGTGTTGGCTTGATATGTCTCTGAGACGTCATAAGCTTTAGGCATCGATCAATTATCGTGGTTTAGTACCTCAATATTGTGTAGTTACGTCTTCTCGGAGGATCTCCTTGCTTGTGATGTTGTCTATTGTTGGTACATACATCAATTCCGTATAAGCCTGTGTTGACCTACGGCGAGCAAATGATAAGGTGTGACAGTTTTATCGTTTTCTCAGCCATTGCCTGTAAGAAGTTTGTTACCCTGAGCAAGTTTGCGCATCCTTATTAATTATTTATCTGTCTGCTTTGGGGAGTCCTGCCAGCAAAGAAAAGCAAATCATGCTTGTGAAATTGTCTCTTAGATTTCCTTGATGCGAGACGCTGTATTGTCCTACGGCTTTGATCCTGTCAGGATTCGGTAATGATCACCCGTCCAATATAACAAGCAAAACTACGTTAGTCTGTGCAGTTCAAGTCTATCTATCCAGCTTTCAGGTTTGCGTGTCACCGTGCTAACCATGGAGTTTTGAATAGATTCTTATCTCCAAAGCTATATTCAAACACCGTAGCAAATCCCAAGCTGAGAGGACTCAACGCAGTCTTCTTCTATTTTTCTCCCTTAGGTTTGCGCAATCTTGACATTGAATAAGAAATGTGAGCATTTAAAACAGAAGACATTGTATATAATCCAAAAGCTCTAAATGATCTATTAGGTTCGCATGCCTACTCTAAGGCCAGAGATGTAAATAAAGCTTCAGCCCCAGCCTAATGGCCAAGAAGACATATGTAACAGAGCCAATATAGCCATTTCCTTATTAATTTCAACTTATTGTCTTACTTGACAAATCATGTATAATCCGATAGCCAGGTTTTCTGGTAACTGTTTCCCCACTAACCATTCACTTCCTAGTATCTAGTGCTGCAATAAACAACAAAGAAAAATGCAATGCCTCGTGTTTGTCTTCTGTCAGTGTTTGGTTTGTCTGGATAATATTCACTTGGTTAGGCAGCTGAATCTCCAACTATATAATGCAATAGGCTCTCCCAAATCTCTACATATCCATGTTCTCGATAACATATCACCAACCTGGGTCTTAACCATGACGTCCCTTCAAATAGATCTCGTTGAGCCGCCAAGAACACCTGCATATACCATGTATCTACCTCCTCTGAAATACGAGAAACTTCCAACACCTACGTCTATTCGTCTTCTGAAGATAGACCGTCTCCCCAGTATTAAAGACGACTTGGACTTCTTCCGACCTATCACTTGTTCACTAGTGGTCAAAGATCTCAATGACCAGCCCAAGTACGATGCATTGTCGTATACTTGGGGTGATCCGCTGGGTCGTGAGACGAGCAGCTCAGACTCAACAGCCCCAGGTGGCTGGGCAGCTACGCCGTTCGGTATAACTTGTAACGACCAGAGAGTTAAAGTCACAACAAATTTACACACTGCTCTGATCGCCATACGCTATCATCTGTCCAAGCCGCAAACGCCTATCTCACAATTGCCGTTCTTCAGGATGTCGGAATACATCTGTGTTGATCAAATTTGCATCAATCAGGCCGATATTTCCGAAAAGAGTTCCCAAGTCCAGCTCATGGGCCGAATATATCGCGAATGCGTTCTGGTTCATATATGGCTTGGGGGTTATCAGAAAGACAACAGGGATCTGCAGTATGTCCGGCAATCCCTTGAGCCACTCAACTGGAAGTCACATAAATGTGCCAAATACAAGGCCCTTGACATGGTGGATCGCCAGACCTGGAGAGTGTTAGGCATCCGTCGAATCACTCGAAAAAGAGCTCGTGGAATGATTAAATTTTTCAATCGAGCTTGGTTTAAGAGGTCATGGATCCTACAGGAAGAAGTCCTTGCTCCTATGTCAAATGCACTCTTTGGATTGACGTTGATGCCTTTTCATCAAGACTTAATAGGCTTCATGGCCTTCCTCAAAAATACTGGTTGGTTCGAGAGACTTTTTTTTCCAAATGCAGCACAAGTATCTTCAATCCACGGTTATTTCTGAGTTTTTCAGCAACATAGAAAGGGTCGCCTATTCCCTAGGCATCAGAAACTATTTTATACAGGATCAGTACTACGGTGGTTCTCTTCCCCTGGGCACCATTACTAGAATGTTCCGCGCATCTGAAGCTACAGACCCTTGAGATAAGGTTTACGCCTTTCTTGGCCTCATCGAAAATGAAGCAACCCAAAAGGCTGCCCAGATTGTCCCAGATTATTCACGAAGCGTTGAGAGTGTCTACATCGACGCCACCAAACTTATAATGAAGTCAAAGGGGTTTAACCTTGAAGTCTTTTCCCAGAGAGAAGATGAGGAACTGAGACTCTTCAAGTCTCTACCATCATGGGTACCCGACTTTAGTGTTGCATTTGGTCATAGTCCTATGGCCGCCATGGGACCGATGTGGGCAGCTGCCGGTTTGAAGGCACCCACAAACGATATCCGATATTTGCCATCTAATTGCGTAGAGCTTCATGGGGTACGGGTTGATGAAGTCAGTCTTTGGAAGGGCCCGTTGCTTCGTGATGTCTTTGCCGCTGGTCCGAAGGTTGGTCCTAAGAAGACTTGCGAGTTAGTATACATCTCAGCAACTGATGTTCTTGAATTGATGGCATCGGTACCCGAGTTCTCGACAATCCAACCGCCAACATCAAGTCCATCACTCGCGGATGAATTTCATGAAGGGAACGGTGGCCCTACTGTTTTAAGGCCACTCAACATCGTGGCGGCCCAAGAGCAGGTGTCATGCTACCAGTCCAAGAGAGAGGTCTTCTGGAGAACAATGTTGCAAGACACTGCAGAAAACAATCATCCTGCCAGAGATAGCTGCGGTAAAGAGAAATTCAAAGACATGAAAGATATTATCCTTTTGGAGATGGGTGACTCGATATCTGAAGCAACCTTAAATTCGATGAGTGATGAAGAATGGAACTTATGGAAGTATCGCACGGACGATATAATGAGAGAGTTCACGAACCTCCAGATTCTCAAGGTATAGAAGACACCCAGAACCCCAAGCATTTTGCAGGGGCAAGGAATATCATCTTATCACGTAGAGAAAAGGGAGTAAATGGGCGCCTCTGGCAATACTTTCTTACCTATAGGGATAATCTTGAGTGCCGTTTGACTGAATTCTTTCACCGTCAAGTCGGGACTAGAAACGAGGTGTTAGGGGCAACCTTTGGTCGCGGCCTCTTTGCAACGGAAAACGGACGCTTAGGTTTGGGCCCACACTCGACTCGTGAAGGTGATGAAGTGTGGATCTTAGATGGATGCCAGGTTCCTTGCCTGCTACGACCTACGGGTGACGGGCGGTATAAGCTGGTAGGAGAAGCATATGTTCACGGGATCATGCATGGGGGAGTTTTGGAGGAGCCGGGTATCAAGAAACTTGGCGCAGTCATCATTGTGTAGTCTAGTCTCTAGGTGAACAGATAGATAGGCCAGATCAGCTAAAGCAAATCACCGAAACTTAGTGAGTAGCTCTCAGTTCAAACATCGTCATAATGTTGTAGAATTTCCAATTCTCTATATGGTATCGGTGACGTTTGGCAGATGTAGTAAAGTTCCTTTGGGATCATACAACATGTAATACTGTGGGAAGACAGACGGTACGGGTACCGAAGCCCTGCAGTGAATGGTGAAGAAGCTCAGAAAGCCCACGTGGCTGAAGATTTGTAGATCGAATACCAACTTGTAACCGCCTGTTTCTGGCTATCAGGTGAGTCATTGACCGAAAGTAACTCTGAGACCCAAGCATTTCGTAGGATGACTATGTTCATTACTAGCAAACGTGCATATACTGGGCGGTAGATCGGTGACATTGTCAGCCCGAATGCATAACAAACCAAGTCAACAAGAGACGCTGATCTCAAGTTGGCTACTACAACAGATCAGTCATCTAAGAAACCATCAAATTCCCCGTCCGAAATTACGGACTCTGGTTCCGAGTCCTCTTGAACAGTGTTTCCGTCCTCATCCCATGCCGCATCGTCTCTCAGTTTCATTATCTTGCCAGACAAGACATCTAGCGACATTGTATTAAACTGCGGAAGGGTTTGAGTCAGAATTCTCATGGTTTTGGGTGATACCATTCGCTTTACGAGAGCTTCCGCCTGTTCTTGCATGTCCATTCTTAGTTGGATCAGTCCGCCGCCATGGGAATCGCAAGGTGTAGAGTGAGTCGCTGCCGCCATACTCAGCTGGTCTGTAAGCAGACTGAAGTTGATGACCACTGTGCCTAATCTCAATGTACTATTCGGATCTTGAACTTTCAGTGCGTCAGGGCAGATAGTGCGCATCCGCAAGTGAAGGGTTGTAAGTGTGGGAAGAAGCGCAGCGATAGATGGGCAAATATGACATTCATCTCCTTGCTGTCCTGATGAATCCAAAGAAGTGCCAGGTAGATCCAGCACCAAGACGCTCAGACTTTCCACGGAGAGAAAAGCTCGAATTGTAGATAGTGACAGGTAATCCTCTGGACTGGAGACAGGATTGAATAAGAGACAACGCTGGGCTGAGATGCGTAACACACGCAACCTATGAGATTTCTGGACGATAATTGCAAGATGAGCTAGGTCATCATTTAGGGCCTTGGTCCACGTCTCGACCGACTTGTCCCTAGCAGCATCGTTTGGAGCGGTAGGCGGAGCAGTAAGCAGCTCCCAAGGAGAGGGCGGTGAGATACTGTCTTCATCTTGGTACACCCCCAGATTGAGATTCAGTGTCTCTAAACTTTTTTCAAGCGGCGAGGGCTTTGCTGAAGTTGCCGAGATGACTAGATTTGAGAGGGCCTCTTGGGAAAGGGTGATGCATTTGAGGCATTCAGGAAGAGCGAAATCGAACCACCTCTTGCAGACTGTGAGGCGGCCTATATCCTCGTGAAAGAAAGACGAATCGAGGTGGTCAAAGATCTGTTTCAAAGTCTCTGGGGGCAAGCGTAGGAGTGACATCGCAAAAGTCAAGCAATAGACTATAAGTTGCAGTAAGTTGCTGCAATGAAGAACGCGCGATGGGACATTGCAAGCAGAATCAGAGGGATCCCTTTTGATTGGTCAATAGAGCGAGATATCTCCATATCGCGCGGTTCGTGCGGGGAATGACGCGTCTGCAAATGACCACCCCGAACCCCAGTCATTCTCTGGGTAAATGAACGATGAGAAGGTCTCGACCACTCTCGTCCATACAGCAGAAGCAAGGAGGTCCACCAGTCACTTTTTTTCCTCTTAATGATACTTACACGGACCCCACCGCTGATGCTCACACGTACTTTCACATAAGGCAGATAATATAAGTGCAAGGCTCACAAATCCCAGCCTACTGAATGGATGGCGACGTCGCCTACCTCTGAGTAATAGGCACGGTCAATGATGCTGCCGCAGTCATTGCAATGAAACAAACAGTCTAGGGTTATCCCAAAGATCTAGTCATATTACTATAAGCCAGAACTTCGAGACCTTTTCTCATACTCCACTTGCGCCCCCATCCCATATTCAAGGACAAGGAACAATACACCAGCCTCTTCATGAATCTCCTGTCCCAGATGCCTCTCCACTCAAAGACCCATAGGTGATATAAGCCAGTAAATCACACGGTTCGCCTCCACCAACTTAGCAAACTTAATTACCTATCTTACCTTACATCGCCCACTTTCTCAACCTGGCACCAACATCCATCTCCTGGCCTTCCCCCTCACCCTTTCATTATTTTCTCTATCTCTTCTCGCTCCTTCTGAACCGTATAATTCGGCAATTCTTCCCTAAGCCATCATTTCCAGCTCAAGAGACAAGATGGAAAGACCGAGTAGCTCATGGCAGGGTTTTGACAGTCTGAGCCCTGATTCAGAGAAATACAAGAGAATTCAGCTCTTATTCTCTTCAGCAAACTTTGAATATCTAGAGACTTGCGCGATAGAGTCGCGGAGGAAGCACGAGTCAAGCTTGTCTCTGGATGTTTCATGCAGCATCGATCTGAAGCGTTTCGCATCCGGGTTCAACAATGTTGTCCTGGAAATTGCATTTTCGGATGGCGTGTTCTGGGTCGCTCGAATTCCTCATCAAACACTGAACAACAACGACAAAACATCATTGCTCAGTGAGATTACCACAATGAGGATAATCCAACAACAGACTACCATCCCTATTCCTCGCATTTTCAGCTTTGAGATGTCTACAGACCAACCCTTTGGCTACCCGTACATGTTCATGGAGCACCGTGGCCACCCCCTTCCGAATGGTCTGGCTAGGACTGTACCTGGCGAACATCTTCCCAAAGTAGCGAAGCAGCTCGCAAACGTCTTTGCAGAACTTCAAACCTAACCTTCAGCCGCATTGGGCGCCTCTGGTGCGGAGATGGAGCTGATCAACCTGTTCAAGTCATAGCTATGGATTGGCATGCTTCGCCCGGTCCGCTGGAAACGTCGTTTGAATATTTCTACAACCATAAACAGGCCGAAAACCGGGAAGCGATGGACCTGCACCCAAACGATCCAGACTGGTTAACAGCATGCTGGGTATTGAAATCAGGTCTCACCCACATGATCATTGAGGATAGGGTCCGAGGCCCTTTTCCTCTATGTCATCTTGATCTCCATTTTGGCAATATGCTGTTTGACAAGGAGTACAATTTGACTGGGATCATTGATTGGAGTAGTGCCCAAGCTGCTCCTTTGGAGCAGTTATCTGTGTGCCCAGAATTCGCCACCTTCCCAGGGATGTCAGATGAGGAGAACCAACCCATGATCGACTTTAAGAATCTTGTTGTACAATCTATAAAGGAGATGGAGAAAGGCCAAGAAAGAAAGCCACCTCTTGATAACCCAGATATGGACATTACGGAGCAGTCGAATCTCACGCCCCTTTCCACCTATATGGCTTCCAAGGGTGCGGAGATCACCTATCGCCAGTACATGTCTTCACCGAGAGGAAGTCTCTTTGCTGGGAAGATGGTTGCGGGGCTTATCTATGGAGAGAGCGTTACTTGGGAGCAGTTGAAAGAGGTGTATGAAGCTACGTCGCTTTTCTAGTCACGAGTAGCCCTCGTTCATACTATATCGACCAAAAATACACATTTCTCAACCAACAATCAGAAGCCCGCTCTGGTGCAATAGTAGCACATATCGCGCGACCACTTAGGCTACTAGGTGTATGGGACCTCTTCGGGGGTCGCCTCCTCATCGCGATAAGGCTCATGGTTCGAATCCGTGGGGTGGGATAGTTATAATTTTGCCAGCAGTCCTTGCCACCAAATGAAAGCAATAAACCACAGAGAAGAACCTCATATAAAAGTCACAATAAATGTATAGGCCATCTAAACCATAGCCTAGTAAGCCGGCTACCTGCTAGGCCTTGTAAAACTCCTGCTTGCCTAACGTCATTTATTCTAAAGAGAAACCCAAGTTGTGTGTTTGTCTATTGCACTGCAGGGGGCCGACAAACACTGCACCCAGCCTAACCAAACGGCGACCCCACCACCTTGCCGTAAATTCTTCCTAGTTCCCACTCCTCATCTTCCATCTCTCCCCTCTCCAATTCCTCCAAGTCTTTTCATATCATCACAAGTCTGCTCAAAGATCTTGACGAGTGATATCAGGCCACCCCTGGCTATCAGGCATCATGGCTTCCAACGACACCAAACTCGCGAATCTGCAAGATAAAAAGCACTTCCCAGGATTCGAGGACCTATCTTGGGACAATCAACTCGAACTCGACTACTACCGCCAGCGAGAGAACGGCTTCTGGGAGCCTCGCAAGCACTGGGTCTTCATCGGCGAGATCGTCGAGGTCGAAATCGGTTTCCGCGTTAAGCTCACCGTCAAGGACCGAGATGGTCTGGAGATCCCAATCGCTATCTACACAGAGTCCCGTGGTCTTGAGCTAGGTGCTTCGAACCTTCAAGCTGGGAACACTGTCGTCAGTACCCGTTGCCTAATAACAACGTCGAACTTAAGAAGTCAAGAACTAACAACAGCCAGGTGATCTTCTACGCTGTCAAGCATCTCTTCATGGATATGACTATCGGCATCCGGCATGAAGACCTCGAGTGCCTCAAGGTTAATATACTCACCGTCGCTTTCTTCTTATGCTAATTCCTTCGTAGATCTTTCCGATCTCCCTCGACGACATGATGAAGCTCAGCGACAAAATCCAAGTTCACGCTACCGTCACCGACGGGATGAGAACCTGCCATGGATGCAACGAGAAGTCGGTCAAGCTAATGAAGTGCGCCAAGTGCGATTTCTTTTGGTACTGCGGCCACAATTGCCAGCTCTATGGATGGAAGGAAAAGGGCCACAAGGAGGACTGCAAGATTCTCCGGGATGGAAACTTCAAGGGGCTGTTCTCTATCAAGTGGGGTGAGTTTCACAACCACCTCTCTTTTCCTCTGCTCTCTGTGGAGGAATAGAACTCGGGTAGACTCTGTTTTGTTGTGGATTGTTGCAGAGATCCTGTTCCATGGTTATACTGGAGGATAACAGGCTTGTCAAGTTGTGTTGGCTTTGGTAGACTTGGTAAATCATTGCTCAGAATCAACATCCTAGCTTTTCCTGGGTGCTCTAGCTTTCGCCTGGTTTCGATGCTCACGTTTGGGAGTAAGTAAGTTTCTTATGTTTGATGAGTTTGAAAGAAGTAGAGTTGCATGTCGTTGAAAGTGTTTTCTTGTAGTATAAGGCCTCTGTCCACGGCAAGGTAATACTTGAAAGCTTTGAGGGGTGACCCTAAGTCGTATAGATAGATACTTGACTGGTTTGTGTGCTGTAGGCTCGACCTAGAATGAAATTTCGACGGGCTTTGAATGTACCAACGCAGCAGTAGATAGTAGCAGGTAAACGTTGCTGCTCTTAGCTTGCTCCCCAAACCTTTTTATGAAGAGCAACGTCAGCACATATTTTCAATAAATAAAAGCATGAATTACTATCAGGGGTTGAATATATTGTGTCTCAAGCGGATGGAATTGATGATCTGGGAAGATGTGCGGGTGCATTTCCATGCCCAATCCAGATGAAAATGAATACGGTACTCAAATCCTACGGTCGAAAGCGCGCCTAGGTGCCTATGTAACGAGATGGTCAGCAACGACCGGTGACGACCAAACGACTTGACAATCAACATCTTCCCATGACTTCATGTTGGGGGGTTTTCAACAGCCTACATCCTATCAACCCAACAAGTGGGTAACCCCCGTCAACAAAGGCAACAACGCAACAGTGACCAATGTCCAACAGCCAACGATGACCACCCGTGAGCGGACCCCTTGACTGCGATGCTGAATGAAAGGAGAAGGCATAGCAAAGAAAACAAAACGAATGTACCTTATGCAATTTTCATGAAATGTATGAGGTTGCGGTGACACCTGGCAGCAATAACCACGCCCTATCCAAAAGATATCTCAACCAGGCTCAAAACGCCGGCGGAAGTCGAACTCACGAGTAAAGGCTTCGCGTACTAGTCTAGGTACTCGGATAGCTACTTGGCCTTGATGAAACTCGTAGTCGACTCCTCGGAACAGGGCTTCGATTGCGCGCGGTCCTTGGTGTAGTTGTCGTAGCTGGGAACTTTGACAAATACCCAGGCTGGGATAGGGCAGCAGCTGGGATGAATAATGGTACCAGCGCCAGGCTCCCGGAGCCAAAGATAAAGGAATAAGTCTCCCGGAAGTTCAGAGCTCTTCCTCTGAATCCCGAAAGGAAGTGGTATGATTGGCGTCTTCTAGCATGGATGTTCCTGGGTAGACACCATTGGACTAGGATGACTGAGGAGCGAAGCGTGAATGGCCGAAGCACTGCAGATCGGATAGTTCCAGAAATTGCCATAGTAATAGGCAATATGATAAAAGAATAAAGTAAATAAATCTTTCTAGGTATAAGAAATAGCAGTGCGATAGAGTAAGTTTAATGAAAGTTGCAGTCTGAATGATAGTGAAGTTAAGCTCTACCATGGCCTCTAAGCTAGCGAAGCATGGGAACAGGAACAGCGACGAGCCACTGGGGCCAGAAGACACGAAAGAGTCGGGGCCTTCTGTACCTGCGAAAGCATTCTGATGGAAGTCGTTCGAGGCGTAGCCGCTGTGTTGGAAGTTGTTGTTTGGTGTGTTGACCTGTCTAGTGTTGCTTATGATCTGGTTGTTGATCATTACCCGTTGCAGGTCGTTGTTTGCGTTGGCGAGTCTGTCGTTGCTGTCTGCAACTCTGTTCTGTGTCTCTATGAGTCTGTCCATTTTACTCAAGAGCTGCGCTCGGAAGTGCTGTTGGTTGTCGTTGTATTGGGCCGGGAAGAGATTGTAGGGGGGTACCTTAGAAGACTCCAGTCTCGTGACTTCATTGGATGTTAGCGCAAGACCCTCCGCTTGCCAAACCTCAGCCTACCAGACAAAACCAAGTCTTCTATCGCAGGTACATCCTCGTCTCTCCATACCATGCACATATTCGATTTGTGAGATGCCGAATCCATACAATCCGTACCTTCAAGACTTGACCTACAAGGAGGTTTTATTGCTAATGTACTAAACGGTTGTGTCCTACGATACGAGTCTTCCCTGAAACAAATCACTTCACTGATCCAAGGAGATCACCATTTATCTCCAGCATCACCACGCCAACATACCAGGAGTTTATCATTCAAACTTCAGATAGCTAAATTGCTCTCTGTATCTCTTATTACATACAAAACAATAACGTTCAAGGTATGTTATTATTACACCTATATCTCTGTGTCTAGGAGAAACTCGTTCCTTCCGACTCTATAGTAAAGACTAATAAAATAAAGATAGCACCTCCCAAGAAACCTGTTTATAATCTCTACTCTACAGCCAAAAATTGGCATTACCGCACTTTTGTTACACGCTGCAAAGCGGTGCTTACGCCAGACAAGGACTGTACCCTCATAAAGGAACTAAAGCCACGATCGCGATCAAGAGTCAGGAGAGGGAAACGTCATCGGCCCATACCTCGCGCCTCGGACCTAGTACCCCCAGACGCCTCAAGAAGTACCAGAATGGCCCAAGAAACCGGCAGGTTAAGTTATCCCCACAAGAAGTAAGTCGCTATGTCCCTGTCTACTAACTTAACTTCTGGAAGCTGCATGTTTTCGAACCTTGAACGAACCCTGATTGACTGGCCGTTTAGGCACGCGCCGCTGATTCGAGACGTCGTCGACGCGGTCGACAGAGAAGATTGAGGATAAAATCGTCAACGCTTCGTCTCGGGATGGCTTCTGCCGCATTTCGACTAAGGTCCTAAGCAAGAGCAACAGTTGCACCCAGGTGTCGGAAAACGGTGCCAACAAATTTGCCCTGCTGCACCAAGTCTTGGCCTGGTCGCGTGGACTCCACGCCGACCAGCATCAGCATATTTCACACCTGTGGCTGAGAGCTTAAATCAGCGGACAGAACTTAGTGCAGCAAGCCGAAGTGTCTGGAGACGTCGCACGTCGCTCTCGAAACACCTTTGGTCAACAATAGCAGGAAGAACTGTGGTCTAGTGGCGACTTGCTTGCACTGCGGCAAGTTCGTCAAGACTTGTACCCATGAACCGACTTGCGTGAGAGCGCTTCTGCGAGACGGACAGGAGGTGAGGTGAGTCTACTTCTTGGCAGTCTGGTTACACGACCACACGGTAATGTCGACGAGTCCTTCGGGAACACGGAATCGCCGATGTTGAAGTTGAAATGATAGAAGCTTGGGTTTCATGGCTTAGAGTTTAAATCGTGGGAGGACTTTGTGGAGAAGGGGAGTGTCTGGCAACTCTATGGGAGCTCAGGCCTCAGGGTGGCTGGTTTCGCTTTTTTCCATGTGGCATCATCTAGAGTTAATAACAGTGGAAAGAATCACGAATTCACTTTTACGTGTTGTCACTCTGATTGTCGCAAATGCATCGCTGCCTTTGCCCCAGAAACCCAATACACTCCCTTTATTGGTCCTTGATCAATCGTCCAGCCCAAACTACTAGCACTAAACCTCGGCACTATAGAACCTTATATCAACCCATACACTTTATATCCTTCACCCGACCTAAAGTCGAGACTCCCCTTCAAGTAGAGACTCCAAGGATTTATAACTAAACGAAAACCTGGGGCCCCTTCTGCTTCCATCTGAAAAACTCGAACGAGGATATAGACGTTGCCCAAGTCCCCTTCGTACTGGCGCATCTGCTAAAGCGTTAGCACAAAGATACATTCCATACAATCACTGTATTTCACACCTTGTCGAGTTGATTCTGGGACACGAAACATGGTTCACTACAAGGACCTAGTGTTGCCTTGACCTCAAGATGAAACGTCGTGTCATAAGACCAGTCGGCGACTACGTCTACGCCAGCTTCACGTAACAATACCTTCATCTGACCAAAACGATCCTTGTACGTAAAGTCCGAGAAGTCCTTTTCACGCTCAGTGAATCGAGGATGCCCGGCCTCGACTCGCAACTTACTCGTCCAATTCTCATATGTCCAATCCTTGATACGAGGTTGAAGCATACGATAAACCTACAGGAAATATCCGTCAGGGAATAACAGTCTGATGGTTGCTTAGGATAACTCACGAAACGCTCCCCAAGGAACCCAATCTCCCTATATCTGTTAGATGGAACTCCCAAGGCTCTGGGAGAATGTTCGGGCCTAGGGCTATTTGAACCGAGGATATTCTGGTAGAATGCAGTCTCTAGGTGTGAATGCTGAGTCAAAGAAAGATCGCTCCCAGATGTGGTTTCTGCTGTTTGTGTTGGAACATGCTGGTCTAGTACTCCTTGTAACTGAGTAGTACTTCTCGGAGTTCTCGCAACTGGGGTCTCGTCTGCATGAAATACGGTTGGTCTTTGGGTGGTTCTTTGGCTTGTTGGATCGTGAGAGGGAATCATTTCGTGTCGTGGGACAAGTCGAGGCGAGCTTTCTGGAGTGATGCAATTCGTATCATTGCTACATGGTGCTGATGAGATCCTAAGATTCCCGAATTCTGTTGCAAGATCGATCAACTGGCTTTCGTCACCGCTCTGGATCATTTCCTCCCTGTCAGAATCACTGACTGAGTAGGCTGTGGTTGTTTGATCGTCGTCGGTACTGTCTTGATCTTCACAGGTGCTTTGGTACTCGTCGTCGCTCTCTTGATTGCCAGTATCTCCATTGTTCGTGTTATCAGGTATTTCAATATTATATCGCTCCAAGATGCTGGGGAGTTGAACAATAGGTTCTTTGAGGAGGAGGGCGATCAGCTTGGCGTTGTTCGCATCGTTCAATAGACAATCGAAGTAGTCCAGAATTTCAAGATCGACTTTGAACTGCATGTCCATGGCTATATCTTTGCGTATGTATATGTTTATGACCCTTCCATCATTTTTTATCGTGATTAAATTGTCTTCATTGATGATATCGATGTCTCCCAATCGACTTTTAGTAAGAATCGATGATACTGGCCACATCTGTACCGTGAGATCGCCCAACAGTGCCGACTTATCTGTTGCTAGCCTAGAAATCAATATGTGAGCACAAAGCCACCGCGTGTCATAGTCGCACATACGCGATGTAGTTCAGTCGAGTCCTCAAATCACCCTCTCGGTGCAAGTCACGAATACATGCGCCTCTAGGTTCAGTTGACTGCTCAACAGCACAAGAAAGAAATCTTCCTTGGCAGTCCAGAGCCTCAAAGAGGGAACGCAAAGACTTGACATCATTTACAGCCATGTCAAGCATAGGGACCCTGGATCTAAAGGTTCGCTCCAGGAGTATTTCGTCTGGAATGTACCAATCACTGTCACTGTTTTCCTCTTCCTCCACAACAGGAAATTCCATATCTTCTTGGATCCTTTGAACCTGCTCCCTGCTCAGCTCTTCATGATCACGACAATAGAGCTTTAGGAGGAAGAACAGCTCCCTGAAGCGCGGGGCAATCACATCGCCTCCATCTGAGGCAGAACACAGTTCCTCGACAATATCTCCAGTGCTGGCTTGCTTCACACCCAGAATGGATACGAATAACTTTCTGCATGTGGGGTAGCGATTGATGAGTTTTGTGACCTGCTTCAGAGCACCTGGGGCATCCCAGACGCAGGAGAGATGGCTTAACCATTTTGGCGTGGGTTTTTGAACAAGCACGAGGGGCTCTTCCATGAAAGCTGTTCTGTGGTAAGTTAGTTTTGACGTCCAGATGGATGTTGTAGTCTTACTCACTGTATCTCCTTCCACTCGGATTGCATGCTTGCGTTCAGTGCTTCGTAGATTCCTTTTATTGCATCCTTATCCACATCTTCTACTTGCAGCTGTGCAAGCTTCTGGAGCTCTCGTAGAGTTGCCGTTGTATTGTAGGTGGTTAAGACGCCCAGAACTGATAGAAAACCCCAGTTGCACTCAGGATTCGGAAGGCTCACAAAGTCGAGATGCGGGCATTTTTGCTTCAGCTCTGTAGTCGGGATAGCTAGGTGACGTAGGGGTCTGCAATGGCCATCTGAGCCAGGCACTTGAAGTTCCGCCGCAGCCTTGATAATGATGGGGGATAGCATGCCTTTTCTGTCCCATTGTAACCTCGTGGCTTGTAGCAAATCCATCACGTCGTGGCTGCGAAGAAAGTGCCATTCGGCACTTAGTTCGTTTTTACATAAAAGTGCTGGGATTGTAGAAAACACTTTGTATCTGGATCCAAGGAGCCACCGTCGAAATGACTCTGCCTCTTGTTGTGGTCTATCTTTGGAGAGCTCAGCTTCATACTTATCAGAGACCACCACGAATGGACTTGACACGCTCTGCTGGTACTTTGCTATCAAACCTGGCTTGACCTCGGGGTCGACCAAGTATAGATGGCGTTTTCCAGTTCGCCCGGTTCGCACGGTTTTCCCCTCCTCTATAGCGACAAAGTGAATGTTGGGAACTTCGTAATTGATACAGGACTGATGATCGAAAAGATAAAGAGCGTCCGTGACAAGATCCATTTCTGTGCGGCGGGGCCCCGGGGGCAGATCGTGGTGAAGTTTGATAATCAATTCGCAAACTTGAGCAGGGCTGTAGTCTCGAATTCCCAAGAAACTTAGAAATCTTCTTCTTACTGAATCTTGAGATACAGAGCTATCTACGAGAGATAGCTCGATGGCAGCGGGCACATGCTCTTCAGTGTTAATAGAGGTAAAAAAGACGCGATCCTGACGCGCCCTGACCCATGAGCCATCCCGAAGAGGCACAATTGGTAAATCTCGGAGCTTCTCTCGTAGCTTTTGTTGGTCACAGAATATTGAACTGACTTTCTGGTGCCACTCGAGTGATTGTGCCTTTAGACCGCCAACTCCAGCTTCATTGATCCATTGGAAAAGTTCTCGCCATAGATCATTGATATTAAGAGTGTTGACCCCGATCAAGGAAAGCTCCGACTTCACGCTGTCATACTTAAACGACAAGTGCGAGTGTGAAAGTGACGGGAGGTCGAAAATAGTTCCGTTTTCAAATCTATACTCTCCAGGTACGTAGTAGAGATCTGTAGGCTTTCTTAGAGCGCCGCCCGCTTGCGATTTGAGTAAAGGTGTATCACGCAAGGCATTCATCATGTTTTCATGAAGACCATACCAAAACCCTGAGGTCTCATGATAGCGAGGGAGGTATTTTGGCCACATGTAGCAAAGTCCCTCCCCATCCCGGGTGGGTGATAGTGTAACAAGACGGCGGATTGAGGCCACGAAGGCCAGTTGGATTGAGTACCTGAGAGACCAGTTCCAAGGGCTTGATTCATCGAGACCCTCTCGACTGGCTACAAGTATAAAATCCGCATGGATGAGAAACTAAACCGAGTAAGCCAACAGTGTCAAATACTAGCATGCCTTTGTGAAACTCGCTTCAACCGAAGGGTCACTTACACGGAAGCCAAAGTCATCAACTGGGAGAAAGGCAAACACCTTTTGAGTGTTGGATACGGGATTACCTTCACTGTCGACGGTGAATGCTATCATAACCTCGGAAGAATCAATGCCTTTTCTCTGGGGAACCGTAGATAGGCTTTGGGCAGTATATCGGTGGACAATGTATTTTTTTGAGGTTACGGCGTCGCCCTGGACAGATATCTTTACAGTTTCTCCGTCATATCTTGGGTCCAATTTGGTGATCTTGCGTCGATACTGCTTGTTCACGCCGCGGATCGATATATGGACCTGGTCCAGATTTCGTAAAAACAGCAGCAGGTCTGGCTCGATACTGTTTAGCTCCTTCTTGATGATATCGTAGTCGCGTTGACTTTTCAACTCAAGCAGGAATTGTGTATGGTCGACTACGCGTTCTGCGGTAGGAAATTTTGAGGAAATGGGAAGAATCATTCCGATGCGAGCATTGCGGTCAAACTTGAATTCATAAAGCCCACTTGCGACATGGACCACATCAGCTACCTTGAACACAGACTTGAATCCGATGCCCTTTTCACCGATGTACGACTTTGAGTTGTTGATGGTGGCGGCCTTGGTACTTTGACCGACTCGTGTTAGAGCGTCAAGTTGCTTGAATGTGAAGCCAACTTCGTTACAGTCAGACCGGAAATATCCCTGACCTTCATTATTGTGCAATGCCAGTCGCAGACTGGGCACGATTTCAGAATCATACTGGTTGTCATCTGCATTCTGGATTAATTCGAGAATGAAATGTGTTGAAGCTTTGTAGAGTTGATCCGAAACACTATTGGCAAGTAGTTAGTCCAATACAACATACTCCTGGACAAAAAATACATGCATTTTAAGTGCCTGGTCCAGACTTTGTACCAGAACAGACTCCTCTTCTTGTCCTCTACCAACGCCCCTCTTTTGACGAAGAGTTTCCAAATGAGCATCCGCCTCGGCCTTGGTGGTAGCGACGGGATCCATCAAGTGAGTAAATGAGGTAGGTGAATTTGCAACGCGAATGCTGAATCAAGCAGGCCAACCCAGGAGCTTGTGATGTGATACAGTATAGTGAGGTTTTTATGCGCCCATCCTTCCCCGCTCTATTTGAAGCAAGTCAACCTGGGCGCGCGTAGACTGACTGGCATAGTGATGACCAGGGTTTTATGCATGTTGGTTGAATCATTTATAAATGCAGGGATTATGGAGCATGATATGAGAAACCACGCTTACCACGCGTGGCGTTGGCTGCCGACAGATTTTGATTTACTAGGAAGCTACTGTTTGTAACCCTTATTCTGATATATTTCCAAGTCTATTGAACGATGCTAAGAAATAAGTTGTCGTACTATTTCAATATGGCGGTTGGTTTCTGACGGCCCCACTCGGTGTTGGTGATACGAGGGAGCTCCGAAAGTCCGGAAAGCCTCATCTGACACAGAGCATAGTAAAAAGTGTGTGCTAGAAAGAGCAACGTATATGCTTACAAGAGGACAGATTGTGATAGGTCACGTGAGAAGTGCCTCTGCTCCAATTTGCTCTGATGTTGCCCTGTTACAGACGGGAAGGAGTGGCTTTGGCGAGCATGAGAACGTGTACTGGGGGGCTGGGAAACTGCTGACAGGCCCCCGAGGGTGGAGGGTGGACAGTAAGAGGGTGGTGGGGACTGAAGAGTCTCCCTTAGCAAAACACTATGATGATATTGTTCTTTTACAATTCGCTTGATAATAACTACGATTCGGCTTCATGGTCTAGTGGTATGATTCGCGCTTTGGGTGTGCGAGGTCCCGGGTTCAATCCCCGGTGGAGCCCTAAGAATTTCTTTTTGACATTGGTGATCCAGGTGAGGCATTTTCATGTTGTTTTGGTGAGGATCTGAGTTTTGATATCGCCCCACTTTTGCGTTGGCTCTCTTCTGATCCGTCACATGATATCCCGCGGGAATGGCCGCTCCCCGCATTTGCCGCTAGATTTCATTGGCTCAATTTGCTTAAGCTTAAGAGCTTGCATTTTTGAAGATGGAAGGAAACAGCTTAATCGCGACGACATTTCTCAATTAATGTTGATGGACTAAGGAGAACATCTTATGAGCTGACATATAAGAAGGCCTGTCCATCTAATTTTTGTGTTTCTTATGTGTCAGCGATACATAAATTCTGCTCTCGATTCTGTGTTTTCTCTTGTGCATTATATATGAACCAGGCTCAGAGTGAATACACGTAAAACGGGATACCTCAATTGCGGATGTGTCGCGAGCGTGACTGTCTTAACTTTGACACAGCTAAGAACTAATGATCTAACCTTGGATAATTCGATTTTAGACAAAGGACAAGGCAGTAGAAAACTCGTGAGATAATATAAATCCCGAGAATAAAGATTGGAAATACTTCTCGGTGCAGGGTAATTTGTCATCTTCAGGTGTACATTTCGGCATAAACAAGATACAACATTAAACAAGAGTCTCATCCAAATCAAGATTAAACAAACCATCATCATTCGTAAGAACGCTCTGCTATCATCCACCTCCAGCCTTATTTTATTCTATCCGTCGCCTCTCCAACACCGACATCAATCATAATCAGCCCCCGACCACTACCTAAGCCGCTCCCATCTCAATTTCATGACCCTTGACGCTCCTCCACTCCACCAACAACGCACCAATGATCGTTGCCGACGCGGTTCCAGCACCAACATAGAAACTCGTCGTCAGCGCGTCGTTGTACGCGAGAATCACTCCATCAAGCCACTCTTCTCTAATCACACTGCGAATGTTGGTCGCACCAGTCGCGATGACAAAGTATGGATCTAGACCGGGCACATGCTCATTGATCTTGTTGATGAGCGTGTTGGTGAAGACGGTGTTGCCAGCTGTGACGCAGAGCGCACCGCCGAGGGTTTGAGCAAAGACGATGAGGGCTGTGGCTGTGGGGACGTCGACCATTTCGCAGACGACTTGAACGGCAATGAGGGATTGCTGAAGACCAACGCCTACGCCAATACCGGCGATGAGCTGGTAGCCTATCCACTTGGCTGTTGATGTTTCGACTTCAAACGTGGTGATGATGCCGAAGCCGATAGCCATGAGGACTGAGCCGGCGATCATGAAGGGTGTGTAGTAGCCCCAGGCAGTGACGGCGGCACCAGCGGCCATGGCACAGAGAACAATACCGAGAAGCATCGGGAGGTTTCTCACGCCCGACATGATAGGGCTTTGTCCTTGTACAGCCTGGAACCAAATTGGCAGGAAGTACATGGCTGTGAGGAAACACGCGCCCGTATTGAATGAGAACCAGGCGCCAGCCCAGACGGTGCGCTTCTTGAAGATACGAGGAGGCACAGTGGCGTTCTCGTCCATCTTGTACTGCACATAGACAAACAAGATGAGAAGAAAGGCAGCCAGCATGAAGAGGGATGTGATGACTGAGTCATCCCAGTCGTAGTCGACACCACCCCATTGCAGAGCAAGCAAGAGACACACGATGGCGGGCATAAAGATGGCAGTCCCGACAGGATCGAGCTGCCAGAAACGCACTCGCCATGTCGCAGGCTCGATGTCACGCTCGGGCTCGGGGAAGAAAAAGAGAATGACAACGACGGTAATGGCACCGATGGGAAGGTTGATGTAGAAACACCAACGCCATGAAACCTTGTCTGTAAAGAGACCACCAAGCAGAGGCCCAGCGACGGAAGAAATACCCCACATACCACTGACAAGACCAGTATAGATAGGTCTCTTGTGAAGAGGCACCGAAAAGGCAAGGATAGTGAGTGCACCAGCAAATATGCCAGCGCCACCGACGCCGGCGATAGCTCGTCCCACGATGAGGGTGACACTGTCGGGGGCGACACCGCAGATGAGGCTACCGACCTCAAAGATAGCAATGGCTGACAGAAAGGTCCACTTGATGCTGCCGTAGGTATACAGCTTACCAAAGAACAGCTGCAGTGCGGCCGTTGTGAGCATGTATGCTGAGCCGTACCACCCCACGTCGTTGAGACTCTCGAAAGCATCGGTGATTCTGGGAATTGCGGTTGCAATGATGGAGTTGTCTATTGTGTGAGCGAGGTCGCTAATGGGATGGTGAACTTACCCAAGGCCATGACAAAGACGGCGAGGCAGAGAGCGAGGGTGATCAAGGCGAGCTTCACTCCAGTGGGATACTCTTCACCAGGCCCTGTGGGCTCAACACCGTCCACGGGAGGCGATGACCGAAGCTTCTCAGTACTCTCTGTCGGAGCAGCGGATCGAGGTCTAATCTCATTGTGACGCACTGAGCCCATCACGGGATGAGGAAAGTCTCTGCCATGATACTCTGGCATACTGTAGTCCGCTGGTAAAGACCGAACACTAAAATTGCTTGGGGCAATTGACGAAGGTCGACTTATACCGTTGACATCCTTTTCTTTAGATCCTGAACCGTTGGGATGCGTCGCAAGCCACTCATCAGCATCCCGAGCAAGCTTGGCTGTCTCTGAGTCAAAATTAAAGTAGCGAGAAGATTCCCTCAAAGATGAGTAAAGAGTTTCTTTTGGCAGACGTACACTCAGGTGCGAACGACTCGTCGCAGCCATAGAGTAGTCTGGGGCAGACATGATAGAAGCCATCTTGAAGAGTTGCAACGAATGCCGTTGGAAGTGACAGAACAACAACAGCCAAGCATGCGGAAGACACGTCCTTTTAGCTTCATCAATCACCCGCTAGAAGCCTGCAGAGCAATGTAACTCGGCGGAATCTTTTCAGGAAGTTCATGCTGAGTCGATGAACTTTTCGTCTCACCTCGGGGGCCAGAGAAAACCACAGCAACAAGACTTTACAAAAGATCTTCTCCTGCAGTTGTGGCCTGGCACAAAGGTGTGGCATTCCGCCCGTGCATATGGGGGCCTGCCATGACTTCAGCGGCCTTAACCAAGAGAAAGCGTGCAACGATAAGATCGTGTAGCGCATTTACTCCTCCAGGCCAGAAATTGCGGCCTAGCGGAGGCCGGAAGCCGTGAGGCTTGAGGATGCTCGGATCGTCTACAAGCCTTGGATGATTGTCGGAGTTTCCGTTCAGCTTCAGCCGTGGTAAGCCTGTATATCTTGGGATCAAACAGGGTGGCCAATCTCATCTGATCTCGCGATGGTTCTGAGGCGGATGCTTATGTGAACATTTGACCCTTTGACGAGCTCGCATAGATCGGCATGAAAGCCACGAATCGTATCAGGTCGGCAGTCATCTCGTTATAGGTGGGCTACACGATATAAGAAGAGGCTTGAAGTGAGAAGTTGTGCGACCGAACCAAACCAATTTGATCATTTAGAAGAGAACAAGATGGTCAGAACGGTCCCTACTTCTGAGGTTTCGCAGCATGCGGACTTACAATAAACCCCGAGCCCGAATTATCCCAGCTTTGTAATGAATGAAGTTTGGACCGGAGGACGGAGGTCGAATGACCGACGTCGAATCTTCCACGTTGAGTGAGTCAACATGACGAGACTGGGTGTTACAACTGTCGTACAAGGTGTTGTAAGCTGCTAGTAGCCTGCCATTCATATTTCTGCAAAGTCATTTACATGCAAGGCATTAAGACGGAAGCCCGGAACCTTCGCGAAACTCATGAATCATCGCATGCTGTATTAACGACTGCCTGTCAAGGCCAAACTAAGCCTGTACATCTAACCAGCTAGACAACAAAGTTGATATGTGATAAAACATGGGTTGGTGCTACATGTAGGACAAGAAAACAATGTCGGAAACAGTGAGATAACAAACCTCTACTATGCCATGTGATGCGTTCTGTAATCGACTACAGGGTGGCCGCCGTTTGGAAGATCAAATGATATCCTCAGCTACGTTTATAAACTCGTAAGGGCTATCAAAGTGAGGGCTGATGTTTTCCTGTTCGTGGTTAAGTGTCTTTGCAGACTCTGGAGTGTTGGCTCGAGCTCTCTTTGTCGCCCTCTCAACAACATCCAAGTTGAAAGACTCCTGTGGATTGTTGCGTTTCGGCGCAAAGATAAGCCTGGCAGGATTTCTAGCTGTTCCTCGGCCGAATTCGGTCGACCCTTGAATCGCAGGACTATGTAGCTGAGGTTGCACAAATGACATCGGAGCACTGTTCGGCTGGGAGTACACCTGTTGCGATGCATTTTGGGTCTGATCCAACCTAAACGTGGCGTCGTTGAAAACTGGAGAAGTCGGCCATTCGCGTTCGTGGTTTCTACGAGGCTGCACCTCGGAAGCCAGCAGATATGGTGATCCCTCTCTTCCTGGCGGGACGAGAACATAACTCCATGGTGACATTGGCGCGTTCACTGGAGTATTTGGGCATCCGAATGTAGGGTTACCAGAAACTGGCATTGCTCCAAGAGCGGCACCGTTGACATGTTCCGGGCCGGCTTGCCCACGACGCGCAAACAGTGGTGGCCGTGAGCTGGCATAGGAACTGTCCGTAGAAGCTGGTGCAGAAGGTTGGCGTTGACGATTCCACATGGCTGGGTTGGGCCAGGCTATCTGAAGGCCTTCTAAAATGTGTTGGGGCGCATGTTGAAAGGAAAAGACCACTGTCTTGTTGACGTTGCCTGTGAACAAAACGCTCGGCGAAGCGCTGGAAAAGCGTTGATTGATGAGGAGTTTGATACGGCCGAGGTTGTCGGCGGGGCTCCAGTGACGTTGATAGAGCAATTCCTGCTGGAAGATGGGGAACTTGAGGCTCTCGTGACCTTGCCTGTTTATGATCAACGGGAAGCGAATGCTGCCGGTGGCGGAAGTAGTACTGCCAATATTAGCATGATGCCAAAAGCCAAATAGGAAACATACGCAACGAGAGTTCCATCGATGAATAGCCTGGTTTCAAGGATCGAATTGCTAATATTGAGGATATGATCACCATTTAAATCCTTTAATGCTTTCCAAGAATGGATAGACAGACGAAAAGGAACTCCTGCGTGGAGGGCAGGGACAAAACAGGTGAGGGTTGGAAGAGCAGAGCCCAGGGCCTCTGTGATGATTAGCTTGGCCTTGAGCACCCCAAACATTGACTTACCCGCATGTTGAACGACATGACATGCCACTTTAAATTCCCGAGAGGGAATACTAGAGCCCTCCTCGAAAAGAAGGACATCCCAATCCTCGTATCGCATCTTGACGGGATGGAAGATATTGGGGAGTAGAAGTGATGGATGAGAGTTGGAGGAGGAGATGTTATTGACGACATGATGGCTTGTCTTTGCTCTTGCCCGAGATGTTATGCTATGCTTGTAGGAAGGTGACGAGGAACCTGTTTGGCCAATTTTAGGGACTAAACGTGGTCGATAGGGCTGATTTCAGGGACCGCGGCAGGCTGTAGGAGCAAAGGCACCGGGAAGCACAAGACATCGGTGTAAGTTTGACTCGGCGCAAGCAGGACGTTAGAGATACTTTCTGAGCAAACTGCAATTAGGATTCAACTGTACTCATTAACTGGCCTCTGATTATACCAAGTCCGTGCCACAAACTACACCTTACACAGTCAAGCCATTTGTTTGTCGTATCATGTCAGTTCGTCTCAATCAATTGCTGGCACACAGTTCTAATATCCATTGACTTAATCCATTGAACCGTTCTTTCTTATGTACAAATGAGTATTTTCTCAAGGTTCCTCATCACCCTCCATGCGAGCCTATAACGGTTAGCATACGAACATCGGATATCCCTGACCACTCACCCTTGTAGCTCCAGGGCCACCAAGCTCTCGTTCCAGACCACCCTCAAACTCTCGGGGATAGGCAGGTCGATCGGGATAGTTGAGGTAGACAACTCCCGTAACGCTCAGGAAAACGGCGATAAAAGTTCCGACCATGACTGCACCAGGACCAGCGGTAGTCCAGGTATACTCCCAGGGAGAAAAGATTCCAAGAACATCGTTATCCTCATGAATGGGTTCACCAAAGTTTCGTCGCTCCTGAGGATCCCACCAGTTCGCATGAGGATCACGGAACTGTCGCTTGATTCGGGGAGGGTTGATGTAGCCGCCGTTCTGCGAGATTATCAGCTTCGCTCCTCCTCGCACCCATCATCACTGACCATTCCGGGGTCCTCGGCCTCGCTCAAGCTGGGAGGCTCGGGGTACTTCTGGTCAATGACCTTCTTGTCGGTATACTGATCGGGGAGGAAGGTTCGGCGTTGGATCGTGGGAAGTCGTCGAGCAGCTGTCATGGTGCTGCGCAGGGCCGAGGCCCGCACAATTCGTTGAGGGAGCATCTGACAAGTTAGCGATCAATTGAACATGTATCGGACTCCTCTGACAGCATACCTCGGCCGAGGGACAGTGTCGCGGCGACCAATTGCTCTGTGACGTGATGTGATGCTCGTTGAAGCTTTAGCCAATGGAGGCTGTGATGATTCTCAACCAAAAATCGGGCCTCAGGCATCAACCAGCGCGTTCGGGCCATTTTCGGTTAGCTCATTTGGAGGTCCAGGGGCGTGCATCTTCGATTCTTCCCCAGCTCAAAAGTTTTGCTGACGACATTGGATTTTACCACTAAATTCCACACAGTTCGCCCGCAAGGCATCTGAACATGTGCAAAATTTGTATGAATATCCGCTGAAGCGCTACTATTCTGTAGACATTAATTTCGACCCCGCAAATGATAGCCTCGCAGAGAAAACGCCCCCTGCGTCCGCTGTCTCCACGTTGCGACTATGCCCGAGACCGCGTCGCCCACCAACGTGCTGCCCAAGTCGGACCCTGATGCCATCAAGGACGAGAACGCGCCCGAGGCGCATGCCAATGGGGATGACACGTTGAACGGGATGACTAATGGTCACGATGAGACGAACGGCGATGCACCAGAATCACAGCCAAACGATCTTGTCCATGACGATGAACGACCTGCAAAAAGACGACGCACACGAGAGTCAACACCTCCACGTACGCCAAAAAAGATCAAGCCCGAGTCGCCACCATGGAAGAAGATAGCTGCCGACGGCCCAACGTCATTCACGGAAAATGGACGTCGGAAATCGGGCCGCATCAATACACTCCCAATCGAAACAAATACAAAAACTCGAAGCACGAGACGATCTGGCGCAAATTCCAATGCTTCCAAACCAAAGGCAGAAATTCAGTTGACTAATGGCAACTCGAGAAAGATGCCCAACGGCTCACACAAAGCTAGCCCCGCCACCAAAGCTCCCTCGAAGCAAACACCCGCGTCGACTCCAAAATCTTCAAAAAAGCCTACAGAAACCCGTCCTTCCCGTTCCACCCGACGTCGAAGCCCTTCTCCAAAAGCCTCGACCAGATCAAGGAGATCCGCACGATTTAGTGATATTAAAGACGACGTTCAAGAATCGAAAAATGTTACCAATCGATCGCCCCGCATTAAGTTACGAGTCGGACGATCTGGCGATATTCCTCTGGTGCATCCTGATCAAGTCCGAAAGAAACCGAAGATTAGTACGAACTTTGAAGACTTTTGGGCTCGAGCTGGTGACATCCCTGTTGAGGACGGTGGACTCCTTGCCTCTGAAGATGGCCCCCCTTACACTGATGAAATGGCTGCCAAGGACGCGCGTGCCATTCTCCGAATCGAACAAGAAGTTGAACCTGGTGGTCTACTCTCCCAAGGGCGCTGCTCAGTATTCCTTCCGGAAGCAGAGGAAGAGCCGCCCAGGCAATGGGCTCGACAAGACCACATGGTGAAGGCTATGACGAATTTTCGAAAACTGATGCTGGCTGAGCAACAACGGCATCGATTGACCGCGAAAAAAGTGGCCGAGGCCTGTCGAGACGAGTGGTTACAGCGCCAACCAAAGTCAGAAGAAGAGATCGAAGCGGAACAAAGGGCGATATGGATATCTCGATATCGTGTTGTGGTGAAGGCACTTTTTGGCACATGGGAAAATGTTCGTGTTGAAGTCAATCGTCGAAGGTTGGTCGAATGGGAACAAGAAGAGCAGAAGAGAGTCAAGGCAGCTTTGAATGAAGCTGTTAACCTCTCTGAACAGAAATTGCAAGCCCGGAGAGCAGGATTGGACTCAGAGCAACTTTCTGAAGAGGAAGAGGATGGATTCGATGATCTTAGCGACGACATGAGCATGGACAATGACGATGACCTTGACTTGGCGTCGGGAGAGGATGGAGATAACGAGGACGACCCCGACAGCGATATAATGTCTTCAGATGAGGAAGAGGGTGACGAAGAGGAGGACTTGAAGGATGTTGGTGATGAGAACTTGACACAAGAACAGCTGCGCGAGAAGTATGCCCATATACCAGAACTCGAAAAGCCGGATGCAGAAACACCGACCACCGAACCAAGCCGCGATGACACTGATGCAGTCGATACTGCCCAAGCAACCGCGGAAGAAAATGCCGACACCAGCGACGAGTCTGTTGATATGGATGATGATATGGGGTCTACCGATATGGATAGTGACGAGGAGGGGGATGATGAATCGGAAGAAGAGTCTGATGAAGATGCTGGAGGTGGTCTCCTAGGACTTCTTTTTGGCAAGTCGGAGCTGAAGAAGATGAACGATGAAGCTGCGACAGAGGGGCCAACCGAGAATGGGGACACTAAGATGCCTGACGCAGAAGAGTCAACGCCAAAGGTCAATGGTGAGGTCAATGGTGAAGCTCAGGATGAGGGAGCATCTGTTGAGAAGCCCAAAGTGACAGAAGATGAGGGAGCCGCCAATATTGCACAGAAGACCCCAACACTGACCCCAGAGGCCATTGCACCCGACGCGGCGACTAATGATGTCCCGGTTGATGGTGATACCGTTACTGAAGCCCCAGCGGACTCCACGCTCCAAGACACTGAGGTTGTCATGACAGAACCCACCGAGGAACAAGAATCGGCACCAACTCTACCGTTGGAAAACCACAGATCAGCATCAGAACAACCAACCAATCCTCCCAGTCGTGCTCATAGTATGTCTCCCCCTCCTACATCAGAAACCAAGCCATCTGAGCTGGACACAGCTTCTTCTGGGGAGATGATGGTAGTAGACAAAACTGGGCCAAGTCGATCGGCTTCACCACAGCAATCATCAAATCACAAGATTGATGTACCCTTTCTTCTTAGAGGCACACTACGAGAGTATCAGCGCGATGGACTTGACTGGCTGGCAGGTCTTTACGCCAACAGCACCAATGGTATTCTTGCCGATGAAATGGGTCTCGGCAAGACGATTCAGACCATTGCTCTTCTTGCACATCTAGCATGTCAGCACGAGGTTTGGGGACCGCATCTCGTTGTAGTCCCTACCAGTGTCATGCTCAATTGGGAAATGGAGTTCAAGAAATGGTGCCCTGGCTTTAAAATTTTGGCATACTACGGATCTCAGGAGGAACGAAAACGCAAGCGACAAGGCTGGAACAACGATGATGTGTGGAATGTTTGTATTACCTCATATCAACTTGTCCTTCAAGATCAGCAAGTGTTCAAGCGACGTCGCTGGCACTACATGATTCTTGATGAAGCACACAACATCAAGAACTTCAAATCTCAAAGATGGCAGACCTTACTTGGCTTCAATACTCAAGCCAGGCTACTACTCACAGGAACACCTCTTCAGAATAATCTCACAGAACTTTGGTCACTCCTCTTCTTCCTCATGCCGGCTGAGAATGGCGTTGGTGGTTTCGCCGACCTACAGGAATTTCACGATTGGTTCGCAAAGCCTGAATCACAAATTCTCGAGAGCGGAAGAGAACAGATGGACGATGAGGCGCGAGCTATCATCTCGAAGCTACACAAGGTTCTTCGACCCTACCTACTACGACGATTGAAAGCCGATGTCGAGAAGCAAATGCCCGCCAAGTATGAGCACGTTGAGTTTTGCCGACTCTCCAAGCGGCAACGTGAGCTCTACGATGGATTCCTCTCAAGGAATGACACTAAAGAGACGCTCAACTCTGGCAATTATCTGTCCATCATCAACTGTCTCATGCAGCTACGAAAGGTCTGCAATCATCCAGATCT
This sequence comes from Fusarium succisae, assembly GCA_013186925.1. NCBI lineage: Eukaryota > Fungi > Ascomycota > Sordariomycetes > Hypocreales > Nectriaceae > Fusarium > Fusarium succisae. The sequence goes on along the minus strand of JAAOAW010000318.1, from coordinate 184,892 downwards.
CTTCGTTGACCGACCAATCATGACATCCTTCCGAATGAGCAAGTCTGTCGTCTCAGACTATGACGTTATCGAGCAAAGGGTTCAGAAGCTACTTCTTGATCCCAAGCCCATGAAAGACGTCAGCCTTGGCTTCCTCAACCTCATTCCCACACAATCTGAAAGCCTCTCCACAACACAGGCTGAGCGAATCTCACAACTCAGCTCTCATCGAATATTAATGGACCTTAAAGAGGCTCAGAGAACCCGAGCACACCAAGCAAACGACCACCTAGACCCTTCAACAGTCGCATCGAACATCGCATACTTGGAGAGCGGCGCAAGATGGGGACGTTTTGAAGAGCTTCAACATTGCGTATATCTTAATGCCCTACGCCGCCAGAAGAAGCCCATTTATGGCAAGAACTTGGTAGAGTTGTTAACTATTGGTACCGATAAGAGGCCATACAAGCCTCGGCCTAAAGTTTCTCGTATGGTAATGTCTTGGTTCGAAGAGGAATCGAGACTCATTCAGTCGATGATACCAACCATCAATCAACGTGCCGATAGCTTCAAGACGATCATTGAGAAGTTCTCATGTGTTACACCGGCCGTTGTGACCAGAGACATGGAGCAATTTGTTCTTGGCCGCAAAGGAATTGAAGCATTTACAGACGAAGACCTCAAACTCTCGAAACCCGTCCGATGGGCGCCATTCCTACCTAAAGAAGCACCACCAGATCCTTGGCACGAAGGACGCATGCGACTCAGCATTCAATTCCCCGACAAGCGTCTCTTACAATACGACTGCGGAAAGCTTCAAGTCCTGGACAAGCTGCTGCGAAAGCTTCAGACTGGTGGTCATCGCGCCCTCATCTTTACACAGATGACCAAAGTCTTGGATATCCTGGAACAATTCTTGAACATCCACGGTCACAAATATCTCCGTTTGGATGGTGCTACCAAAGTGGAACAGCGACAAATCCTTACCGACCGATTCAATAATGACCCTCGAATTCTATGCTTCATCCTGTCGACTCGATCGGGCGGTCTCGGTATCAACCTTACAGGTGCCGATACCGTCATCTTTTACGACCAAGATTGGAACCCCGCCATGGACAAGCAATGTCAAGACCGGTGCCATCGTATTGGACAGACTCGCGATGTACACATCTACCGTCTAGTCAGTGAACACACAATTGAGGCCAACATTCTTCGCAAGGCTTCGCAGAAGCAGATGCTAGATGATGTGGTGATTCAAGAAGGAGAGTTCACTACCGAGTACTTCAACAAACTCTCTGTACGAGACGTCCTCAGCGACAAACTCGACACGAAGAGCGAAGGATTGGATGCTGCAGACGCCGCCTTGGATAGAGTCCTCGGCGGCCCTGACACCAATACTGACCAGCGACGAGTCGGCCGGGCGCTCGAACAAGCAGAAGACAGAGAGGATGTTGCAGCTGCCCGTGTCGCAGAGAAGGAAATCCAAGCCGACGATGCTGACTTTACCGAGAAGCCCAGCCACAATGCTTCCGGCACATCAACAGCGCGACAAGGTACTCCCGCTGGCAAGTCCGTTCTCGACGGCGGACTCGATGATCTCGACACACCTCAAGTGGAAGAAGAACCAGAGTACAACGCATGGGGCCACAAAATGCACACCATCGACGACTACATGCTCAGCAATATGGCAGAACAACTCAAAGACACGAAACTCGAACTGCCCAAGGACAAAAAGAAAGGGAAGAAGAAGGGCAAGGACACACGCAAGCGATAATAAGAGCCACTCACGAAAAAAGACATTCTTGTATACTAGTCATATCATCATCATTTGGGCGAAACAAAAAACGGCGCGGCGGCAAGGTTTACTTTTTTTGCTTGTAGAATTTGGGCTACAGTAGGATCATGGTTGGCGGTAGTAGAAGGCATTGGAGTTTCGGGGAGAGGAGGGGGCGCGCGGTATACTAGACTTGTAAGACTTTGATGAGAGAGAATGAAAAAAAAAAGAATAATTACTGCTCTGACTCTGGGGTTTGTTTGCCAAGACGTGAGGATCAGCTTATGGCCAGCAAGTAGTGAAGCTGTTGCTTGAGTGATGTGCCCTGGCCACTAATTGATTCCCAGAACCAATTCTAACGATTGTGTTTGCGCTGCATAGCAGTGGAGCTTACCAGCGAAATGGCGGAGTGAAGATGCTTCACACCACGACGCTTCCGCTACGCGACGGAGCGCATTAATCACGTTCTTGTCATGTAAGAAAAACAGGGCTGGGCACAGCCACGCCCGGTACAACAACATATTCAGCTGCTCTTCCAGGCTGACAAGTTATTTTACCTAGGTTCTGTAGCAAGCGAATTTTCTAGGTACCTAGAGCAGAGAGCTGCGTGGAGCTACCCCGCCGAAGTCTGGCTAACGACCCAGCTTTCTGCATCTTAGGCTACTCCAAATGGTCTAGATTGGCTGACATGCAGTGAGCATATTGTAGGTAAAATGTCAAGCTTTATCGTGACGGCTGATAGTCAGCTTACTTACATTGACTAGATGCTAAATAATTGGGCCATCCAAGGGTCAAAGGCTTAAGGAACGGTGTTGCCGAATGCGGCTGACATGATCGGGATACTACCACACGAAAATTCGTCAAGTCCATTGCCATTGACGTCAAATGCACCAGACGATATCACAGCATAAGAAGATGACGGCCCCTGCGCATATAATTAAACTTGAAGAACCCGTACCAAGCATAATTACATCCAAGACCTAATACTAAGCCATCATGGATCTTGGTGTACCCTCTGCCTACGAGTCATACTCGAACCGGCTCGACCCTCATGACGAAGTCGACGAAGACTACGCCGCAAAGGAATTCCTAGCCGTCTCCGATCAACATGTTCTCCTCAGGAGGCGCCGTGCGCGGAATAAACGTCGGGGTGCTTTTGATACCGTCAGACTCTGCCTGCGCATCTTGATCCTCTTACTCGATCTTAGTATTCTGAGTTTACTTATCCATGGAGTTAATACTTGGGATATAATATATAACTCTGTGGATAGAAACGAGGATGGCCGGGGAACTCAACGGGCTTTGGTTAACATGTTCTCGACTTGGTTGATGCTAGCAATTGCAGTATTTGCATCTTTTGTCCAGATGATAGCTTTAGCAACTCATCTCAGCCTTGTGAGTTCACGAAAAGACTACCTAGAGCCTATTCACAATTTTCTAACATCAGGATAGCCCCAATCATTGCGCGACGGCTGGGTACATACCGTTGCCGTGCTGGCTAGCTCTGGTACTGTGATTGCAGCCTGGGTTATCGCAACTATTTACTTCATTGTCGACAAAGAAGTGCTTCAGGGTGACTGGGACCTATGGTCTTGGTCATGCCAGAACAGGTCCGGGCACAGCTCTGGCCCCCGGGTAACTCTATGCATAGAAATGGTAAGATAATCTGACTCTTGTGTATTTGATGATTGCTAATAACTACTGCTATAGTCTTATACATTTATTGCCAGCCTTGTTGTTATAGTCCTTGAGATTATTGGCCTAGCTTTATATGTCATTTCGCTGAGAGGGGTTTACATTGTTGGAAAGTACAGCAGGGCTAGCACAGTTTATTAGCAGCCCGCTGCTTGGTGGTGGGTGGTGATCCTGCTGCGCCCCACGCCCACAGCCACGGGAAGGCAACAGGACCAACAGAACTTGGTTAGCCTGGGCCCGTGTATAAAGCACCTAGAACCCACTCTTCTAGAAGGGTTCTGGTGTTCTTTCAACTAAGAACAAATGACGCTATTCCCACCTTGAAGCGACACATCCACGCAACATCAATTTACAGACCCAACACATGGCACTTTTCATCGTCTAGCATCACACGCAATTTATAAACTCAACTCAAGATGTCTACCTCCAAAGCCACAGAAACGCCCGAAAAGGTTCCCGACCTTCCCCCATCATTCCAAGAAACAATGGCCTCATCACCACCCATCTTCCAAACCCAATTCGCCTGCATGACCTTCAACATGTTCGACCGCATCCGTCTCATCAACTTCACAGAAGCAGAAGTATCGGCCATCAAAGAAGTCGTCGCAGCCCGGTGGTCACCGGGTCTTTCACATGTGCAACCTTACGGAGAGTCAATGGAATTTAGGCTTCGTGGGAGACCTTGGCTACATAGATGTGATGCGAACGATGACTCGAGGAGACTAATGCTGAGAATTCTGGAGAAGTTGTTTGATATGGGTTGGGTGTTGCAGGGAGCTATGGAGATTACGCTCAAGTCTGAGAGCAAAGGTATGATTCTCCAACTATCTTATATGAATAACTTAGCTGATGTATTAGATTCACTTATATTTCGAAAACAAGATCCCATTCCACCACCATGCGACTGGATCTGTATATCCTTCGACAACAGCGATAAACTAAAGATCGTAGACTCACCACCCAAAGACCTCACAGACGCAATCCTTCAAACATTTGGTCGTGATGTAAGACGTAAAGAAATCACATCTGACCGCGTCAAGATACATCTTGCAAACACGCCGTGGAATCCTTCGGGGACAGATACTGTCCAGACGAGGATCGTACTGCTAAAGTTGATTGAGACGTTGGAGAGATGTGGATTCACGATTTATGCTACGATTGGGTCGAAGGGCGAGGATGAGGAGGGTGCACAAGATTTGTTGGTCTGTCAGAGGGTGAAGGGTTGGATTCCTGGGGCGCCCATATGGCACCGGTAGATTTCTTTATCTGATCTAATTCATCTTCTTGACCAGGCCACCAGTAACAATCTCATCCGTTGGAGTCCTTTGCTTCTTTCTATCCAAAAACGCCGCCCTTCTCCGTTCCTTATTCAGCTCACACGTGGCTTGAACCGAAGAGAGAAGACTTACCGGCGGTAGCGGCTGTAGGCATGCCAGGGGGAGGACTGGCAGCAATTGGGACTGTATCAACCGCAGGGGGGTGAGAAAATCCAGGATCAAAGCCAACTCGGCTGCCGTAGGAGGAAGGGAATTAAGAGACACGGGCTGCGGATGGCCATGAGGCCCGGTGATGGTGAGCGTCGAACCAGGAGCAGCAGCCATTTTGTCTTTTGAATTTGAGAGAGAGAGAGAGAGAGATTTGACCAAGCAAAAGAAGAGAAAACGGCGTGGAATAAAAGATTATGATGCTGAGCGCGTGATATCTTGTAATCCTGAACACGGCGAGGCTTTTGCGTGGGAAAGCTGGATGGCAGTGACGGGCACTCCCCAGATGGAACGTCTCTGACTCACAACCTCATATTCAAATTCTTCTCAAAGCCAGCTTCAGCTTCAACACCATCATCTGTAGTCCCCAGCCGTCTTCAGATCTCTGAATTAGTCAATCTCCTTTGTTTCTATAAAAAAGAGAATTCCAAAGAAGATATGGATTCTACTTCGACAAGCTTGGCCACTGGCCGATCAAATCTCACAGCCGCCGGTGCGCCTAGCGCGTTGAATGAGGTACTCAGAGCTAATATGTGTATAGATGTACAAGCAATGTCGATCAGAGCAATCCTGGTCAACATTCGTCGCGCTGTAAAGATGAATAGGAGGAGACGAAGAAGGAGGAGGTAGCTTATAGCAGCCTTCCGGACTCTCTCACCGCTTAGAAGACGCGAAGAGTCCCAGCAGAGGACTTCGAAGAGTGTTGTTGCCGCTTTTGAGGCCATTTAGCAAGATCAAGGCCGGTAGAGCCCACGCCAATGCCCAAACCTGCAAACAATCAAAGGTATTATAAGTCTTATAACTACTCATACTCTTGTTAGCCCTGGACTAATCAGTTAATAGAAAGCAACTACCGAAGCAGACAGGGAGGTAAACGACAACGAAGAAGAAGAAGACGAGGCCTTGGAACCGCCTCTAAGAGGCGTCGAGTCAGGAAGTAGTTGGCTGGAGATGATTCTGGGTTTGTCGTCCTTGTCATCTTGTATGATACACAGAGTGTCGACCCAGATATAACGGACACCGAGCGCGCAGCGGAATGATGAAGACGAAGATCAAGACTTGGAGCCACCCACCGAAAGGCACGAGGAAGTGAACTGGCACAAGGATCTGTAATCTATTCCCAATGCCAATCACCTTAAATCTTGGGGCGCTGGCTTGATGAGTTTAGATCAACTTACATGAGTCTAGACCAGCTTATACGAGTTAGGACTACTTCATATAAGTTTAGACCAACTCATCTCAAATAGAATACATCAGGCTCAGGCTTCGCAGCAAAGAACGCCGAGTAATGTATCTTCCCGACGCCAACCCTCTCAGATACTCCATCCCTCGTCTCTCTAAGCAACAGCACGTTACAAACATCCAATATAGTGGTAGTCCCAAAGCGACCTATATCCCATCGTGGATCTCCATTTTCATTAACTTTCTCAGTACTTGGCTTCACACTCTCATCAGGTACTTCAGGCAAGCGTCTGCGCTGTAGCCACTCATCTTGAAGAAGCTCGTACTGCATTCTCATTGGATCGCCATCCCAGTACATTTCCCAGCCAATGGGCGGAGGGGCAATATATGGAAGACTGTCGCGAGATATGGCCACGAGGATGTACTTCACCGGTGAACTCTGGACTTCTTCAGCTGTCGAGGGGATGTTGAGATGTTCAAGTGGGACATTGAGACTTAGACTTCCTGCACGATAGCCTTGATGGTAAAGGATACGCTGCCATGGTCGACGGTCGTTGGCTGATCGATCTTCATCATTGACTCCTATCTGGATGAAGTTATCCTGTATAGGCGATGCCAAATAAGACTCAGATGGCTTATCACATAGTCGAACTGACACCGCTTTTGCACGAAAGTACAAAGTGTCTTCGAAGGGCAACTCCACGATAGGCTCGTCAGGAAGATTAATCGGAAACTCAAATTTCATGCCCGGATACGTCTCGTGCACAAAGAGGTGTTGATTTCGGTCCTCATTGTGCTCAACCGTCCATCCATGCTCATAGCAGTCAATATGCAAAAGCGACCAAAGATCAGTCTTGTGCAACAAAAGCCGTGAATTCTCAGCCTGGCGTCTCTTCTCGTCGATTTCCTCCTGTGTTCTCTCCACTTGTACAAACGTCTCCATGAATTCGTCAACTGTAGCTGACTTCAGCCACATTATCATGCTAACTGGCTCATAGCACACGGCGTTGTGAAAACCTCTGCCACGGTACGCAACGTGCCCCTGCCAAGCTGCCCAGGACCAACTGGGAAACAAAACCTTTCCATCTGGTGATCGTCTTCGAGAAAGGGGTTCTTTCGGATACCATAAGAGAGATCGCGTAAGAGCAAATTCAGGCATAGCGTGCCAGAACTTGGTATTTGTCCCGCGACGAATAAGGTCTGCAATACCGATAAAGGCATTTACGGCGTCGGACTGCCAAGTCATGTTTCTCTTTGTATAAGCATCAACAGCGTGAGCGTACGCTTCCCAGAGTGTATATCCCTTGATGAGAGGTGCATCGATTGTATCTGAACTCGGAATGGCTTTGGACTTGTACAACGGGGCACCGTCCTCTGAAGCTTCGCCAGTAGTTGGGTCTTCGCCGATAAAAATCGTCACGTCATCTTCTGTCGCGAAGGCTTTGTTGATATATGCGGCTTGAGTTGGATCAGACCATATGCGAATCCACAAGTTGTGGATTCGAGATGTTAGTTGGAGGTGGTCATTGAAAGGTGTGATCGTGTATGATATGGGGTTAGAGACAGGAACGGTATCCTCGAAGCAGGCTCCGTGAGGACAGACAAAGCACATTTGAGAGTCGGTGAAGTAGACTGATCGCCTTGAGAGGACTCGTTCTTGGAACGTCCACGCTCTGGTATTCCACAGTTTATCCTCGATATCAGAATACGTTTGTCTGGCGTCTTGGAATGCAACGGCAAGAGTGAGTCCCTGGAGCTTTTCGATGCTCTGCTCCTGTGATCGAGTGACACCAACGCCCGGCAGTCCGTCGGTGGGGTTGACGTTGGAAGAAGCCATGATTGATAAAGTTGCATTGGCGTAGATAGTTCCCATGTTAAAGATTATCCTAGCTTTGTCGTCCTTGTCATCTTGCACGATACACAAAGCATCGATCCAGATGTAACGGATACCGAGCTCCTTTGTAACCTTGATGGCATCAAGAATAGTTTGCGGAAGGTCGTACCCCAGTCCTCCAGGCTTGCTGAGCTGGCCTCTTGTTTTGGTAGTGTATTGTGTCTGGCTGCCAGTTCCCCAGACATAAGAAAGGCAGATGTAGTCGCAAGGAGTGTCAACCTCCTTCACGCAGTTTTCGACAGTATCTATGACTCGCAGTGTGCCCATGAGAGGCTTGAGATATTCAGTAGAGTCAGCTTCTGTTGATTTATGATCCTTGTTGCATGTCTGAAGCCACTCTCGAAGACGAGATATATCAGCAGAGTCCTTCCGAACCACAAGACCCTGAAGAGGCTTCGATTGACTCTCCATTGGTTCAACTGGATGTATCACCAATCTTGAAACTTTTGACCGATCAAGATCTGAGAATTCGACTTCCAATCTTAGAGGAAGCTTCGGTCCATCATTCAAGGTACTGATACTCAATTGCATCCCTGGCCAATCATCAAGATGAACATCCGCGAGTATCCCATCCTGAATTACCCTCTTTCGAATGAGTCTGCAGAAAGAACAATGACTGTTCTCGTCCATAACCTTGGGAATGCCGTAAACTGAGATGCGGGACTGTCCTGGTAGTTGATTTCCCGGTAAGTCTCGTTGAGATAGAAGCACTCTGAAATCAATGTGTCGACACATATCGCACAGATATTCAGGATCCGTTTCTTCAAGAACAGGCAGATCAGTGATGAACCACTCCTCATCACGCCCATCCGAGTCTTGAAATAACCCCCATCTTTGTATAAACTGATGATGCTTATACTCATCAAACTTGGCCGTCTCCTCATCCTTCACTTTCTCATCCGACTGTTCTCCGTCTTCTTCTTCAACTGAAGAAATATGAATGCTGATTCGACTCAGCTCTTCATCCGTCATACCATCGACATCTGGCTTCTTCTCCTGTATAGCCTTATCAACAGTCTCTAGACTCTGTCTTCCCCTTTTCTCGCCGAGACTCTCCCAGTCACGGATCATAGCCGCGGTCTCTGGTGATTGCTCAAGGGACTTTCCATCTTTTTCTTCTAAGGCTTTTCTGAGGATTGTTTGCGTAGTGTGATCACGGATGTTTTTGGAAACAACTGATTTTAGATTCGGCGCCATTGTGAATGGTTTTTGCAGGGTGTGTATCTTGGACACTTAAGTAGAGAGTAAGTTGGGAAATGATTCAAGGGCTTTGGCTAGTCTTATATGTGCCGAGCCCGTAGGATTATACGCAGCGGACTGTGATCCTTGTATTTCGGGCCGCTTATCTTGCTGCGCCACGGACACGGACACGGACTTCAATTAGACCACAGCACGGAGTAGCCTATGACTTTATACCATTCGAGAAAAGACAGCATCTGAGTACATTTCGGAACTATGGAAATGAAATTACCCAGCACCAAGGACTAATATATGCGAAGCTTCATTAATAATCGGCCTACATTTACTTTAACAACAGACCTGATCTGTTCACAAGGTTCAAGGAATTTTAGATAAAACAGCAGCAAACCACGGGGATCTTAAGCCAGCAAAGTCTACGAAATTTTAGCAATGAGGCCAGACTAGGACAAGCAACTATAGCTTAAACTTCCTACTTCTCATTAGCTTGTTTTCTTACACACAGGTTCGGGAGCGGCCTCTTACCCAGCCGTGAGTCTTTACAAAAGACTCATATTGCCAGTAGTTTTTCAGAGTGAAAGACAGAGCTCATAAATGAGTCATGGGTGAGTTTGGTGAGCTCATATTTGACGAGTGGTTAAGAGGCTTCGTTTTAAGATTTGACTTCCTATTAGCGAGCTTAGTTACAACTAGGCAAATACTCCTACTTTCCAATGATGCCATGGTTTACTTGATAGAAACTTAGGTAGACTCTAAATAACTAAGGTTAATGCTTTGCATACGATTTGGTAACATTTAGATCCACCAGTAAGCTTGCTCAATAAGGTACACCGATATAAAGCCAAATGTATGTGAACGATGATATGCGTTCTCATGGCATATAAACTTCAACAACGGGAAGCTTATGGCCCAAACCAGGGATACTAACTTTCAAATAAACTCGCACAGAGGTCAAAAGGAAATATAACAATATCGTCTCAAAGATGACTCTATAAATATGACTGCACTTTTCAATATTCACGGCTTAGACTTGCTCCTCAAGTATTCACCAGTCTCATATACCAACTTCCCGACACTCTCAACTTCAACCAGCAATCATGTGTGTAAATACAATGACACATTTCACCTGTATATGGTGTAAGCAGCTATACGACTCACGCATGGAACAGGTCCTATGTCAACGTGCTCTGGGGACTTTTGGCGCCTGCGGAAGGATGTCAGGTGCGAACAAATCCAATTATCACTTATTTTGTCCGAGCTGCCCGTCAGAGAAGTTCAAGAAAGCATCGTACCGCGACCCAAAATGGAGTTGGGAGTATGAGAAACGCAGATTCTGATGGGGTGGGCACATACCTTGTGCCACCTTATCTCTCTTTTCTCTCACACGTCATCTCTATAAGATGCTTCACAAAGGGTCTGTTCTCAAGTGGTCGACAGGGTTTCACTCCAACCTGGCAACAAAGAACCAGCGAAGCTACATCGAGCAATCTTGGACCACGAAATGCTTCACACTTGGCCAAGAACCAAGTGAGGCATAGCGAATATCTGCATGGAGCTGAAGCCCTCTGTTGTTATATACTCAAGAATTCTGAGACGATAAAGCATCCAGAATCTTCTATCAGGTTTCACAAAATGAACATCAAAAACTTGCTACAAAGTTGGAAGTTAAAACGCTTGAAGCTACAACTGCCTGACTAGAAGGCCACCAAAGCACCAGGTCAAAGATACGGCCTGAGAAACGGAAGAACTTGATTTCAAAGAGATCACGGTCACGGTTTTTCAGATTTGATGGAGTACAGATTTGAGTTGAGGCATACAAACAGACCTTGTTCTGCAAGGCAGCGAGAAACATACGATTTATCAGCTGTTGGTGTCGTTGAAGACATCGTTGTTGAATAAAAAGGACATGAAGACCATTTGCTGAACAATGGATATTCTGGCATCCAGCGGCACTATTAGGAACGGGAGGAGACTGAAGGCCATACATATTTGTCTCTCAATCTTGTTAGGGATTTCTTGGAGAGAATAGAGGAGACCTTTCCTTGAATCTTATCGAAGAAGAGAATGTCGATAAATTCATGATATATACAAGTTGATCTCGTTTTCTAGAATTCCTTCAGTTTTATGCGGCATACTCAGGCCGACAGTCCTACCACTTACATTTACTCAATGATAAGATTTATCCTGGATTCTAAGAATACTTGATTGTCGTGTCTTTGCTAAATCCCCTTGGGCAACTGTGTGGGTATTTTGTATGCTACATGAACTGTGTTATGAGAGTACCACTTTGAGTAGTAAACCTAACAACTGATGATTGTGTCGCGCGTTCCACCTGTTTGCTAGACATGAGGACCTTCAGGGTTCGAAATAATTGAGTGCCTGGACGTAATTCCAGCTGGAAGATCTCTGTGACTATAAAGACCTCTGAGCGAATGCTCGGAATAGACTGGTCTCAAAATGTTTAAAGAGAGGATTCTTTGCACATACCATCAAGTATCTCAGATAATAACGTTAGACTTGGGTGATTCGTCGAAGTAGACTATGCTTACTATTCAAGTTATTAATAATGCGGTTCCAGGATCTGACGTCACATGGTTGTATCAGGAATGATAGTACATGTCAACCACAAGGCGTAAAGCAACAATAAAACATCATGCACTATCTTGACTTGAATTTCATCACCATCAATTCAAACAATTTCTCACTTAGACAGTCATGTCTCTCAAAACAGTCAAGACACGAACCCTAGAAGTCGGGCACTACGACCATGGCCCCTCATCAGGCTGGCCTGTCCTTCTATATCACGGCTTCCCGTACGACATCCACGCATACGATGAAGTTGTTCCAAAGTTGGTCTCCAATGGTGCAAGAGTCATCGTCCCCTATGTCCGCGGTTATGGCCCAACTCGCTTCCTCTCAGAATCAACCATGAGAAGTGGCCAGCAAGCAGCTCTTGGATCAGATGTCATTGAGCTGATGGATGCTTTGAACATCGACAAGGCCATCTTGGGTGGTTTTGACTGGGGTGGAATGTCTGTATGCGTCGCATCTGCGCTCTGGCCCGAGCGTGTTGTCGGACTCGTTTCATATGCGGGTTACGACATTGCCGATCTTTCAAGTTATCAAAAGCCTTTTGCACCGAGTTTGGAATGCGTTTGTTGGTATCAGCATTTATTCCAACAGGAACGGGGAGTAACGTGTCTTACAGAGAGTCGACGAGATCTCTGCCGAATTCTGTGGAAGCAATGGTCCCCTTCTTTCAAATTCTCAGAAGACTTTTACAACCGAACTGCAGACGCTTTTGATAATCCTGATTTCGTCGATGTTGTCATACACGCTTACAGATTCTGCTTTGGTAACGCAAAAGGCGATCCATCTTTGCAGAACTTAGAGGATGCTTTAGCTTCTCAGCCCAAGATAAGTGTTCCGACCATCACGTTGGATGGCCGGCAGGATCCTTTGAAGCCAGGCGGTACTGCTGCACATGTTCAGCACTTTTCTGGTGATTATGAGAGGAGAGAAGTTGATGTTGGGCATGCGTTTCCCATGGAGGCTCCGGATGAATTCGCAGATGCTATCCTCACGATTAAGAAGTGGGAGAGTGAATAGCACTTGGATAGGAGATGATATAAACAACGAACCTTTTGCGAATCAACATGGTAGACTAAGATAGCAGCTCGGGCTATTGTAGATAGTTGGTCTGCTGCCTGGAGTGTGTCAAAGAGAGTGATATTTGATTTGATGGACCTTGCAGCTGATGCCTGCATCGCGTATCTTACCCCGTGAGGTCCCAGCAAAAAGAAAATGCGTTGGATTCTCAAAGTATCGAATATGGGAGACCAATGGTTTGATGTTGCATAACTGTTTCATAACTCAATCCAGGCCATGCATAAACTAAGTTAGGGGGTGATGGCCAATCAAGCAAAGCCCCGCATTTAAGAACTAAACTTAGGTAGCTGCAACAACATAACCTCCACTGCTCGGTTAGTGGGCTGGGCTTCCTTCTCCAAGGGCCTTACAGACACACGAATGCAATCATGACAACAATTCCTCCACCTCCTCATTCTCCTCCCAGAGATACCCGAGCTCGGGCTGCCCAGGAGACAGCAGCGCCAAATACACCCACACCAGCTCCACGAGAACGCAGCCGTGCAACATCTTACTCTTCTGCAGGATGTGAATACAGAAACGACAATTGTGACTACATCGAGGAATCTAAAGGCATTTCTATTCATGCCGCACTGGCAACCCTTATTCACAGTGAGAAGTTCTCAGGCATGACCATCATCTGCGGAGAGCGTCAATTCAAAACCCACCGCGCTGTTGTATCCACGCAGTCTCCTTTCTTTGATAAAGCAATGAGCGACGACTACAAAGTATGTTTTCAAGAATCCTATGACAGCTCACGGGCAGTCAGACTTGTCAGTGTTTAGGAATCTACGTCTCGATCTATCGAGTTGCCGGAGGATGATCCTGACGTCGTGGAACGGTTCCTTGAGTTCTTGTACACTGGAACCTACAGAGACGGTATCAACTTTACCTGGGGAAAGCCATCTAAAGCGGCTTTGCTTGATCCCGAAACTGTTGTTCAAAACTTACAGCAACTGGCGTGTGGTTCCCAAGAAATGGATATGTTGTCACCCGTGGAGGGAAGTGACGAATGGATCACCGACGACGAGCCAGATGAAGAATACAATGATTACGACGACCGCACGGGCATTCCTTCGGGCAATAGTGATGTAGATGAACAATCTAAGCTCACAAAGGTGACAGAAGCGGTGGGAGAAGGTCGCTGCAGTCGGGAAGAAGGACTAAAGCAACTCGCCGAGCTACGCAACGACATGACACTGCCTCTCTGGCTGTACGTCATGGCAGACAAGTACGACGTGCCTGCCCTTCGACTCCTAGCGCGTGATCGATTTTACCGCGCCGTGGAGCTCGTTTGGGAAGAGGCCGAGTGTTTTCCTGACGTGGTTGATGAGTTGTATCAGACCACGCCGCCAACAGACACTGCGATGAGGGAAATTGTGTGCAGGCTTGTGGCGGCTGTGATCCATGTGCCTAGGGTCAGGGATAAGATGAGGAGTGTTATGATGAAGCATGGGGATTTCGCTGTTGGGGTCATGGAGTATTCCATCCATCTTCATACCCTTTTTGTCTGAGATCCCAATGGCAGGGGGAACTCTTTTCTAAGTGCTAAAAAGACTCAGGAAAGTTTGGCATGTCTTTGCAATCCTTTTGAATACCTCTGAGCAGTCTCTAGAACAGTTTATCTTGACACCTTGTTTTACATGCAGTCTTCTTGCTCGCTGGGCGGATGGCAGGATGGTTGATCCGTGCGGCTTTGGAATTTGGTGCAGGAGGACTTATTAGACGCTTACGAGGGTATTAAAGCAATCAAACAAAGTGCTCGAAGACACCATTGAGTTCATGATCAGTATTGTTCTCGCCTTTTTGGAGTATTTCTGCCCTGCAGTCAAGACATGAAGTTACTGACATTGAGCTGTACCCCGCCTAATGTTGCTTGCTGCTCGGCTGCAAAGCTGAAAGCTCGGCTATTACCCAAATTTGACAAATATACGTGGCAAGACCGCGAGGCTATGCATGTGAATCCTCCAAGCAGGCATCCATTTAAACAAATCACAATTGCAGGATTTTGCGTATCTGTTGGGGATTTACGTATAGCGTATGTACTAGCAAGCACATGACCAGACTCGTCTGAGCGAAGCTTTAAGGATGACGACCCATGTCTATCTCGGACTCGACAATAAGCATACATGAAGAACATGCCAAGAATAGAAGGATTATGAACCCTTTCGTGTCAGAACAGGAGGCTTGTGATGACATTTTCGCCCGACTCCGTCCAGCTCAGCCCCAAAAAAAGAGTGTCAGCCCCACCAACCACGCGCGGCAAACACGGCAGCCAAACATCAACGGCCATATGTAACAGCGAGGCACGCCCAAAGAGGAAGTGCCCGATTTTAGTGGTCGCGTGTTGGCCTTTTAATTTTCTCCCCTGGCGCTGAAGATCTGTCGTCATTTTTAGTGAGCGATCAGCACTCTGCGCCTTGCAACAGTTCCAAAACAGTTCTGGAACCGGTTCTCGCATCGCCGCGGGCTGCGACAGACTTTTATCTTGCACTCGGTAAAAAGTAAGATATGAAAAAGCAAGCATTAATTAATTACTGCGCCTCGAAAGGGTCCGCCGGCGACCGGAAGGTATTTCATGTTGGATATGTACAGGGCTCAATAGGGCGATTGACCTTGTGAGATGGCGCTGGCGGTGGCTCAGATTTGTTTCATTTCTGGCTAGTCAAGTGTTTTGCGTTTTGGGCGCTTCAACGTGGCTGCTTCCAGACTCGGGGGGGCTGCTTACTTGTCTTAGATTATTTTGTAGGTAATAAATTACTTGAGAAAAAAAGTCTGCGCGCCGTCAGCACCAATGTTCCCCCTGATATTGTACATAATATCTCCTAAACGAGTTTTTGCGGCCGTGCTGAGAAGGAATGTTTCATCGTGGTACGTCGACTTGGGGGCCGCGGGTTAGCGGGTGGAGTCTCTCTAGCACTAGGACTTTTAACTCGGGGATTTGCGTTTTGGTGCAATCTCGATGCCAATGCTTGGTATTTGCAAATTAACAAGGTTATAACCTTGGAACGAAAATCTTGGCTGGCATTTACAAAGTTCTCATCACTGATATGTCAGGAATTTTAGGAGGGCATCATTGTCTTTTTGGCGCTGCCATTGTTTTACGGAGATCAACGCAGCGGGAAATGCCTTGTAGGATTCGAGCAGTGCTAACTTCGGTTACGGCAACAGCCCCAGCAGCGGCTCTGACGAATCACAGCGTCTCCCACTCAGATGATCTGTCTCGAATTAGCCCGTTAGTGTCGAGCATGCCGTGTTCACAGCCGCAGGGCGCATGTACCTTTAATATGAGCCTCACACCGACAAGATACTCGAGCGACTCGATAAGATTAGGCGCTCCACAGCCCGGGTTTATAGTGGGGAGAGAGCTGCAGCTAAGGTACCTTGTCATGACTGCCGTGGGCCGGAGTGTCTTGTGCTTGTCTTCCCTCCTTGGCTCGCTCGCTCTGTCTGTCTGCCTTGTCGCTTGTCCACTTTCAACCCTTTCAACATCCTGCTCTTCTGTTCCTTTTGTGTGGCATCCTTCTTGATCATCCGTCCTTCCTTCGTCTGTTCTCTTTTAGTATATTGTTCCACCACGGTCCACTTCTGTCTCTCCCTTAACCCTTGCTTGACGTTCTATCAGAAAACTTCGTTTCTTCTTGTCCCCTGATACATTCCTCTCTATTTCTTCACTATACATACATCTCCTGCTCATGACACATGCCTTCACATATTGCTCTCCCTGGCGCTGCGCGTCCTCGCCCTAGATTTCGTGTCAACGGTTCAAATTGGAGATGGGTCAAGAAGGGTTCGACTTTGCTATTTGCCTTGTTTGCTTTCACATTTACAATCTACTACTTAGTATGTTCCTTGCACCCGATTGAAGCTCAAAACTGACCAGCAGATCCATAATGATAGTATTTGGAGACCAACGGGTCCCATATTACAAGAAACTTTAGTCACCCCAGCCAACATCTCCTCAGGGGAAAGAAAGTTTGTCATCGTTTTACCCGTCGACCATTCGAGTCCCGATCTCTGCAAGGTTGTCAGCAGCGCCGTGGCGTTGGGGTATCCCGCGCCTGTAATTGTCAATTGGAAGAAGGACTTCCACACCGAAGCCGACGGTATTGGGCCTTCGCAGCTGGGGAAAATCACTGGTACATTGAACTACCTGCAATGGGCTACAGGGGATGAAGTTTCGGAGGAGGAAAAGCTAGGAGAGGATGATCTCGTGCTTATGCTGGACGCACACGACATTTGGCTACAACTACCCCCGAGCGTTATGATGCGCCGATACTACAGCAGTAACGAGCGAGCGAACCGACGAATTGCAGAGGAATATGGATTCTTTGACAAGGAATTAATGCAGCAGACCATCATTGCCGCCGCGCAAAAAGGCTGCATCGCTCCACGCGACAAGATCTCGAACCTCTACTGCAGCGACGTTCCCGACAGCACCCTCCCCGAGAACGTGTTCGGTTTCTTCACCGACTATACTGTATCGCGATACAAATACATGCGCCCCAAGTATGTCAACAGCGGCAGTTTCATGGGACCCGCAGGCGACATGCGACGATACTTTGAACGTGTCAAAGATCGCATGGACCAAGATCTCCTTGAGGTCAGATCTGCCGAAGACCTCGCTGGCGACCAGGGTATTTTTGCCGAGATTTTTGGCGAGCAGGAACTTTGGCGTCGACAGATCAAGCAGGACGACTTTGCTGGCGACAACCCTGGAAAAGAGGCGGCACTTTCTGCTCGAGACGAATTTGAGTATCACGTCGGCTTGGATTACACACAAGAACTTTTCTACCCGACTTGCTACTCTGACTACGGCGGTGCTTTCGTGTCACTTGACGACCCGTCTACGATTGCCAAGGAGTCAAGCCAAGCTGGGGTTTCGCCCCCTCGCGTAGGTGGTGTGCCAAGCGACATTTCCAAGGCCGAAGCTCCATTTTCTCAATTGGATGATCACGAAGGCGGTTGGGGTGACGTTTCGCTGTATGTGGACTTCTGGACGACCTCTGTTCCCGTCGCGATACATCACAATGCCTGGAGAGATGGATTAAAGGCCCGTCGGTCGACATGGTGGGATAAGACGTGGTACTTTCCCCAGCTGCGCAACCTACTCGAGGCGCACATGACAGCAAACACGACAACACCCTTAGCGAGCATTACCGCCGACGATGGTAACCTGGAGGTTTGGTCATACGGCGCAAAGACCAAAGGTAGCGCGTCGCTACTGTTTGGCAAGAACAAGGACACAAAGGCTTGGGAATTGCGGTCGACAGATTGGGATACGATCTGTAAAGCCAGTAATGAAGCGGAGACTGAAACGCGCTGGTATGATGAGGTATTCAGGGATGGAAAGGGATTACTATAGAGGTCCATCATGATCATTTGGTTAGGAGTTCATTCATAGCGTGTGTTTTGACCATTCATGACAGATACCAATTCATTAGACCATTGTTTGTCGTCAAATGTGTTTGCGTGCCTTGTGTGACTTTGAGGCTTTTGACACGATCGAGATTTGTGACACCTGGCCAAGAATCTGCATTACAACCCCAACGTCTTTCTTGGCTGACGTCGGGATGTCCGCACTAGGCAGGGATCGGCTGTACCTGCATGCTTCTAGACTCTGCTCAGGCCGGAGGGTTTTTTCTGGCTGCCGGTCTTGGCGATGGGCTACGCCGTCGGGATCCGCGGCGCCATCGGCAGTGGCTGGAATGGATAAAGAGAGTTTGGATATGGCCGAGAGTGGTAGACGAGAGCAATGAGTTGGAGTTTATCGCCACAGAGCGGGAGGGAATATGTTGAGGGTCTAGATTGTTTGCCGGGAGGAACGGATCGAGTGAGTGAAGCATTTGGTATAGGGTGAGTAGTGATAAGGTTTAAGATGAGATATTATAGCTTGATAGGATAGTTAGGCAACTTCCATTAGATGAGGCAATTCTGTTCAATTTATTATTGGCCAATTATTCAATCATTTGATCCTTTTAAGAGTTGATTGTAGTCGGTGAGTGTTCAAATCGAGAGATATTCCACTGGCTCATACTTCACATCTTATCTAGCACAAACTCATGTTTTTTATTCTTATTTATCTCCCCTTGTCTAGTGTATCATCGTTATGGGCACGGTAGAAGCCAGGTATAATCCTCCTTGGTAAGTATCAATGTCTTCTCATCCCAAAGCTTGACTTCGAGCATCTCACGGCAGTTGACTTCGCACGTGAAGCGTGACTGCGTGCGGTAGAGAGTGACCAATATGCTCAGGTTTCAATCTAATTTCACATTAGGTAATTGGAATTAGGAACGAACAAGGAGATCCTATCCTGATAATTTCTTTGCGGTAAATAGGATATTAAATATTCGTCTTTCCAACCGTCGGTTCTCTCAAGTGAATTCTCCATCCTGCTGGCGATAACTTATATAGACTATAGTAATATATTCCAAAGGCAAATTTAGGAATATTTTTTAATTTTATATGGTGAGGATAAAGATATTTGTGACTATAAACACTCTGTTACCACGAACATTTACTAGTTCATTACATATATCTTGAATGCTCATTGATTGGCTAATGCAGCATCATTCAACCTCCCAAAGCCCCACTTCACGCATACCTACTCCAAACTCAGGTCAGACTCACTCATCTCACCTTCTACTCATCCCCGATACCTGATTTCATCACTCCTCCATACAACTCAAATAACTCACCAAGAAAACAACGCCGTCGTGTGAGCACTGAGAAGAAGCAAGTTCCGACTCACACCACCTCGTCAGTCCAGCCTGACAGAATCCCAGCCATGACAACCTCACACTACCAGACCGAGACTTTCACATCCGAAAACTTCATCGAGAGCGCTGGAACAATCCTCTTCCGCTTCTCAACACACGATATCTGCATCATGCGTGATATAAAGCGCAACGAGTACATCCTCCCCAAAGGACGTCGTAACGTAGACGAGTCACGCCGCGACACTGCAATCCGCGAAACAACCGAAGAAACAGGACTTTCCTGTCGTCTACTACCTGTCAACATGAAATCTCGCCTCTGCCCCTCTGACGTGAGAGATGCCCCTGATGAAGCACGTGCTTTCAAAGGTGTTTGTGAGCCGATTTCAGTGCAGATGAGAAGGATTGGTGAGGGTGAGGTGAAGTTGATTTGGTGGTATGTTGCGGCTGTTAATGAGAATGAAACTGTCGGGAAGTGTGAGGATGAGTTTGAGGTTGAGTGGTATGGTTATGAAGAGGTTCTGGAGAAGTTGACGTTTCAGAATGATCGAGAGTTAGTTGCGAGGGCTATTCAACTAGTCCAATCTTGTGACTTGTGAAGGCAGGCAAATAGTCATTTTAGATTTTCTTTTTGTGCTACAGTAATTGGTTAGGCATCATGGTATAATGTCTTGGTTATGCTAGATGTATTATTTGTAGGAGATTTGTGGCTGAGTTGCATCACCAGTCCACATAGAATTGAGAAATTGTCCAGGCGACTGTCATCGAAAGTTACAATATGCACCAAGTCTTGGCCCTAGTCATAGTAATCACTTTAAACTAAAGTCACGTCTCATTCTGTGTCGAAACATTATTCATAGGAACTGTGAAATCTTGGTCTATCTTTTGAAAGAATCCAGACCAAGCGTAAAAAGTGGTATCCTGTCTCGCTAGGCCAGCCCTCATCTAGACTCACTGCCTCTGGGTTCTCGCATATACTTTGCAATACCCTCCTCAAGAAATACCTGCTCCCCCTTAACAACCATCATCCTCTCCTTCATCCTATCCCCATCCTTCTTCAAGCAAATCAACTTACACAGCGCCCTCCACAACGGATTATTAACCTCTTGCGTAGAGCCATACACGTCCAGCACAACGTCCTCAAACTCCTTGGTGGCCTCCCAGTCGGTCCATGTCTTATTGACCCAGCGGTTTCTGGCGGCCGTGTAGAAGCGGTCTTGGCAGAGGAGCTGAAGAGCGGAGATGTTGTACGTCTGCGCCATGATGAAGAGATGCATGGCGAGGAGTATTTCGCGCGGTGAGCTTTCGGATGATCTGATTGTGGGTTCTGTCTGTGCCGTGGCGGGTGTAGTGGACAATAACCTATTTGATCGTCTTACAGGGCGCTCTGGCACACTGTCTTTTGTCAAGTCTTTTTCGATGGGGCAACGTGGATAGCCGCCAAGTCTGTCTTGAATCTCCTTCGCTCTCTCAGCCTCATGCAATGCTGTAGGTTTTTGAGCAGTGTATGTTCCAGTGTAGAGAAACTCGAGTAAATGCTGAAACACTTCCGGGTCTTCATCTAGAGCCACGCTCCTAATGGTACGCTTCTGAGACAAGTCAGTGAGAGCATGCGATAAATAGCAGATCGCGCACCTTGGGCGGGGTTGTGAATGCCTCCCCAAACCATTCGCACTGCGTACACACAATAGCACGATGAACCTTGAACTCTCGACCGCGGCAGACGATCGATATGTCGGAGTAGGCGCCATCAAAGAGAAGCTTGTAGGAAGAAGCGCGTATCGACGAAGCGCAGAGGTCATCCACGGCGTATCGCTCTTCAGTGTCCATCTCCTTAGAATAATCGCTGAGATGAGTTTGAGAGGTGAGATACAAGGCGGGATCAATATCAGACATAGGAATATCGCCTTGAGCCATGTTGAAAGAATGGACGAGTTTCAGTAATGAAATGTTTGTGTTTGTTGTGAGATGGAGATGAGGAAGAGTTTGCAGCAAACGACAAAATTGATTAAAGGATGTGAGCAGAGTAACTATTCACAGAGGCGACTACCCGCAGCAAATCACGGCAGGCGTATGTAGATGCAGGCAAACGACAAGAATGCCACTGCCCGTCACTGTTCAGGTTGGCACTCAACCAAGCCCATAAACATTCACAGAACCTTGTGGTTTCCATGTTTTGCATGTCTCCCTGATTTATTAACTATGCAGTTATTTGCTTCTCAATACAAGCTTCTGCACAAAAGCTTTTCGCGATACCGAGTTGCTGACGGTCAGGGTTGTTATCCATTTCATTAACGAGACTAATGCGCCGCATACATTGCGCTGCGCGCAAGGTTATTCCAAACGGCACATGAGGTCGTTTGCAGCAGCCACTCAGGCCAATGTACAAACGCACAAGCAGTAGGCAGACGTAGAGAGTTGGCCAGGACCACTGAAAGGAGAACATCCCTGGTAACACAAATACCCACTCACGCAATCCCTAGCATCTTACGTTGACGCAAAGAATATTGCCTGTCGCGCATAAGTATTCACCCCCTCATCCGCCAAATCCTCATCATCAACCCGATCAAACCTCCACTTCTCAGGCAACATATTCATAAGCATCTCTGCCACCTCAATACTCCACTTCTCCCAAAATGCCTGTATGTCCGCAGTCAAACAACACGTAACGTAAAAGCCAATGCCCGCCAGAACAATCGCGACGAAGCAAGGTGCCAGCACTGCCGGCTCGGGCCACCGAGTGACGATAAAGTATATGGCCGTACCCGCCGCGCCAGCCCAGATACCAAGATGCACAAGGAAGATGAAAAGCAGAAGAAACGTCAAGATTACGAGGACGAAGAAGCATCGGATGAGGAAGAAGAAGATATACCCTGCGGTAGCACGGTTACCGACGGAGTTGAGACGGTGCGATGCAGACCGGGACTTGGGCGTAAAGCGGTTGAGCATCGTTACACGAACGCGCATGGCGGCGAGTCTGACGGACGGAGAGCGGACAAAACTACGGATGAGGTAGGTTATGAGAAAGACTAGGCCGAGAGAGAGACCCCATGTCCACATCTTGGGTGGCGATTGGGTGAGTTCTGCCACCTGCATGGAGAAGACGGATGTGATGAAGGAGAGGGGTATGAAGAAGAATGCGAGTTCAGTGAGTTTGTTGATACCAGACGTTTGATCGATGACGAGAGACGATTGGGCGATGCCCGTCGAAGCGACCAGGAGGTTGAGCGTTTGTTCTGAGCGTGACTGCAGGGATTGGAGATCAGCCGTGAGCTCGGCCATCTCTTCCTCCAGGTCTTCGGGTAGATTGAGAACACCCTTGGACTTTCTGATATGACCGATCCACTCACTCAGCTCCTGCAAAGTCGACCTTATCCATGCCGCATTCTGTCTTGTCATTGTGCCAGCAGCTTCAAGTAAATGAATGTGCAGGTCTGCGCCAAGATCAGCATCAATATGATCCTGCATCAGACGGAGTTCGGCTAGGAGCTGCCATATCGTCAAATGGGAGTCGCGTGAGGATAGACGGTATCATCGAGTCGTCCTGATTGAGCGTGCTGGTGGGTATATTGCTTATGTATCGGTACACAAGATCCATGGTATACAGAGAGTACTTCCGCGCAAAGTCGCGATCACGCAACAACTGTTGACGATGTTTGTAAGCCTTTCGAAGTGACTCTCGATACTCTTCGTCGAATTCGGAGTCGCTGGAGTACTCTGAAGCGGTGTCGTTGCCTTTCTTATTGACAGCGATTGACTGTTCATGTTGATTCCTTCTAGCCTGTGCTCGCCGTCTCCTGGCTTCCTTCTTGTCCTTCTTCAATTGCTTCTTTGTAAAGGTTGGCGCAGGTGGATCCAGGTACGTCTCATCGGGGTCAGCGACACGCCAAAGCTCTTCATCCGTATACGACTCAAACTCCATGGCTCGAGGCATAAATGTTAGAGATGGTGTTGTATCTTTGGTCTTGTCGTGCTGCATGGTTCGTGGTGGGTCAAAGACCAGAATGACTGCGAGTGTCAGTTACATTGCCAGTCTGCCTGGAGCATGCTTACTTGTCTTTCGACCCTCCTTGTCAACACTTGACCAATACCCCAGGCCTTCTGGAGCCATGACTCTGAGATCTCGATTGTTCCAGTACGTTGGGTTTTGCGGTAGCACAGGATGGAACGTGCTGTAGGGGCGGTACACATTCGATGTTTTGGCCCTCGCCGATGTACCTTCAATCTCGTGGCCACTAGATGTTTTCGGAACGTCGAAAGCACCCGGGCTCTTCTTTTTTGCCTTTTCCTCTTTCTTTCTCCTTTCCTTCATCTTTTTCTCTGC
Source organism: Fusarium succisae (assembly GCA_013186925.1). Lineage (NCBI taxonomy): Eukaryota > Fungi > Ascomycota > Sordariomycetes > Hypocreales > Nectriaceae > Fusarium > Fusarium succisae. The sequence goes on along the minus strand of JAAOAW010000318.1, from coordinate 160,999 downwards.
ACGCTTCTTCCTCTTGTCAGTCAGAAGTAGCCCATACTTGTCAAGAACAACATCTCGTTCAATTGTCCAGCGTCCATCAGATATGCGCTTCGCAATCTCGTCCTCGAAAAACCCCTTCCGCCCAAGGTAATGAAGGAGACCAAGCCGACCCCAACGAAGATGTGCCCATTTACGAGCCCTGGTTCTCCGAGACAGGTTCCATTCCGTTCGCTGACCGATCCCCGGGAGAGGGCGATGACGGAAACGCGTTTCTTGTTCGGCCCAGTTCATCCACGTTGCATTCTTCAACTTGAGACCACTGTCGCTTGCGCAGTACCCTGAGGCGATGAGATGTTCGTACCAGAATTCGGGATCTACTGAGTATAATTGACCCAGCACACCCATGACGAAGCGACTCAAATCGCTAACCATGATGACTCGCACTTGGGAGCTCTCCGGTCTCGAGTCAAGAGCCACCGCGAGATCCTTCTTTGTCGTGACGAGCTCGCTTTTCTCCACGGTCTCATTGGCGAAGTAGTCAACAATTGAAATGGCGACAGAGTCCAGCCCTTCGAAGCGCTCTCTGCGAGTAACATTAAGCCAGCGAGGATCCCACCGAGCCCGATTATCGCGATCGTTCATGTACAACTCGGACATTGTCTCTATCCAAAGCTTCAAATTAGAGAACTCCTCCTCGTCTGCGGCAAGCTCCAGAACTCCTTGTCGAATGGCCTTGGCAGAGGTATCCATGTCGCGCCGACTCCCGAAAGACATCGGATGCGGTACATTGGGTCGTTTCTCGGACTCTTTGCTGGGGTCAGATGAGTCGCGTGATGGATTGAGATCATACTCAAGCGAGTTGCGCGGGACGGAGTAGTTTGGCTTCCATCGCTGCGAGGTTGGCCAGTCTAGCTCGTAACTGCTGAGCCGCTCTTCATCCGTGACGCCGCGACGCTTTCGATTGAACATGACAGCGCGACAGGACTTTGTTAATTGCGCATCATGATGGAGAAGGGGGAAAACTCAGCCTTGTGGCCATCGCAGGAAATTAGGCAAGGGTCACTTGCATATGATGAGATAAGTTTCGCTCTTGGGAAGTTGAGGCTGTGATGGATTGGCGAATATTAGTGTCATGACTTGAACTTGGTAAGCGATAATTAAAGTCGGTTGATGGAAGGATCAAAATGGCCAGAGTTTCGGGCAACAGTGGAGATCCCGCTCTTGTTCCACCTCGTTCGTCTTGGCTCAACAAGACGAGACAGGTCAGGTCAACTGGGAAGTTATACATTCGCTAAACATCTGACATATGGAATAATATTGATATGGTACCTTGATTTCCGAGTTCTGAAAGTAATTCATAGTCATTGGACCTGGCAGTGCTCCAGCTATTCTCTAGCCTTTTCTGCATGCTCAGCGGCGGCTCAGCTAAAGTACTGATGTATGACAGAAGAACAACGGCATCATAACAGTTTAATCCCCAATGTGTGATGCTGCATCTCTTTGCTCTCTATTAGTGGTCCCTCAATCTGTCTACCCCGTTCAATTTACTTACTTCAAAGTGTTGATACCCGCATTTTGCCAAGAGTCCTCCCCATTCACGTACTTGTTAAAATTCGAATGTTGCTGCAGCACCCACTGATCCTCGATGGCAAATGGAACGGAACAACCGCAAAAGTTCCTGGTAATTGGTGCCCATCATCTGCCACGTAACTTGGGTGTGCTCCAAAGGCCGAAACGAGGCCAGTCAACGCACTGCGCTGGAATTAAACTTGGAAATTTGTACTTTCTGGCAATTTAATCTTTATGTATTCTTTCAATGGTGTCTCATTTCATCTGGTTTACCTAACCAATGGCACTTCATCAGCAAACTCATTGCCCTGTAGTGAGCCCCCACCATAAGGCTAAGCCAACGCTGTAAATCAGAATGTACCTGCTGAACTACAGGGCGGCCGCGCATAGCCTCACCCGCTGTGGCCCTTTTGCTCCACCACCTTAGGAGGTAATTTTCCAATGGTTCATGGATTGAACCGTGGAGGCGAACGCAGGAATAGGCCATGATCGGCCAAGACTCCTACCCGGGTGCACCTTTTGAGCGAGTGCAGCCAACAAAGTACAGGGGTGGTCTAGGGCTGTTGGTCACTGGCGTGTTTCGTGGATGACGGGATGTTGCTGGTTTAAGCGCTCACCTCCCCGCCCGCTCAGAAAGGCTTCACTCACTCAAACCATCCTTCTCTCTCGTTCGAATCGCCAATCTATATGCCTTCTTATACTATGTCTGTTCTAGTTATTCAACAGGCAGCATCTTTGGAGACACTGCCCCCAGAGGTTTTGCTTCCTATCGTGAAGAACCTTCCTGGCCTTGACACTCTTTGGGATCTGATGAAGGCATCTCCCCACGTATGGCGCCTCTTCAACGATCATGCTGTTACCATTGTTGACGCCATACTATCCGGTCCAAACGCGATACTTATACCCGAGATTGCAAACGCTGTGCGTGCTGTCTTACTTGCACGCTTAAAAGTCCACCCATTCCGGAACCTTTACGACCTACAAGTCCGGTTCCTGCGGTCGCTTTTCCCTCGATCGACATTGGGTGATTCGGGAAGCAATCCCGACCCTATAATTGTTGACCGTGAGATGATATCTGCTGCGGCACCTCCTTCGGTGGTCGTTCGATCGGTTGTTGCAACAGCCGCCCACATAAACGCTCTTGACCAAGCCTTTCTAACATCCTGTCTTCAACGAGTGCGAGATCCTGGCTTCAGACCACTACATCTTGTTAATCCAGACAATCGCTACACTAGCTTATTCAGACCTGACCCAGATGGTAAACGCATTCGGGCTTGGGATCAAGTGTTCGAGGGCGAGCCTGCCAAGGTGACTGACGCGGGACAACCCACGTGGGTAGAGGAGATGCGAGCTGTACGTGCTCTGTGGGTTTTACAGCTCATTGGCGAGATGAAGAGCCAGAAGGAAAGCTTGGGATGGCCAACGGAAGATTGTGAGGAACTTGGTCGCATGGAGGCTGCTGACTTTGCCGATGCCGTCGAAGGCAACCCGGCTATGCCGTCTGAAGAGGTCAGGTCTGTGGTGGACTATCTGGAGACGCTTGGGGATTCAGCACAAAATATGTACTACCGGTTACCCAGTCCTCCAAAGTTTACAGGATGGATCACAGCGCCACCCAACCTGAGCCCTCAGTTTGCAAAGGTCACCCACCGTCGTAAAGATGGCAGTACCTTCACCCGCGTTGAGAAAACCGAGGACTATAGCTGGGGCCGGAGCAAGGAGAACCTGGGATACGACGCCCCCGGAATGTCCATCTTCAAAAGTCTCAGCAAGCCTCGCCATCACCCTACCGGTGGTGCATCCCCGATTGAAGGTGTTGAGTTCAACTCGTTCCGCCCTCTCGGCTTTGCATTCTGGGACGCATGGAGGATGTATCTTTTGGGCATGCACTCACCGGTTGGCAAACATTGGTATGGAAATGATACATTCTACTTCTTCGCGTGGGAAAGTGTCCTGTCCCGTGATGAGGTTGCAAGTATAAAAGCTGGACTGAGAGAGAGATGGAGAAAGGAGCTAGAGGAGCGCCGAGAAGCACAGCGTGAAAGCTGAGGAACAGTTGAGTAATTGACCTCGATAGTGGAATTCGTTTCCAAATATGGGATTGGGACTCTCGTGCTCCATACGTGTTTTCAACGTACTTCTGATAACGCATGACAAGTTCGTGAACGGACAAGTAGTAGTTCCAAGCCAGCACCCAATCGGTGTTTGTAAATAGGTGAGCTAGTACGCCAAACGAAGCTGGTGACAGGGCTACAGGCATCTACAATGCCAGATGAAGAACAATAGTTGTAACAAGCACCAATGTAACCATACAGGCAAGGGCATTTAATACTTGCAACGATGTAATTGTAGGCGGAGGGTAAGAATTCAGGCTTGTTGGTACAAAAGAAAAGCGTGATGCTAAATCGGTTACAATAATATGTCCCAATTCCCCGTCGCCTCAAACCCAATAGTAGCCTCATCAAGGGTTGACAATATACATCAGCATCATAACATTCCACTTCTCGTGTTCCTCCCCAACCTCAGTTCCAGTGACTTCGAAACTCCCTTCCGGAACAAACACGTCGATCCTTTTGATAGTCTTCACCCCGAGGCGTTTCTTGTGGTTGATCAACATGAAAGCTGCACCGGATCCATTGGGGCTACCAAGGATGGCGGGGAACTCCTCTTTGTCTTTTGCGACAGTGAAGGTCAGTTTGTTCTTCCAGGTTCCGATCGTCTTTTTGTTTCTTCTTGGGTTTCTGTCGTGCCTGGAGAGGATGGCCCTGAATATTATTTCGAGAGTGGCGTAATTCGCGATCTTGGAACGAATAATGTACTTCAGATCTTTGACATCACCGTCGGCTTCATTGCAGACCATATCCTATCACCCGGATGAGTTAGTATATTGAAGACTTTATGTTGATACGGGTTGAGAATGGCCCGAAGTACTTACCCATTGCATCCAGGTAGCATCACTCCACTGGCAGTTTGTCAGCTTGGCGCAGGAGGAATGGTAAGTGGTATAAATTCATCACCTTTTTGACATGAGTAACTGGCTTCTTGCCATCATCACTTCCAGTAGCGGAGACGGCATAATTGACATCAGCAATTATGACACCAGGATTAACAGCAAAAGAATTTCTAAAATAGGCACCTGTATACTATGAGCGGCATCAGTAGACTGACTCTTGGAATCTAGAGCCAAACGGCAATGAAAATCTGACATACCTGGCCGCTTGTTCCGCTCGCCAAGTCCCCCGGATTAGTGTTTGAGATGATTCCTCCCGATGTGTGCATCCAGCTCTGATGATGGAGATCATCGGAAACTCCAAGAGCCGCCAGACCTTCATCAAGATAGTCTTTGAAGCTGGGCTCTGGGTCTCCCTCTATTACCCAACCCTCTATCTCCTCTATGCCAGATTGCTGGAGGTAGGATGGTGACTCCATTGACTTTCCATTTTCTTCCTCGAGCTCCTCTTGCGACTTACCCATATCACAGAGAAGCCTTTTGCCCTTGTTGAAGGCTTTCTTGAAGATATCGACGTTCGCATCCTCTCTTTTGATGAGAAGATTAAGAGGTAGAGGGTTACGAAAGTCATCGTCAAGGCGGACATCAGGAGAATTCCTAGACGATAGATGAAAGGATGAGATGAAAGAGGAACGGAGAAGCAAAAGTGACAAAAGAAGGAGTGAGATTGAACTCAAGGCAACTCTGCCCAGTATATTACGCTTTGCATGCATATTCAATGGCTGTAGCAGGGTTCAACGAAATTGTAAGTGATAAAAGGGACATGGAACTGTCTCGAGATTTCTGGACTGGCAACGAAAACATAGTTATAGACCAGTAATAACTGAAACCTTGAGACTCATAGAAGACCTCGTGTGTCTTTTCCTGATCACAGCAAATTTGAAGGAACCGCAGTCGAGTTGGCATAATTACCGTAACAGATGGGGGCGGTTGGTTGCGTTGTCTCGTTGATCCTATTGCGCCTTGCATTGTTGGTTGAACCTTGCAAAAATTAGGACATGAGGCTTTTTCTGCTACTCCAAGGAAGGATCAAAAATAGCGTGGGCGTGTTGTTGGTTGTGATCTTGAGATCTTCAGCGGCGCTTCAAGTGGTGCTGTGATTGGTGGCTGCAACAACGGAGCCGGGCCGCATCACGGACCCAGACGTTTCATATACAACGTCGGCAGTTTATTTCGGGTCCGTGAGGTTACATTCGAGGATTCTTTATCCTGTAAGCTTAAACCAACAGCATCGGACGTGTGTCGCCTTGGGAATAGAGCCAACAGCATCATATCATCATGTCGTAACAAGGCAGACTCTTTGGCTGCCCTCCAATCAGAGAAGCACGGCATGACTCTTACAATGGGAATTGGTTCCTGCATGATCCAACTGCAGCCACTTCTTATTTTTGTTCTCTGCCCTGGCCTATCTATGTCTCGGCCCCCGATGCCTGCGTCGTTTACCGCGGTCTACCGCGCGGACGGGGTCAGCTTCAATGGCATCGGCCGCTGCCACAAGCGCTCTCCTTCTTCAGTCGATCAAGTCACTATTTGACTGCAAACGGAGCAATGAGTCACTGAAGGGAAAGCATGAGTATTGAAGGCCGTTCTCAGCAAAAGCGTACCAGAGCAGTCAAGTCTTGCCGAGTCCACAGTCATTGAAGCAATCTTTGTAGTGCCATGGCCCTAGTTTCGAAATTATTGGAGTTGAATGTTACTCTATGTTGGTTCAACGAAGCTGATCCTCCATAGTCATCATCAAAGCGCCCAAGTCTTGTGAGCATTTTTGACTGGGGCAACTACATCATATCCTTGAATGATCACAATTTCCGAATAGTTTCGCCGTAGGATCCTCTCGCATGGATATTCTGAGGTATTTCAGAACCAACAGACCTAACCTTCAAACTCCAAGTCGTGTGGTGGATGCCATACTCAACCAACACAAGACGCAGCCGACTTGACCACCAAGGCACACTTGCTCACGATAACAATAGGATCCAATCAAGGACTAAACATGACTCACGATCGACAATTTTAGGATCAAAAGAAGAAACCTCCGTCTCATTTCTCCTGCGCCTTTTTATTAGTGGGTTGCCAAACATCCTGGAACCAACGACTGTTCACCAACAGCACTAATGAATATGCCTCCGAGGCGAAGCCAATGATAGTTGGGGGCCGTGGTACCTTTGATGGAAAGACTGATAGACAGATATGTTTCTTCCTGTTATGAGGTCCGACTTATAAGAAGAAAGGAACAAAGTCACTTATCTTTATCACAAATGGCATTGTCATTCTATTCTTATCAAAAACCTCAGTAATATATCTCTACTCCTAAATTGCCAACAACAATACTCCTTATGCTGCCATTCACGCTTCAGGGCGCCATCATGATGATGATGGTGCTCGTAGCACTCATATCACCGCTTGCTTCAGCACTTCCTAGTCTTCGCATACTGCCCCTCGGAGACTCAATCACCAAAGGCAACGGCTCAAAAGACCAAAAAGGCTACAGGAACCGTCTCCGTGAGAAACTCATAGGTCGCGGTACCTCAGTAGACATGGTCGGTAGCTTGAAGCACCCTCCCACTGGCATGGCAGACAATGACCACGAAGGCCACAGTGGAAAAGTCCTTGCGCAGATCAATACCTACTGGAAGCTGTCCATTGCAGCACGCCCCAACGTTGTTCTTGTACATGCCGGTACGAACAACATGGACCTAGAGGTTGACCTTGAGGGCTCTCCTAACATGCTGGCGTCCATTATTGATGGGCTATTTCAGAATGCTCCCGATACCACGGTTCTTGTTGCTCCCGTCATATGGGCAAATAACCCCAGAATGCAAAAGAACACTGATCGCTTCAACCCACAAGTCATTTCCATCATTGAAGAGAGACAAAAGGCTGGAAAACATATCCTCCAAGTCCCAATAGACATCAATGTAGGTGATCTTTCGGACGAGAAGCACCCAAACGACAGTGGCTATGAGAAGATGGCCGACGCTTGGCTGAAAGCAATCCTTGAGGCTGACAAACGAGGTTGGTTGAAAGCACCCACCAAAATAGACGCTGCTGGCCTTCCTGGCGTTGGTCTCGGTGGCGGTGGAGGAGCAGGAGGCGCTCAAGAAGAAATCGTTGGTAAGATCTGGAAGAAACAAGGAACTGTCTTTGAAGGTTTCCGGACATGGGAGGCTGTCGGAACCATCAGAGGTTCTGCTGAGAATTCCTCACGGGAAAAGGTCATTTTGGCTGATCTGAACGGCGATGGCATCGCTGATTACGTCCTTACTGACAAGGATGGTAAGATGCGTGCCTGGATCAACGGAGGCAAGCCCAATGACTGGAAGAGTATCGGCTATATCAACCCAGACTGGGAGTCTGTCAATGGCGACATGATCCGTCTCGCCGATGTGGACAACGATGGCAAGGCAGATCTCATTGCTTTATATGAAGATGGCGCTGCAAAGGTCTGGAAGAACGTGGACAACGGAAAGAAGTTCGAGTCCCTCGATTCCAAGTGGGCAACCGGTCTTGCGTCACGAGACAAAGTTCGGTTTGAGGATATTGATGGCGACGGATATGCCGACTATGTTATCGTGTATGGGGGTGGCGCTGTCAAGTGGGCGCGTAACACGCACAACAACGGCAAAGACAGCAGCAAGAAGAACTGGGAGACTGAAGCCACTGTCGCCCCAGGACCAGCTGGTATACCACAAGACTCTACCAGTATCCGAGATATTGATGGCGATGGAAAGGCTGGTGAGTTTTGAGTACCCCGTTAGGTCTACTGAGATACTAACTCGGCGTAGATTATCTTGTCATTTATCAAGGCGGCGCTGTAAAAGCGTTCCGCAACACCCTTGAAGAAGGTGGCCGTAACTGGGATGACTTGGGCACAATTGCTCCTGGCATAGAGGGTGTCACAGGCGAAATGATTCGCTTTGCCGACATGGACGGCGATGGCTTGGCTGACTTCCTTGCTGTTGCAGATGATGGAAGTATCCGCATGTGGAAGAACCTTGGTATCACCGGAACCAAAGGTCAGAGCATCCGCTTCGCCGACTTGACGGGTGAAGGAAGAGATGACTTGATCTCCGTCGACTCTAGAGGACGAGCTCGGGCTTGGATCAACAAGGGCGATAATAAGTGGGAAGCAATCGGCGAGATCGCGCCGGGCTTCGACGAGGACCTCTCTGACTCACGTATCGAGTTTATCGATGTCAACGGTGACAAGCGCGCTGACTACTTGATCATATACGGCGGAGGAGCTGTCAAGGCGTATCTCAACAACGGCAACCTGCCCGACCCTGGTGATATGCGTATCTGGCAAGATGGTATTACTATTTCTCCAGGTGTCGATGAGCCTGGAAGCAAGGTCCGGTTTGCAGATCTCACAGGAGATGGCAAGGCAGACTACATCGTTCAGTATGACGGCGGCGCTGCTCGAGGGTATCGCAACAATGGCAAGATTCCGATTGGTGAGGGACGCAAGTGGAATGACATGGGGACTATCGCAGCAGGTGTTAGTCCTCAAGGTCCTGTTCATTACGCGGACATCAATGGGGATAGGAAGGCTGACTATCTTGTTGTCTTTGGTGGGGGCGCGGTTAATGCGTATCTCAATAATCACGACTGGGCGCCGAAGCTACCGGATAATCCTGGTGAACCTATTCCCGTTGAGCCCGGTACTGGTGGCGGCGGTGACGATGGAGGCAATGATGGAGGTAACGGCGGAGGAGGTGACAGCGGTGATGGTGATGGAGACGGAGATGGGGACAATGGTGGAGGCAACGACGGCGACAGAGGCGTTGTCTACATTGATCCCAGTATCTGGGACTCCAAGAACCCTACAGCAGGTTGTCAACCACCTTGTACCCTCATCCTCCCACCTTGGCAACTCTCATCCAAGACTACGATCAGCTTCCCTGTCATCACTGAGACATTCAAAGAGGCATGGCCAGAGACTACCAGTGGTGTTACCAAGTACGGCACAACCACTATCACTGTCAAGATCACACTGCCGCCTCTCACGACCTCGGAGATTGGCGTGTCCAACGTGATACTGACAGAGTCCACGTCCAAGTCTGTACCTGTACGTGGCAGCGTTATTCCATCCCCGGTCACGTTAACCGAACCAACCCACGGAATTACCTACACCTACAAGCCTGGGCCTCTTCCTACTGATGATGTGGATATTGGACCTCCACCAGGCATCGCTCCAGGCGTCATCATCACTGCTGGACCTCCCGGGCCTATCTGCAAGTCTGGCTGCGGTAAGCCGTGTTTGTTCGGTTGCACCCCAGGTGGAGGTGGTGGTGGAAGTGGTGGTGGCTCGATCGGGTGCATCGGCGGAGGATGTCCTGGGCCAGGAGGAAACTGTGTAGGACCTGGATGTGAGAAGAACAATGATGATGAAAACGACGACGATAATGATGACGATGATGATGACGATGAGGACTGCGCTACAGAGACAAACACCGAGTGTCATCAAGTCTGCACGACAAAACCATGTGCCACTGTCTGCAACACATATCTCGGCTGCGACTGCACAACCTCTCAAGTAACCGACTACTGGGTATCCTGCGAATCTTCCTCATGCACAACAACTTCTACTGAAATCATCACCGGTTGTTTTCTCACAGCGACAGCTACAACCACAGGAGCCTCCTGTCCTCTCACCCCTGCCGACTATGGTAATGACTTTGGTGATGACAACAACGCCCTCGGAAACCTGGGGTCCACGTACAAGACAACCTTTTCAGCAAGCGTGATCGTCAGTTCAACACCATACCCCGTCAATGATGGATATGCCACCGTTGATAGAACTGCTTACTCCATCCCCGATGTCGAGTCAGCATCAAAGACCAAGATGCGAGGCACGTCGGCGGTTATTCTTCCCTCCCACGTCGGCACTACCATCTCGGTCACTATCAAGGGAATTTCCTTCGTCACCACGTCATACCCGAAGGCGACGACAACATTTGGAGAGACAACCACCACCACAGAGCCATCGGAAACTACCACCTCATATCCTACCAACACGGCCATCAACGAAGCTGAAGCCTACTGTTACGAAGGGGACACGAAATATGTGGAGTTCACCAAAGACGAAGCACGGCAAGTTATAGGATCGTTCTGCGACTCTAGCTACACACTTGACCCCAGTAACACATTCGGTCAGAATGTGGCTCTAGAAGAAGACGGCTACACTGTTATCGCGTCGGCCAAATGGGCGCCAGATCAGAGCGGCTGCGGAGACAAAGAGCCGTTCTCTTTCGCCGAAGATGACTGGAACCATGATCTGTGTTTGGATGGCTGGACTGCTGACTATTCGTGCCCAAACGATGTGGAGGATCGGCAAAGCAGCTATGGAGGCGCGTATGTTCTTGATCCTCCCGAGAATGGGGGTTGTCTTCTCTTGAGCTTGTATGCATATGATACTTCGACTATGCGGCTCAAAGCTCTACCAAAGGGGTCTGAGTCACTGATACCACCGGTGATGAATGTGACGCATATGGGAGAGAAGAAGGAGTGGACTGCGAATGACAAGTCTGACGGCCGCCGAATGTGGCCAGTAGCTGAGGGAACGACACAAGTGGGCAAGCCCTCGGCTACCGGTGAGGTCAAAACGAAGAACCTTCCATGATAACATGGTATAGAATCTTAGTTCTTTTGCACTTAGTCCATAGATTCATTTATATACAATATTGTTTATTTCTCCTGCGATCTTCATGCGACTACATGACTTCTCAATCGGCGTTAGCATTCTTCCGCTCTCTGTCCCTTATATGCATTGCTGTCTCGTTCTGTTTCCAGGCGCTCACGAGACTAGTGTGAGAGACGAGCGCCCTTCACCAGTTCGAGCTAAGGATGAGTCTCTCATTGCACGCCTAGTTCTCCTATCCCTGATCTTCCGCCTGATACATACCCAGCAGCAACCGACAATCATCAGAAACACGATAATGGGGAGCCCGATCATCAGAAACCACACGGCTGAGGTACTGATATACCCCTGGCTCTGGTCAAAATACTCAGTTGGGCGGCTTTCGTCGGGAAGTGTCTCGCCTGGTTTCCAATGAGAAACCCTCTCACCATCAGTCAAAGTAAGTGGCATCGGCGTCAGATCAGACTTTTCAGACGAGACCCAGGATATTGCCCAAGCTTGGTGAACCATGAAAGTGCCATCCAACGCGCTAACATCTTGGTAACCCGATAAGCCCGACAGTGTTGTAGTCGCTGTGCCGTCGCCTTGGGTCATGCTTGCCGCCGTCTGGACCCATCGTCCACACCCGCTGGTAAAGAAGTCTTTGGCGGCGTAACCACCTCGATCAAAAGGATTGAAGGTGAATCCACTAAATGGTTCTATTAGTCTCTTTGCTCTCGGAGGTGTAGGGTGCTGGGGGTGGAACCTTTCGCAACAGTATGCTGTCGAGACTGCTGAAGAACCCCCAGAACGAGACATTTCCCAATAATCCCAGCCAGAAGGACAAACAGCTGGACTAAAGGTGAACTGACAGTCAGCTTCGCCGCTCCCCCAACTAGAGGGGTAGCATGAAGTTGGAGGTGCTGACACCAGGACGGGATATGTAAAGGTGCCATCCTGAGTCCAGAGCAAACTCGTGCTATTCCAACTAGGGTGACAACTACTGGGCGGCGACAATGGAGTAGTGAGTGGCATGCGCTCTCCAGTTGTCGCCGCCTTCGGGGACGATGATGGTGTGGCGTTGACAGACATGATTGATGGGAAGGGTTCTCGAACAGATTTTCGTCTGGAGATTCTATACACAAACCAAACACTGAGAAAAAAATATGGTTGTCAGTGGGCTGTGAGAAAGTTCACTGAGAATTTATTCCAGCGGCTGGTCTTGTCGTTGGTTTGACCTCACATATCCTTGCTAAAACGAATCGACGGGCTGTGTTTTTACCCATTTGGCCTAATGAGGTATGCTGTTTGGTCTATTTGCTTGATACATGACAGGGTATGATGCGGCTGTGCTAATGATACGTAATTTCGCGGTCTTTATTTTGTTCCAGCCTGAGTTGGGGCTTAGAATAGAGGCTATAATGACCAAGACTGAGAAATAACAAAGGAGAAGACGGCGAAGTAAAGGGAAAATTCGGGAAAGCAATCAAGGTATTATTGAGCTTGTTGAACTAAATACAATTTAAAGGCAAACGCATCAGGCCACTAAATGAAAACCTCATAGAGGTACGAAGGAACCAAAATATCCAGTCCATCATCCAACCAGCAGTCATTAATCCCAAGAGCTTGCGTCATTCTCCGAGTGCATTCACAACATAGAACTTATGCCGAGAACTACTGCAAGCTTAGAGCACCTCTTCAAAGATAAGCTCTAGTAGTAAATAGGGTTCTCGGGATCAGTGAGATCAAAGATGACAACACTGTGCGGTCGCGCACCCCCACGAGTCCTGGTAAAGATCTTCTCAAAGTCAATGGTGCGGTTGAAGCTAAGCGATCCATCGTCGTTGATATCAATCCAGTGGCCCTTGTAATCACCAGGAGTGTTGACGATAGAGATCTACAAACATTAGTACAAACCCATTCAAAAATACAGTAATGAGAACTTACAGCTCCACCTTGAACAAAGTAGCCAGTAACGAGGAGGTTCTTCTTGTCAGGAGAGATCTTGACATAGTGAGGTCCAATGATGGGCTGCTCCTCATCAGGGTCGTCAAGACGCTTGACGTTATCGAGGTCAGAGATGTCGAGAGCGGCGATGTGGTTGCCGAGTGTGATGGTGAAGTAGGCGAATTTTCCGTCGTCAGTGATGTCAGAGTAGATGGCGAGAGAGTCCTTGGCTTTGTCGCCGAGGTCGTATAGGAGTTCGGCGACACCCTGGTTGCCCTTGGAGTCTTTGCGGAAGGGGTAGATGATCCAGACTTGGCCAGGTCCAACAGCACTAGACACGTCAGTCAGTATGTAGTGAGGGGAGTTGAGCGCTGAGGGACTTACGTAGCTAGAGCTGCACTCTCCTTGTTACCGGGGATGAACTTGACATCTTGAATACCTTGGCCCTGTGACTGTCAGCTGTGTTCCCGTCTTGACTCGGGCAACCCACGTTAGGAATAGTAATAGTAGAGATAATCTTGCGAGACTTGAGATCCCAAAGGCGCAGTGTATCAGCCTTCTTAATACCAAGAGTCGGCTTTAGAATCGTAATCGGCACAACAAAGTCAGAAGTAAGAATAATGTTCTTGTCAAAGTCCACACTCAATCCATGAGGAGAGAACTGCTCTCCAAGAATGTTGAGTGTGCCCTCAACATCCTCAGGCCACTCATGGATGATGTTACCATTGGCATCAGTCTCGATCAATCGACCGGGAGATGTACCGACAGCACTACCCATGTAAGTAATGAAGAAACCACCATCGGGCTTGGCGCGGATCTCATCGACGATGGAACCGAGAATACCGCGGTTGCTGTGGTCGAACTTGGGATGGTATGGGTCTGAAGTGTCGAAGTAAAAGGCAGTGTCTTGGGTCTTGAGAAGAGAGAGAAGACCACCTCCAACGAGGGTCTTGCCGTCAAGCGAGCTGCCTAGATGGTGAGGTGAGTTACCACTAGTGTTGACATCAGTGATGTCGATGATTTCCCCAAAGGTATCCTAGTCTGTTAGCATAATTCTCACCATAGTCTCGGCGAACTTACATCATCAAGACTAGCAGTGACCAAGAAATCAGCATGCTTGTTATCACCAGCCCCAGTCCAAAAGTATCCAATCTTCTTGGGCTTGATGTTGGACACCTTGAAAGGGGGGCTATCCAACGGAGGAGTAGGGAGTTGAAGAATAGGCAGGGGAGGAGCGTTATCGGCAAGAGGTTCAGTTACTCCTGGGATCTTGGGGATCAGAGGAGGAAGACTGAGACCTCTTTTGTCGATGTTGGCGGGTGATGCCGAGACTTGAGAGGCCAGGGCACCTAAGAGGGCCGTGATGGAGATGAGAGAGGGCATTGTGGAGGAAGCTCAGTGAATGTTGGGAGTGAGCAAGTTGATGATGTGAGCTGATGATGAGAAAGTTTGAGGGAGTTTACAAGGTGTTATATAACCATCTTGGCCCTGACTTGTAACAACCTCTTCGAGTCATCAAGTTCTTTCTCATTATCCAAAGTCCAACATCCTACCAACCTTCACGACTTGACTCTCGAAAATTGTATCATCAAGCCTCATAAAGACACAATTGAACCTCATGATGAGTTTTCTTCTTCCACGGCTATCACAATTTCCTTCTCAGGACGTTTTCCTCCTCAGCCTTGACTGCTCTCGTCTAGCTTCGTTGATGTGCTGGCAAGGAGGACACACAAACGCAGAGCGGAAGTGAATTATCCGATGACTATAGGACCGATCTGCACAAGTCTAACCAAAATACAATGAGCCTTGCCCTCGGAGGAGAATGACTGAATTACCGACCTCCCGATCGTCCGTGGGATACCAGTGGTGGGTTGTCGGTGATGCCATTGATGGTTGTCAATCTGGCACCGCAACGTCACTCATTTGCCCTGTTGGGAGCATTGGATTCTCTCATGGTTACCTTGAGCTGAGACTTGCATGGACTAAGGTACTTTATCACACCTCGCTTGGACTGTTCGAGTGGTCGACCATGGTTGAGACTGAGTGTCTGTTGCTTCGGTCGGAGTCTAGCACGGGGGTAACAGACCGCTTTGCGCAGCAACCAGCATCACAAGAACAACTCCGGGGAGACACAACTCTCGTCCTACAGCTTACAAGTGATGTTGGGATGAGGATGCCAATATGGTACATCTCATTACACCCCTTGAGTTCAAGCTTACCCAGGATAAGGTTGCTTCACTGTTCCATTCCACATATCCGGGACATTTGGATCAACAGCTCTAACGAATGGTATCAGTATCGCGTGGTATTAACCATTATAACCAAGACAGTCTTACACTCACAATACCATAGTGCGGAATCACTCCACAAGGCAATGAGCATCAGCCTTGGCCCAGTAGCTCGGGCGCGCTGAACTGCCCCTGACACGAATCCCCGGCAGTTGGAAATACCGGTGGGGGTAACTGACTAAATATCTCCTTTGGGAAATGACTTATACGTTTGTTTCCTCGCTAGGCTGGATCTGTGGGAGATCTTCAGAGTGCTTTGACTGTCTGGGAAGACGTCTTGTTAGTCTGGATTGCGAGTATAATCCTTGTAGGCTGCGAGGGCGTCCGGCCGAGGAGCCGCGGCGAGTTGCGAAACCCAGAAACTACGAAAAACCTCGATCTTACTAAACCACTTAACATTTATGTGTATCTTCAGCAATACCAATGGCATCAAGTCATACTGATGCTTCAGTTGTGATAAGGAAGATGCCGAAACCCGGCAATGCAACACTATTAATTACCATAAATGTATGCTTATAGCGTGGGGCCCTGGTTCGTCCAAACCCACGTTGAGCCGCACTAAAACAAGGCGGATCGATGGCGTTTAATCCACTAATTATGTCGTCAACCCCAGATCTACATTGATCCTGGTCCGCTATCGCGCTTATATCCGTCTTGGCAGGCGGAGTGTCGATCATGAGTAGCGCTTGGCTATGATGGGTACGTGCGGTAGAAGGCTACATTGGACAGAGATCAAGGCATTGTTCCCAGATACCAACTAAAGATTTGTCTAAGAAAATATTTACAGAATTTATTCACTCGAAATATTCATGAGATTTAATTATATATTTAACAGAGGTCTCAAAATGTATAATTACATTTAGATGAAAGCAATTATCTGATGTACCTTGAGTCTTCAATGGTCGTGTTCAGGGTAAGCAAACGCCATCCACACTCAGAATTCGTACAGCAATTTCCTTGATAGCTTCATGCAGCTATGCCGATCATTGTTTCTTTAAGATAACGCGACTTATCGTAGTCTCATTTGTGTAAGTGACCAAGGTGTGATTGCCATTCAGCTACGCCTCTCACAATTTCCCAGTTTGATGGACATGCCTGTATGCATGATATGGTGATGAAGCTCGTGGTGTTGAGGGTATAAGACGTCGCTGGTGGGACAGAAGTCCTCATCCTTCTACCTGCTTCATTCATCCCCCCATCACTCCCATTTCTCGGTTGTTCATCTTTAGGTCCTTGTTTATCGCTACAATGAAGGGCGCGTCGCTCTTCTCCTCTGCCCTGGCTCTATGCCTTGGGTCAAACATTGTTGCTGCAGCACCAAAGGACACTCAACAACCAGGCTTTGACAAAGGCCAACCTTATGATGGAAAGGGCAAAGGTGCTGTCCTTCTAGGTAAGCTCGAAATATCCGATGCTCTCTTACTCTCACCACATACTTACACGGTGACCAGGCGGCACAAACAAGGAGCTTGATCTCCAGAACCCAGACAACCTAGGTCAGCAGCCCACTGACAACGGCGTTGTTCCCAATCTCAAATGGAGCTTCTCTGACTCCAAGACTCGTCTCTTGAAGGGCGGTTGGGTTCGTGAACAGGTCATCCAAGATTTACCTTCTAGCCATGACATCTCTGGCGCTCAGCAGCATCTCGTCAAGGGCGCCATCCGAGAACTTCACTGGCATAAAGTCGTAAGTCTCACATTTCCATGCCAACCACCAAATACTGACTTGACAGGCCGAATGGGGCATTGTTTACAACGGCTCCGTCCTCATCTCCGCCGTTGATGAATTCGGGCGATATCAGGAAGAAGTCCTCAACTACGGTGACATTTGGTACTTCCCCAAGGGCGCAGCCCACACCGTCCAGGGTCTCGCCGATGAGAACGAGTATCTCCTAGTCTTTGACGAAGCCGACTTTGACAAGATCGGGTAAGTCACCTCTACACCCATTCCGCAACACCACTAACACAAGCCCAGAACCACCTTCATGGTCGACGACTGGATCAACCACACCCCCAAGTCCATCCTTGCCAAGAACTTCGGCGTCAACGCCTCCGTCTTCGAAAACGTCACAACCCCCAACCCCTACATCCTCCCCAGCACGCCCACAAAACACAACGTAACCGACGGGCCCGCCGGCAAACTCTCAGGAAACAGCTCGTTCGTTTACCGCACGTTCCAGCACGATCCTGAAAAGATTGGCGGCACGGGTGGTAAGTTCTGGAAGATCGACTCGACGAATTTCCCAGCTTCAAAGACTCTTGCTGCGACGTTTGTGACGCTTAAGCCGGGTGGGTTGAGGGAGTTGCATTGGCATCCTAATGCAGAGGAGTGGTTGTACTTTCATCAGGGTACGGCGAGGGCGACGGTGTTTATTGGTAATGCGGCGGCGAGGACTTTTGACTTTTCGGCGGGTGATACTGCTGCGTTTCCTGATAACTCTGGGTAAGTTTCTCACACTTGTTTGTGAAGATGATACTGATGTTGGGTAGGCACTATATTGAGAATACTTCGGAAGATGAGGATCTTATTTGGATTGAGGTCTACAAGTCTGACCGTGTTGCTGATATCTCATTGACTCAGTGGCTTGCTTTGACTCCCCCTGATGTTGTCGCTCAGACTCTCAATGTGTCGATTAGCTTCGTTGAGAGCTTGAAGAAGGAGAAGCAAGTTCTCATTGAGTAATGACAGAGAACCCCAATGGCTCTGGCGGTCTCACGACGAGTTGATATGATCGTTACATTCTAATATTCGTTGATTATCCATAATTTATTTTCTTCTTTCGCGCTGCTTGCTTGTTGTTGTGACCCCTTCAATATAACTATCATGTCGACGTCAAGCTCAACACCCACAATGATCAAGATGACACCCGCTCATTAACAGCCCTCCCACAAGGTCCATTACTATAAGTCCACTCCACACTAACACCACTATCAGTGCGATAAGTCAACCAGTCAATCTGCGCCGAACAAGCATTATCACTAGGCGTTAAGTATAATTAGTACGATGTACCACCTGCACTTGACCGATTCATTACGCAGTTCTGCTTCTTCTGACGCTCAACACAGAACGCATAAGCGCTAGTCAAATCGGACATGGAAATCGGTCTGTTGTCGGTCCAGGCGTTATAGTCGGCGGTTCTCCTACCGCCGTTGGCCGTTGGTCGTGCTGGCGAGATTGTTGGAGAAAAGGCGGCGTAGAAGGGATCAGCTGGAAGGATGGATTCAACAGTGACTAGGCATATTAGCATGACTACTGCAGAGTAAGACTTTGTACCCACCGGTCTCGGGGATTTTCTGAGTATGTGTCCTCGGAGCAAGGTTGACCCTCAACGTAGTCAAAGTCTCCGTGACCAGCGGCCCGTATTCCGTTACCGCGATGATAAAAATGCTAGAAGTCTTCTTCATGACAGACTTGGGCTTGAGAGCAATTCTCGCCACCTTGACCGTGGTGGCCATAGTCTTGGTCGTGGTACGTCTGTTCTCGATTAGCACTGGGAGAGAAGGAGTTGAGTCTCAGCCCTACGAACGGAGTTCACCACTGCGGACTTTGGTGGAGTCGGGATTCAACCAACATTCTTCGGCGACTTTGTACAGCCTGTCGGGTATGAATTAGTCAGTGACAATGAACCGTAGAAATAAAAGATTTGTAATGGGGACTGACGCAGCTTCAATTGAGACTGGGAAGGGTTCGAAATGTTGATATAAGAAGCACCACATAACCCAACGAGAGATAATGATCAAGACTCAGAGCTTTTCCTTCTGCTGCCAATTCAACATATTCCCTCGATAATTTCAGCACATCCTTTGATCTCAAAATGCCTCCTCTCAGACAGCCCAAAGTCGAGCCTTTGCCGCCTGGTATCGACCTCACCAACAAAGCAGCCATCGTCACAGGCGCAACAGCCGGCATTGGTCTCGAACTCTCTCGCCAACTCCTCAGTCTCAATCTATCGAATTTGATACTCGGAGTTAGGAATATCTCCAAGGGCGAAGAAGTCCGAACGGAAATTTCGGCTATCAATCCCAAAGCTGTTGTCCAAGTGATGAAGCTCGACATGACGGACTACGCTAGTGTGAAAGCTTTCGCTGAGACGTTTACGAGCAAGCATGGGAAACTCCATTTACTGATGCTGAACGCTGGTATAAGTGACATAAACTTTGAGCTTGCTCCTGATGGGCATGAGAAGAACCTTCAGGTTAATTACCTGTCTAATGTTCTCTTGACTCTGCTTCTTCTGCCTACTCTTGAACATACCGCTGAGCTTGAGGGAGCACCTACACGCATTACATGGACAGGAAGTCGCATGCATTTACAAACAAGTCTCGCTAGAAAAGTGCCCCTCAAGAAAAATGGAGGAATATTTGAACACTTCGACGCACCAGGCGTCGTCCCCCCTCTCACCCGCTACGGCGACACAAAGCTTCTCGTTCTTCTCTTCCAACACGAACTCGCAAATCGCTATCCTCCAAAGAAAGCCATCATCAACCACTTCTGCCCTGGTATGGTTGACACATCTCTGACAGATATTCTCCCTGTTTATATCCGCCTTCCAGCGCTGCTGCTGAAAGCTCTGCGTGCGAGATCGGTCGACAAGGCGGGTTGGATCGGATTGCATGCTGCGCTTGTAGTGGGTGAAGAAACGCATGGAAAGCTATTGGGGGATAAAGAGGTTGCGGATTTGGGTGATTTTGTACCGTCGGAGGAGGGAATAAGGATAAGGAAGCTGTTGTGGGAGGAGACTGTTGAGGAGATGAGAGGGCTGACACAAGTGCCTTCGTGGATGGAATGATAACTGGCCGTGGAGGGCACAACGGGCCTTGATATGGGGTGTCAAAAAAAACTCAGGAAAAGCTATCCTAAGCTCAGGCTACATCACCCAAATCTTTTGGTCATTTAGGATCAAAGTCTTGAGTTTTCTTTCATTAATCGCTATGTCTACCAGTGCTTCATATACCTGATACTCTCGATAATGCAACGCTCCGTCTCAGAAGGGCACCTATTTTTCACCCCAAATCTCCCCAAACAAAGTAGGCAACTGTTGTACCCGCGAGGCAGCGTAGACCTCTAACCTTTTGTTACCGCCACTGGCCTCGAAGCGAATTGAACACGACCTGGAAGGCACCTGGTCCATAGTGACCAGCCGCACGTACTGAAGGAGCCGAAACACGGTCCTCATAGCCTTTTTCGTCTTGCCTAAACTCTCCCATTCCCTTATATTCTTCTTGGCACACCTTAAGCCGTCTTTTCTAAGTTTAAACACTCCGTCAGAAACAGATCCAGATACCCATGTGTGGGTTCCGCTGAACCACAGCAGAGAGAGTAAACGGGGACAGGAACCCTCCTCGAGTTCGGGATCAGACGTAATTATTCGCGCGAAGCTTTCTTCGCCTCCGTTGCGAATAAGGTGGCCGGGCGAGGTGACGACCAAGTTGAAGCCCGCAAAAGAGTATTCCAGAATATGATGTTGACCGACTGTGGTCGGAGACGGCGCAAAGGTAGTCTCGTTACGGTGTGGTTTTTCGTCCTTAAAGAGTGTGAGGAAAAGCGTATTTCTGACCAGTGACGCATCCATTACAAAGCTCGTGTCGTCAACTTCCCGGATCCACAAGTAGAGCATGCTTAGAAGATCGCTTTGGGCGATGATGTCGACGTTATCGCATCTCTATTCAGGATTCGACGCTTTCATAGCCTGTAAGACGACCGCAAACGGGTGACCGGGGTGCTTTAGCAGGGTCAGAACTCTTCTGTACTCCCCTGCAACGTAGGGTGGCTCTCGGTAGTGGGATTTCTTGTGAGGAGTGACGTGATCAGGGGTATCGCTGGCCTGTAACTGTCAGTGCCGTTTCTTCCAAGCCAAATCGGGTCTTGGACTGTACGGGTTCTAGCTCAAACTCTTCCTGGTCATCTTCGGTCCAGTAGTAAACCACGCCCCGTTTATGGAGATGCTGCTTGGGAAATAACAGAGTATCCGACTGGATTCTCCGGAGATGGACGCTGTGGAGAGGTAAAGTATTGTCGATATTCTGTGAATGGTTGGACATTTTGGGTTGTTCCTATAAGTAAGTGACTGGTGATGGATGGATGGATGGATGGATGAAATTATGATGATGATGATGATGGATGGATGGATGATGAAATAATTTTGGCTTGATGTATGCAGAGAAACAATCCTCAGGGTGTAAGAAGACCTCTGACGTTAAACTAAGGAAGGTGTCAGAATTACTTACCTAATACCTTGCACTAGGTAGTGTACGATCCTCTATATAAGGTAGGTACTAAGTTTCTCTAAGTTTACCTACTAGGTACCTAAGTTTACCTAAGGCTCTTTATCACCTACCTAGGTTAGAGGTCCTAAGTTTTATTGCATCCCCTTGACAATCTCGAGGGAGAAATGGAAAGATCAAGCTCTCATCACCCGAGTTAGCATAGCACCCTGAGGCTTAGCCTGAGGCAGCGATCGACTACATAGATAGAGGCAGTTTTGATCTCTGTTTGTGCTTTCCCCTGAGACCAGACTGTGAAATGTAGGAAGGAATAGCTGCCAGTAAGGCATGTACCTAGGTAGCTACTGCGATGATATTGTGCCCGTCAAGTCGGCCATTCTTTCTCGCCGGCAACGACCCGAATGCCGGGTTTCGCGCTGGAATAATAGTTTGGCATCATAATAAGAGCTGAATGCCGTTTACTTGACTTCTTCACGTCGCCCAAAGGAGATATTTACATAGTAGCGATGGGACTCAACCTCACACAAGCCAATGTCAGTCGCAAATTCTTCAATATTATCTGAAAAGGGTATCATCAACACCCTCAGCGTCAATAGACTCAAATACACTGCTTGTTCTCTCCAAATATTCTTCCACTAATCGTTGACTCACTAGCAAAAGGTATCGGCATCCAAATCCATCCCGAACAAAACGCCTATCCCATGTATCATCACTAAAATGACCGGCTACTTTTACCCAATTCCCATTCCTCAATGTCTATGCTCCTCCGACGTCTCATTATGCGACGGTAACTCCGCTGCAAAACTCTGCTGCGCCGGCGCCGGCGATGGATAACCCGCCGAGTGCTGCGAATACATACTCGCGCGGTGCGAATCAGCAGCTGACGGGCTAGACTGCGACCACCGCGGGTCATACGACCCAGTGGAATTGCGATAGTTGCTGGGAGGATGTCCAGGACTGGGCTGTTGTTGTAGGTTTGGTGATTGCTGTGGGTGGTAGTAATCGCCGGGTAGTTCCATAGGGAAGCTCTGGATGTTGGTCTTTGGAGGCACGGGTGGTGCTTGTTGTTGGTATTGGGCGTTGGGGGGAGGTGTTTGGCCTGGATGGTAGCCGTATGGGCTTTGGGGGGGATATTGGGAGTTGTTAGCGTCGGGGCGGGCGTAGGGGTATGTTGGTGAAGGTTGGGGTTGGAGATGAGGTTGTTGCTGTTGAGCATATGCGTAAGGCTGAGCGTAAGAAGGACCTGGGCTCATGGGCCCAGGACCAGGCGGAGCAGCAGCAGCGAACTGACCCTCCGGCATAGTCTGCTGTCTCAAAGCCTGTTGTCTCGCCTGACTCGCCTCCGATCGATCATTAGGGTTATAAGTCTTCAGCTTTCCATCCTCAAACATGGCCTTCAAAAGACCAGCGTCCAGCAATTCCGCCTTCTTGACCATACGGTTAACCATATCAACACTAGCCTTTCTCGACTCCGCCTTGACGAAACCCATCAACGTGATGTTACACTTGAGCTCAACATCGGTGCGAAGATAAAGCCCCTCCTTGGGCGCACCAAGCTGCTCAAGTCCAAGCTCAGGCTGCTCCGGCGGTTCAAGGCCCGGCTGGTTCCCCATAATGCGGTACTTGTTTCGCATGTCGATACCGAGCGGGATATAAATATGGGACTGCATACCCCACGGCATATCGTGAAAGCATCCATTGAAGGTAAGCTTTCCAGAGCCTATCTTTCCCAGGCCGGGGATGTACTGGATGCGCTCTGTGATCTCGTACCAGGTGCTGTAGTACTCGTCGGCGGCGGCATGGCGAGGGGCGGGGATGGGCTTGTGGGACAGGACGAGGGGGTTGAGGGTGATGATCTCGCCGTGGGAGTGAAGAAGATCGATGGCTAGTTGTCGCGGGATGAAGCCCGGGATGGGCGTGATGATGGTGAGGGTTTCCTTCTTTTTCAACATCGTGGCTTGATAGATCTCGGGTCTCGTATGTTTCAGCTGCAAGGTACGCCACGATATCGATCGAGCTCCAAATAGCTAACCAATAGCAATCTTATCGCTTTATCGTCCTTTTCAATCGTGAAATGCCGTGTCTTTCATAAATTGTCGTATATCCGTAGCAGCTTTGTTTCATCAATGACGCTCTTATCGCTGGAATTGTTTCGCCCGTGTTCCAGCTAAACTGGCAAAACAGAGAGAGAGGGGAGGGAAAATGAATAAGAGGGGGGAACCACGGGGATTAAAAAAAAAAGGGAAGCGCTGCAGAGAGTAAGCAGGGGGTGGCCAGCCACTGATGAGTGATGTGAAGGGTCTGGGTCTAAGCTATACCGCCACGACTATGATGATGACGTGAGACGGCCGCTTCCATTTGCTGGGCGTTGATGATCACTTGCTCCCAAACAAGCTGTGAGCTTCAATGCCTAAAAGCCAATGTCGTAATCATCTACAATACCAAGCCTTGTCTTTTTTATCCCGTCTTTTTAGCATTTTTAATCACTAAATCTTGAGAATAAAGCTCCCCATTCTGAAACAATCGTATTTCAGCCCTGTCCCACATCGGCCCCATCTCCAGCCCCCCCAGATCCCACTGAGCTATCCCGAGAATTCAGCGCGCGCACGGCAGTAAAAATAAAAACACACAGTGATCACAGCTCGGATTCCTCATCTTCCGAACAAGCTGCGCCTTGAGGAATTTCTATTCACAGGGTCATAGGATGAGTGTTCCCACCCGGGAATTGTTCTTCCCGTGGTAATTGGTCATTGACGCGCGGTCTCGGAGGCTTGGTGAGATTATCGGCAGTGGATCAAAGCTTTGGGGACCGTTGGCGATCTAAGCCTTATCGATAAGCTTTCAACACGTGGGGGACTTTGATAACATGGGACCTTGCGGTTTTGGATATTATGATGAGCGGATATTGGAGGATTACATATTTCTGACTGATGTCAAGTCCGCTTATGGCTTTGCGTAGTTGATATTGCCGTGGAGGTATGATGCGGCCAGCCCTATCGCTTACAGACTGAATGCGACCCTGGGCTTATGAGCATCGAGATTCAGTAATGCATAAGGAGGCGAAGGTAGTAAATCCGATTAATAATGAAACATTTTGCTTGATCATGTAGGCTAATACTGATTTCTTGATATATTGTCTCTATGGGTATATGTCACCCTTAACCAATACTTTTCCACCATCCAAGGCTTCTCCATGGTACTCCGTTGCCTCCTATCAACGTCTCACCAACTCACCGTCACTTAGACTCCTCCAGTTTTCTCCCAACCATCAAGTACATCGGCGTAAACAACTTCCGCTTCCCACCCTCAACCAACGCATCCGCAGCCTGACCAAGACTATCCGCCGTCTTCCTCGTCCCCCTCGGCGCAATCCAACAAGCCTCCAATGCTCCAATCACATTATGCATCACAAGTCTCCCCCACTTATTCATCCTCAGAACCGTGAAGAAATCGCCAATGGTCTGCGCATATCTCATGTCACTATCCAAAGGCCAGTACCACGGTGCTGTTCCGTCATCTGTAGCTGCGAGATCCTCGTGGTGGAGGAGCTCGAAACCAGCGGCCTGGATAGCTGATAGGCCGTGGTCGATCTTGAACATTTGCGCAATACCGTCACCTTGTTCGATGTCTAGACGGATACGGCGCTGTTCCAGATTGTCGTTGTTGTAGGTATCTGTCATGAGCCATTCGTAGACTCCAAAGACACCCCCGGGTTTGAGGACTCGACGGATTTCGCTGTAGACGCCTTCTAAGGAGGGTGCGTGGACGGTTGCTTCGATAGCGTAGACGGCGTCGAAAGAGTTATCCGGAAATGGGATTTTCTGCCACGTCATTAGTAAGTCAACATAGACTCGACTAAATGCAACTTACCATAAAGTCTCCCTGGACGAACCTAAGCTTATCAGAAAGTCCCTCCTTTTCAGCATAGATAGTTGCCCGTTGGACTTGATACTCGTTGAGATTCAACCCAGTAACATGAGCACCAGTAAACTTGACGATTTCTCGAGCAGGCCCACCAACACCGCATCCAACGTCTAGGACTTTCATACCAGGCCTGATACCGATGTTATGAGCGAGATAATGTTCGTGTCGAGCGATAGCACGGTTGAAATCCTCGCCGTAGGCAAACCGGCAGAAATGAAAAGACTGAGACCACCCGTACTCGTAGAGATCTGTTGCGAGGTTATAATACCTAATTTCTCAAAGTCAGTAACAGTCAAAGGCTAGCCAAAGGGTACTTGCTGTCTTGTCAAACTGGCGTAGTTATCAGTTCTCTCCTGTCGTACAGCCTCAATTTCATCTTCAGCTTTCTTGTTATCCCAGAACTGAAAGTATTCATCAACAGCTGCGGCGTGTGCTTTGTTGTCCTTGTTTATCATGGCTCGCATTCCGCCCTTTGACTCTTTTGATTTTCGATGGAGGACATTGTCGAAGGCTGAGTTCTGAGCCTCGTCGTAGGAAATCAGCTCTGAGGAAGACATTCTGGAGTTTCGAGGGATTTGGAGTGAAATGATCCGGAATAAGAGATAGACTGAAGAGTTGGTGAACTTGGAGTGGTCTGATTTTCGTTTGAGGAGAATTGTTCCTGTTTAAATAGAAATCTGGAAACCTGCAGCCCTTATGCAAAGGACGCTGGTTCTTTGATATTCCGGATTCCTTCCCAGCTCCATACTCTATCCAAGCTCTAACTATTGATTCCTACAACTATGATACAATCTTTTTGCGAAAACGAACAAGAGCTGTATATGCCGCTGTTGTGATCCTTCAGTTGACGTTGTGAAACAGAGTACGAATACGAACTCCACATCCGAATGCGAGGGCTATCAACTGCCACTCACCGTTACGCGTTCCAGTGTATTACGGAGGAATAACCGCTCAAAATAACGATCTGATCTGATCTGATCTAGATAGATGGAAACTTATCTGCACCAATCGGATTGTTGTGGGATGCCCTGTTCGAGCCTTTGAGTTACGGGTGTCCCTGCAGCTCGCTAACGGTGTTGGCTATTTGAGGCATCGGCTACTGTCTCAGATTCTGTTCAGAGATTCTAGACTTTCCTATGTTTTCCGGAGCTCTTCAACTATATTCTAAACACTGTTGTTTCGTATTCGTGCCTGGGCTGGATCCAGAATGCCAATCTCGAGAACTTTTAGATAACACCGGTCTGCAATCTCGGCCTTTTGAAAATAATCAGAGCTACTTTTACGTATCATAGATATCTTTCATTCTTTGGAAAACTGCGTAAAGGGCATGGTGTTGATATTGACGAACCCCCAGTGTCGTTCTGGCACGAGGCTGTTAAGCAAGCAACTCGCACTATAAAATGGCTTCAAAGCCTAATACCGCGCCGTTGTCATATATATCAAATCAATCAATTTTTTATATATGCTACGTCACTCCTATCGCGATTACCCTTCCCCTTGTTCAACCTCGATCGAAAGGACCCAAGCTGTGGAACGAACTGTGCAATAAACATCCTCCGAATCGGGCTTCAGGTGCCTTTTTCTCCCAAGATTTCATTCTCAGTATATCCTAATATCCCGATAGCCTCGGTCGTTTGCAGGCCTCAGACCGAGAGTGGCATTCGATATTGGAGGATGAATATGTGACTGGGCGGTGTTCAACATAGGTACTGGTAGGCGCTTTGCTGTTTGCGCAAGATGAAAACCCAGACATTTAACTAGGCTCATAGGACAAGCTTTCGTAAAATTGAGGCACTAGAAATTTGGTCGTATGAAGTGAAAAATAGACGCCATCAAGGTACGAAGCCTACTTGAGCATGTTACGTATTTCTTCAATTACAAAAGGATATGACCTGGAAACGCCATGCTAATGGCACATTTTAACTTACCTACTACGCCATCACATAAGTATTTTCATATTATTGCATAAAAGTATCCTATTATTCCCATCGCGAATGCCGTGTACTCACCCCTCGGCATGAATCTGGGAATAGTTCCACTCTTAAACGGCTGCCTACATACCCTGGAGAAGTGGCTGACAAGAGCCAGTGGATACTCATTTGCGAAAACGACGATACGATGCAGCAGGCTGCAGTATTTCTGAACCCAATGCAGCTTAATCAACATGCAATGTCTAGAATTGGGGCTGGCTTGCGACGTGGTATAAAACAAGCGACATCCCCAACCTCACCGCTTCAATTCACCATCTCTTGACTTCCCAGCAATGACAATGCCCTTCAATATGAACTCTGTGCCCGATTTTGATGACCTCCCTTTGGTTGAAGGCATGCCTAAGGGCTGTGCCTGGGGTGTTTTTGATCGTGATGGGAAGAAGGATCAGGTTGGAACGCTGAACTTTCTGACTCCAGATGCTGTTCGAAATGCCGCTCTCGAGATCAAAGATGGAGTCTCTATATCTCTCAAGTACCTCTCTTGAAAACGCTCACTGACTATTAGATGCTGATATTTGGTAGCTGGCCGCTCAATGCTATGAACAAGCTCAACATCCCCGGGCGACTCGCTGCTCAGCATAAGATCCTCTACATACCCGAGAGTATGGCAGCCCTTCCTTTCGAACAGGGTAAATCATGGGACGATGAATTATCCTTCAACACGCAGTGTAGCAGCCAATGGGATAGTCTGTGCCACTTCCAGCACCAAGATTCAGGACTGGCATACAACGGCGCGAATCCCGATAAAGAAGCATTGTCAATTGACTCAACCGAGTCCAACAAGATGCCAACCCTGGACCATTGGCACTCCCGAGGCTGCATCGCTGGCCGAGGCGTTCTAGTTGACTACGCTTCTTACGCTGAAGAAAAAGGTATTGAGTTCCACGCCTTTGATGGGAACCGCATCACGGTTGAAGACCTCGAAGCTTGTGCTGTCCATCAGAATGTCGAGTTCCAACCAGGCGACATTCTCATCGTCAGAACAGGCGCAACCGAAGTAGTCGATAACATGAACCCCGCTGATCTGGGTAAAATGGCCGCTGCGAAACTCACAGGTCTCCATGGCTGTGAAGAAACGGCTCGATGGCTGTGGAACAAGCGGTTTGCAGCTGCGGCGTCGGACTCGAATAGTTTTGAAGCGTATCCCCCATTGAAACCTGATGGCTCTATCGGTGGAATGAAAGATCTCGGTGAGTTGTTTTTGACTTCAAGTTTGGGAGACAGTGGATGTTAGCTAACTGGTGCAGTGCTTCATATGTATTGCTTGAACATGTTTGGTATGTCGATCGGCGAGTTGTGGGATCTGAAGGAGTTGGCGAGGTATTGTAAGGAGAAGAAGAGGTATTCGTTTATGATCACCTCGACTCCTTTGAATCAGCCTGGATTGATTGGGTCGCCTCCGAATGCTTTGGCTATCTTCTAGGCTCCTGGTAGTATTAGATGCTCCAGGTGGTTTGGAGCTGCAGAGGTACCATCTGTTGAACATAATAACAAGTCCGGTACTGCAGAAATTTAACCAATTGACTATGAACGATGGTATTAGGCAGATTCAATAAAAATAGGTCATTATAGTACCATAGGGAGGTAGCCAAATGCTCAGAAATACCGGCCTCGACAGCTCTTCTGTCACCCCAATCTCGCCATAGGGCCTTTACAAATACTGACATCTTTATCATAAGACATTTATGAATATTCAATTATTCACCTATATTCCAATTAAACAGACCCTATCTTCTTCCAAGCCCAAACATCCTCACACTGTTTCTCCACGCCGCTTCCGCAACCTCATCAACCCCAACACCTTTCAAACCCGCTACAATAAGCGCCACACGCTCCATATAACAGCTCTCATTCCTCTCCTTAACCAAGCACTTAGCATCCCACTTATCCCTCTTCTTCGACGCCGGCAACGGTCTCGCATTTTCGCAGTACCGCTTCACCACATCGCCCTTCAATTCTCCCCACGGCGCATCCGTCTCCAGCTGCAGTGCGTCGAGCGGTATCTTGGACACCATCTCCAAACTCTCTGTGCTCTGGAAGCTGAACCCGTTGACGCTGATGCCTAATCCGAGGGATACGAGCTTCTCCATCTGGCTTGTGCTGCCGACGAAGCTGTGTACTAATCCGCCGCGGGGGAGTTTCTCCATGTATGGTGAAATCATCTCGACAAAGTCGTCAAAGGCATTGCGGCAGTGTAAGAAGAGTGGAAGATCCCAGCTATTCTTGATAAATAAGTCCAATTGCGCTTTGAACGCTTTCTTCTGAACATCCTTCGAAGCGTGTTCTTCTCTATCGTAGTCAAGACCTAGTTCTCCAAAGGCAGCGATATGTGGCGTATCTTGCGCAAGGGCACTGTTCACTTTCTGCTCCAATTCATCAAGGTATGACTTTCCACCGGCGTCAAGCTCAGAAGCATGGTACGGATGTACGCCAATGGTATAGTAACACTGCGAGGGACGAAGCTTGACGATACTTTCGTTGTGCGACACGTCGGCGAGTGACATGCCCGTCAGCATAATCTTACTGACGCCAGCATCTTTGGCACGGTCTAGGGTGTTGATAAAGTCTGGTTCGTGGTACTGCTTATCTTCGCGGTATATACCCTTGAACTCTTTCGCGGTAGCTGTAACAGCGACCTAAACTGTCAGAAATGCATTGCAGGGTACTAAGCTGACTTACATCTGCGTAGCGAATCTCAGATGATGGAGCTGCCGGAGCTGCTGCGGGGAAAGCATTCAGATCAATAGAAGACATGATTGTTATGATGATATCTTCAATGTTTAATAAGATTGTCAAGTGAGGGGATAATCTCTAGGTAGAGTTTCAAAGAGGAGGTACTGGGCTTAAAGTACTTGGAAATAAAGTTCCACTCAAAGGTCATGAAGATATCATGCTGCAGCTTAAACACAGCACTAGCTACGTACGAGGGGCTTCCACGGCTTCTACGCCCAATGACAGCAGCTATCAGACTCGAACCCTAAATATATTGGCTTTTAAAATTACGTCAGCCTCTCCATTATGTGGAGGTCTCTAGATGCGGAGATGTGAAGCTAGTCTGCTGTGCTGTGCTGGAGCTGAGCTGTCAGAAGAGGGGATTCATACGTGTCGACATGCCATGGTCACGCGAGTCAGTTTAGTTTGCCTTCATCAGTTCAATGATCGGTCTGTTTCGAATATTACTGACTCCCAAAACCGCGGGCCAAACTCCCCATCGCCTCATCAGAAACAACGCTCGTAGCCAAGACCGTTCTTTTCCTAACCGCGTTTTTTTGCACCCCAGATTCCCCCGAGCACACCAGGTATACCGTGCTAAACCGTGGAACCTACGCGCCGAGCAAGCCTCCGATGCTTGCATGAACCATAGGGCGATGCCAAACCGAATCGCTGTGCAGCCACTCCTCCTATAAGAAGCCAATGAAATGCGCGAAGCCAAATCCCACCAAGTAAAAAGGTCTTGGCCTGACTACGAGAAAAGATTTGGAAGGAAACAGTGGGCATGGCGTTGCAAAGACGACGTGTGATCATCACGCTAAAGCGACTTGAACATCCATGGTTAAAGACAGTAACAGACAGACAGTCAAAAGCAAAAAGGAAAAAGCAGTGAGTGACTAAAGTAAACGCAGAGGGTACAGGCAAGTAGCTTAAATGAATTGAATTGATGACAATCCACCGGGGGACCAAAGATCTCCAACGCCAATCATGATTCAGACCCAAGGAAATGGAGTGAGCGTGGTGTCGTGTTGAAATCCTGAGCTGCCATAAAACTTAAAGTCATGATCCCAAATAGAAATCAAGGTTGGGTATCACTCGTAAACTGCCGAAAAGCAGATACAACTGCTACGCGATAGCTCATGATAAGGCAAGATAACTGAGCCCAAGGAAATATAAGTGCCGGGGATTGGTCGTATAAAAGCCCCTTCGTCAATGAGT
Source organism: Fusarium succisae (assembly GCA_013186925.1). Lineage (NCBI taxonomy): Eukaryota > Fungi > Ascomycota > Sordariomycetes > Hypocreales > Nectriaceae > Fusarium > Fusarium succisae. The sequence continues at coordinate 129,517 of JAAOAW010000318.1, read as the reverse complement.
TCGTGGTCAAATTACTGCAAATGGTGTTAGTACTCCTAAATATGTCAGTACATGGAGGTCAATCGGATGAGTCACGCTTACCTGGGGAGGTCCGCCAGGTCCTTGGGGTCCGGGAGGGCCAGGAGGTCCTTGGGGTCCGGGAGCAGGGCCGCCAAAGTGCTGAGGGCCATAGTTGCCAGGTCCGCCGTGGCTGGGCATGCCCATGTAGTGAGGGGGAGGAGGGGCGGGGCGGTAGGGAGTGCCAACGCCAGAGTTGTTTTGAGAACGTCCCCAGCTGAGGCGCACGCGAGAGTTACCAATGGGGTAGCCCTGCATCTGGTTGATGGCCATCTCGGCAGCGTGGCGGTGGACGAACTGAACGAAGCCGCAACCCTTGCCAGGAGGGATCTTGACGTAGGTGATCTCACCGAAGCCCTGGAAGAAGGATCGGAGCTCGTCCTCAGTGACGTAGCCGGAAAGGCCACCAACAAAGACGGTGGTGTTGTTGGGGTCAGTGAACTGGTTCATCTGAGTGGCCGGGTTAAAACCACCATAGCCGAAGCCCTGCATACCACCTCCATTCCACATCTGCTGCTGAGGCATACCGCCCATCATGGGAGCACCGTTATGGTGTCCTTGACCACCAAAGCCGTGGTTGCCACGGTTCTTGGGGGTAGCAGTAGAGATACGCATGGGTCGGTTGCCGCAGTAGACACCCTGCATCTCGACAAGAGCACGCTGCTGATCGTTCTCATCGGAGAAGCGAACGAAACCATAACCACGGCTCTGGCCAGACATGGCGTCGGTCATGATCTTGGCAGACTTGCAAGAAGGGAATCGAGCCTGGAAGAGAGAAACCAGGACGTACTCGTTGACCTCGGGGCCAAGGTCGCCAACGAAAATGCTGTACTCGGGGCCACGATCGTCCCTGAAGCATGTTACTAACAATTCCGCTAAACTTTTGGAGAGAGTACATACCGTCGGTCAACGAGACCACCACCAGAAGCCCAGTTAAGCTTGAAGGAGCGCTGGCTGTTAGGAACTGGCTTTCCGTTCATGCCGAGGGCGTTGGTAGCAGATTCCGGGGACTGGAATTCAACAAAGCAGTAGCCAGCGTTACCAGAGTTCTTGTCACGGATGACCTTAACATTGACAGTTTCATGAGCGGCAGACATAAAGACACCCTTGATGAAGTTCTCATCCATCCAGGGCTCGAGCTCTCCCATCCTACAATAGTCAGCGCTCGCCTGTGCCATGACAGCCAGCTACTACTTACCAAAGAGTGGTCTTGGGAGAATCAGGACCAGAACCAGGAGGAGGGGCAGAGTTCATGTCAGGAGCGGGAGGAGTACCGTTGGGGAAAGACATTGGGCCAGCTGGAGCTGCGTTGTTGGGGGGGACACCGGCGAAATCCATAATGCGCTTTGCAGGAGTTAACACCATGGACAAATACGAACAAGTAACAGCGAAGAAAATACAGCCAAGTGCAAATTCGAAAAAGAGGAGGAAGAAGGGAGAGGAATGTGGGGAGAACGAACCAGAGTCAAGAACCAAGCACGAGCTTTATACTTTCAAGGAAAAGCAAGATGTTGCAGGGCTTTACAGAGCAGAGCAACGATAAAAGAAGACTATTCGTGAGTCAGCAAAATGAATTCACGCGCCCCGACGCGAAGGCACTGGGAGAGATGAAAGTTGTGCCGTGACAAAAAAGAAATGCATATAATGTGGGGGAAAAGAGAGGATGCCGCCTCCATCAGCCCGCAGCCAAAAATGCAATCCACAGCGAATCAGAAGCGCCGGGCCGAACAAACAGGGACGAAAGCTCCAGGCGTGGCCAGTATTGTTCCGAATGAGGATTCCGGGGCTTGGGAGAGTGAATCAGAGGTCCGAGGCTCTTGAACCAGGTGGATCCTTTGAGTTCCATCTCGTGAACTCTAGCTCCGCAAACTGAACAATGGCCTGAGTGATTTGTGGCCGAGTGGTAGGTAGGCTTCCGAGGCGCATCAAATGATGCGCTTCAATGACCTTCGCAGGCTGGTCGTCCTGAGGCGGGTGGCTCTTGAGAGGGAAATCATCGCGATAGAGCAACTTACCGTGGGTAGTAAACTCGTACACGTCGTAAAAAAAAGTCGTAGAAGAGCTATCAGCAATAATTAGCGACGTCGTCGAAGGCCTCGAAGGAGCGTGGAGAAGCGAAATGTTGATGCAAGGTCAAGAAATTATTACGATGTGGTGCGGTTGCATGTGGGAAGGTGAAGGTTGGAGGTTGAAGCTTAAAGCTCAGGCAACAGTGGCTTGCCCATGCGGCTCCTGCCTCTGCGACCAAACAGCGAGCGCCAACAAGTTCCGCTCGAAGGGCAATTTTCCTCTTCTCAAAGATCTCGCTTCCAAAAGGACACATTGTTATTCATCAAGACCGTTCACCAACATGACAAGGTTTGCGAGACAAGCCCACGTGCTTAGGCAACCCAGTCACACAAGGCAGCGAGTGGCAACATCAGGGCGAAATTGCATAACGTACCGTTGGAGAATCGAGTACCGAAAGCACAACGAAGTAAGTCGCTATTTTTGGATCGTAAGACCTGCAAAGCTGATGTGAGCGGCACAATTCAGCAGTGCCAGATAGAATTCTCCTACCTTCACGCCGAGTCTAATCCTTAAAGAATATGAATCTGATAACCGAGAATTGGACTCCGAAAAGTATTCGTACAGATGCGAATCAAGTCTCTAAGACGCCGTCACGCCGGTACAAGCAATGAAATGCTTCTGAGGAGAGTGATGGAGATGCGAAACGCCAAATCGTCGTTCTTACGGGGCAAGGTGCTTTACCAAAAATTCCAAAGGAATGTGGTAAGGTAGCTGCAAACGTTCCCGAAATGAGCTGAACCTATGCATTTGTTAGTCTTCTATTGGTCCCCTCAATTGTCAATATCCATGGTGGCCCTGGAAGCTATGATTGAAGTGTCGAACTGGTCCTAACATCTGTGAGGTTCCCTAGACTGGCTTGGAAATCTCCAAATTCTGAAGTGCAGATTCGTCCATCCTTATTGGTCGACAAGTTTGATGCAGGTCAGACACCGCTTCAACGAACGCTTCAAATGCCAATCAATGGGGGGGCCGTCCGCGGATAAGTAATTCGTGGCGCCCAGTCGCAATATATTGGGAGAACAGTCCTTAGACGGCAAGTGCCAACATGATGCAGGCTTTTGCATTCATGGTCTTGGTTCCAGGAGACTCGACAGCCACAAAGATCCTCTCCCTTCAGCGTCATGCGTTCTTCCAGAGTTCCGGATTTCAGCAACCCTATTTCCGGTAGTGACGAGTTGTTCGAAATGACAAAAACCTGCGCCTTAGTCACGAAGAGCCGGCGTAACTGGCATATTAAGTCGGTAAAAGGTCGACAATCGATTATCTTGTATAGGGCTTGGCATGTAACGCATTACATGTATCGTTTCAGAAGCCGGCAAGAGACTCATTGCGCTGCTGACTTCTTCGGTGCTGCTTATCGATATGGTCGCTTCGCGGATGATCGGAACGGATGAACAGATGCGACGGGAGGATCTGAGTGCTGATTGAGTCGAAAATGGCATGAGATCTTCGAACTCAAGCACATTCGAAGATCCGTGGAGCTGGTAATGTTCTCAAGTAGAAAATTGTCGATGGTGGTGGGCGCAATGCGTTTGAAGCGTCGTTGAAGCTGATATCCGGCCCATTCCCACAAACCTCCCTCCACCAACCACGAATACCAACAGATGTGCAAGGAATCGACAAGCAACAAGGGAATGAAGGAAAGCAAAACTCACTTTTAGGCGCCAACAAAAACAACAGTAACTGTCACAGCCAATTTCCGAAACACGCGCAAGGGAAGAGCCGTGAAAACCGTGATGAGTACAAAGATGGATGAGGGGAAACAAGAAAGAGAGTCGTGGGATGAGTCGTAATGCGGGAGACAGAGAGAAAAAAGACGAGCTTTTTTTTCTTAACCTTGCCTTGTTTGGGCCTTGGTTTTGGGAACAATCGGGGCCACGCGGGGACGAGGGCACCGGTAGGGGAAAATTGTCGACCAGGGGGTGTGGGCTGCCGTATCCGCTGACAAGGGGATCTTGGATCTTGGTGCGGGCTTGCTAAGGGTGGTACTGAAACAGCCCAATGGACGAATGACGCTGTTAAGTCACTGGGCGAGTGACGGAGCGGCTGCAGGTGCACGGAATTCAGATGAGATGATGGTAACGGTAGCGTGGACCTGGTCAAGCAGGCGCAGTAACGGACACTCCGTAACACAGCAAGGCGTTCAAGACGATTGCACAAGGAACAGAGACGAGAAGACGATCAAGCGGTTGCGTCGGAAGAAGATAAGTTTACGCAAGAAGATTAAGATGGGAGGGGGGATGAAAGGTCTCTACAACATCTTAACAGAGGAGGGGAAGAGATCAGGAAGAGGGCTTTTGGAGAACAGACGCACAACATCGAATTACATTTCCATTGGGAGTCAAGAGCCCAGAAGAGGCTCACTACGAAGTGGTGGGAGCCAGTAAGGGTGGGCGTGGCTTGAGAAAATGTGTGTGTCGCGATGTGGAGAGACTGGAAGGGATGGAAGGGAGGAGAACGAGAAGGACAAGGACAAAACCTGTGGGCCTTGCCCTAGCTGCTCTTACGCACAGTAACGACAATTTAGTTCGACAACTTCGCGATCATCGTGATGCATACAAACACCGGACTTGCTACGGCGATGGCGATGGTCAAAGTGGTTCGAAACAATGCAAAGCTGGAGCTCGAGCCGTCTACTCGAAAACTCGAGGCTGTAAGGGCATTGTTTGGGGCCCTTGTTGTTTCGCTTGAGCTGGATACGTACTTTTCGAACGGGCAAACTCAGCCATGTTTGGGCTTGGGTACCTGTCGTGCTGAAAAGCATTGTGTGGCTCTCCGCAACCAGGGCTACCCTTGACGGTTGGCGTGGCGCTATCTCAGTGCCTAGTGCCTAAAGCGACACAGCTGGGCACCGTTTGGACTGGAAGCTGGACAGTGAACAGTGGACTTGGAGCGCTGGGCGCTGGAAGCAGGACGGAGCTTGCGAGATGAATGAGCACAACCCCTGTAAAAGCAGCCCTGCTGAAGTGGACCATGAAATCATAGGGCATGAGGGTCGATGGCCTGCAAAGTAGCCCGATCTATCAAGCTGCACTGTAAGGACAGACGGCGATAGACGACCAACGAAGAGCTGAATGCAGGGAAGATGAAAAAATCATTGTTGATCATCGTGTTGTTTGTTGGATGGAAATGCTGGGGATGATTGAGCATGGCATTGAATTCATGCAAATGGCCTGTTAGCTGAGGTTGAACGAGCGTGAAAATGGAATGAAGGGAGCGTCCAGGGCCTCGCTTGTTGGTTTCACCACACAAAAGCATTACAACTTCTTGTTGCGGGTGAAGCGCCAACAATCCACGAATGCACGGCTCGCTCAGATCAGCGACAATGTTTCAACATCTCATTTATCTGAATATCTCCATTCATCATATATGGTGATCACCAGTCCTAGGATTTAAGATTACTATCGCGATAAGCAACCGCGGAATCCCTTGCTCGCATCAATTGCAAGGCTCGTGGTGTCGAGTGCTCGTCATAGAGACGTACTACAAGCGAGCTCAGAATAGCAACACCGAGACAACCCATGCGGCATGGCCTTAGAACTCATCCATTCGTTGGCAGAAGACCTGAGCGTGGGCAATCGCAACTTGATTTTGTCCAGGCATCTTTGCTTTTGACAACAGATAGGGCGGGCATCATCAAGCAACGCCCGTTCCTCCAGCATCAGGTCATTTCGAGATACCACAACCAGTAGTGATCATACACTGGATAGCTGACCACTTCAACGTCGCCTTCGCACGTTACTGTGGACTTTCCAGTAGCAAAACAGGAACCTCAACGCCTTCCAACTCAATTGGATGCCGCTTATGCATGGACCTCGGAGTTGAGGCTATCTATCCCTGGGTGACAAACTCTCCCTGGGAAGTGTTAACTCAAACCTAAAGTGTGGCGCACTCCAAAACCCATGTCGAAATGCCCTGTTCTAAGCAAGATCTCGGTCTGCTCTCGCGCCAAGACAGGAAAGCCCTCCTAGACCGCACCAGGGATGAGCCGTCTTGGTGATAGCGTGCGTTGCCCTTATTTCGGGAGCAGATGCCAGAACAGCAAAGTTGTCTCGTACATCAGGCAATCTTTCGATTTTGCGTATCGTGAATCATGGCACTGTATTGAAACAACTTCGTGCCGAGGTCACCTCATGGAACCATCTGTACTGAAAGCGTGCCACTACAGCGCGCCGTCGATATTGCTAACTGAATAGCTCGACAAATGGGAGGTTTTTCCAGGCCTCCGGAAATCGCTCCTAGTGGATCCTTTGCACACCAAAGATGATTCCTGACACCACCATGAGGCATCACTACTACAGGACAAAGCATCTTTTGACCTTGGTGATGACTGGCGAACTTGCAAGCACTAGTTTGGCCAATCAAGTTGAAGATGTCGCTCTTGCAAGACAGTACACCATGGTCGTTATTGACAGACTGGCTTCATCCCCTGTCAGACTCTTCCTTGATGGTATTGAAGGTTGGCTACGGATACGGCTTACAGTATATTGCTTGAGCTCATAGCACTCTGACTCGAAATCTGCAAACATCTTCAGATGGCATGCCTATGCATATCGGTTTCGCGACTTTCTACGCTTCTAGTTCCTCCCTTTAGCCGCTTTCATCAATCTTAAGACCAGGCCCCTGGTTACTACTTGCAGATCGCCCAATCCCACCTAGCGACCCTCGTGGGAAACCGAGCAGTGGACTGGACTGGACTGGTGACGCAAATTGCGGCTTAGAAAACCGATGGTCCTGAATAGTTCTCCGCTAACTGTGCAGCAGCTCTGACCCTGAACAAGACTGAATCGTGAACTTTTGAGCATCGTGAGATTTTACTGGCTCTCGGTCAAGTAGCTTGGAACGGCAGAGTCGTTACTGAGTGTTCATGACACAAGACTGGCATCATCATATCACATCTGGCTGGCAGCAAACGCTACGCTACGCTGCGGTTGCGTTGCGTTGCGTTGCGTTGCGTTGCGTTTTGCGATCTCGCGACAGCCCGGCGTGCCAATATCGCTGTGGGGCATTGAGTCTTTCTGTGCCACGCTGCCATCCTTGTCCTTTCCACATTTTATCGGCAATATGTTGGACACTTTCTGCCAATGATGTCTAATTTTTCATCTTGGCAAGATAGAGCAAAACTGCTCTCAACTTTGATGATGCTTTCGGCATTTGACCTCTGATCCGCGTTTATTGATACATAGCAATTATAAACTGAAACAGTACCTACCTTGCATGCCATCTCAACGTTACAAAAAGCACCATGTACGTATCAATTCGTCGGCGACTTTGGACCTCCCGTCACACGGCGAAGCATTTTTCGGCAGTGGGTCCATCCCTCCATGGTACCGACGTTTCCGGCCGTTTCCCAACGTCCGATCCGGCCGGAGATAGGTTGATAGCCAACGGTTCACAAACCACGCGCGTCTCTTGTGTCGCTTGAACATTCTGCTTTTGTTTCGGTTTAACGAGTTTGTTGACGGATTGGGCTTGATTGGGGGGGGACTATGTAACGTTGGGCAATTGCCCTTTTTCTTTTTGTGCTGGTTGTACGGCATTATGAGTGCTGAGGTAAGACGTGAGGGGGTTGCGATGTTTGCCAGGATTGAACGGAAGGATAGCTCTAAGGGTTCAGGACATGAGGAAGAGACGAGACATAGCTTCGTAATGTGACAGTTGGTCTACTTGTGATAATGTTTTGTAGTTTTTCTGAACAAACATGTATTGCAGTCAATCTAAGCCTCACAATAATACTGCTAAGCTCATGATATCCAGTGTATCCCTTTTATTCATAGGCTAGTAAAAAGATAACGATCTAAACGCTGAATCCTCTAGAAAGCTTCACCCCTCTCTTACTCCATCTCAACAAGAATATCCCTAAGCACCCGCTGTACCTCCAAAGACCTCTCAGCTTCGAGAGCCTGACTCACCATCGTCTTCAACTGCGCAGTGTCAGGACCACCAGTCGGTCCAAAAACTCCCTTGCCCTTTGCCTTGAACAATGCGCCCACGGCTTTGGCCCTCATAACTCTCTGCGCCTCAGTGCCAGTGTCAACCAAGTCAACGTCCAGGCTCAGTAGATAAGTAAGCGCCACGGCATTCTCGTCTGGTGCTGATGAAAGCGTGGCATCGTTCATAAGATCGCGCACGCACTCGTACCATACTTGACGCTTGATTGTAGCAAAGTTCGGGCTTGGGAGGAAAGGCTTGAGAATATTGATGATCTTGGTCAGAATACCAAGATCAGTTCGGCTGTGCCCGCGAGCAACAGCCTCCAAGCCGTTGGAAGCCGTCTTCTCTGCAAGCTGCTCCTTCGCGACTTGATCCTTAGAGTCGATATCCATTTTATCTCCATTCTCGGTCTCGTCGTCTCCCTTCAGCTCTTCAAGATATGGCGTAACGATCTCCGCAATCTCATCGAGCATATCAAGGTCGTCCCGAGCTTTTGCAAACTCCCAGAGACAGCGGAAAGCATGCACCCGGTACTCATCGTTGTTTCGCTTGGCTTCTCGAAGAGCAATCTTCTTCATCAGTGCAGCGATCTTTGTGTCTGACTTCCACAAGCTATGTCCCTTGTCGACGAATTTAGGATAAGATTCAAGGAGCTTCTCTTTACCGGCGAATGTCTTCAAAGCCAGTGCTTTCTCGAAAACAGGCCATATCTTGTTGAGATTGGCGTCGCTGATTTGGCCACTGACATCACTTGCACTTGCAACATCAGATACCATAGCTGCAACAGTGAAAGCTCCACCGTGTCGAAGGGCCCATTGTGCCGTATCCAAACACCTCTCCACAAGTGCTACAATCTCAGGTACGTAACGAACAACAGTGCGACTGCTTCCAGCGTGCTGCTCCCATACCTTCTTGAATACTTTGCCGGTATACTCGTCTGTGTCGTGAGAACCCAGGTAGGAGAAGGGTAGCAATTGTGTCTCGAGGGCAGTGAAGTGGTCAGGAGAGACCTTAGCCAGCGCCACAATCACATCTGCAGTCTTTTGGCGACGTGTCTCCTCCTCTGCTTCAAAGTACATGTCGATAAACTTCTTGCAGAATCGGTTCTTGGCCGAGTCCGAAGCAGCTCTCAACATATACGCGGTGGCTCGAGCATACGCCTGGCTGACCTCGTCGTTCTTGTCCATTGTTTGCTTCTCCATCAATTGGAGGAACTTGTTGCTCACTCCTTTGATGTCGTTCGTATGGTTTGTGAATAGGGTCGTCAATACACGACTGCATCCGATCTTGGTCGGCATGCCGATAGCAGTTTTGATAGTAGCCTCTAGTTTAGGTGCCAATTCAGTCATAACATCCGCATCCACGAATCGAAGTGAGTTGTCAATGGCCTCAGAAATCGGAGATCGGTTCACCATTTGTGATCGAATTTTATCAATCTGGTCTCGGCTGTCCTCGCCAGCTCTCTGGTAATGCCAATTGATCTGCTCGGGCTCGATAGAGCTCAGCAAACTAAGAAGTTGAGGAACCATCTCCGGAATAAATGGTCGGAGAGCCTTTCCACCCTTCTTGGTGAGCTCGATGACGGTAATAGCAGCAAAGGCTTGGACTTCTTTGACAGAACTTTCGATACCTTTGTCAGACAGAAGGAAGGGGAGAGCCTCTTTCATCATAGATTTGGCAGCAGATCCACTGGTTCCCTCCTCAAGTTGTCGCACAAGAGTGTTAGACAAGGTTCTGCAAAGCTTGAAGGCAGCCTCTCGCACGGAACCCTTAACATCATCAAGAACCTTTAATGCCGATGTCCAAATATCGCGATATCGCTTCTCATACTTGTTGAATGGTTGGCCTTGGATGAGCTCTGAGATAGCAGCACAGCTTGCTTCTCGCATGCGCCACTCTCGGCCCAAGATACTCTTAAGCAAGTCGTCCAGGATCGCATCAAAGTGAGTGCCAAGAACTGCGCCTGAATCTTTGACTAGCGCCTTCCAAATGTCGTCCATGGATCGCTGCACGTTTAGATTGGGGTCAAATCGGTAACGGTAAAGCTTTGGATAAAGCTTTGGGTCAACTTCAGACTCTGAGAGAATGTTGCTAAGTCCAAATCGACCAAAGGCGGATCGAGTTGACCAGGTAGCAGCATTCGCAGCAAGTGACATAAATTTGTAGACAAGCCTTTGATCACCAACTTCATTAGCAAGGTTGACAATGTCCTTGTATGAAGTGATGGAGCTGCCCTCTCCAGTTGGCAGAGCACCGGGCTCAAACAGCTCTGTTTCTTGGTCCACTTTGAGCTGGGTGCTATTGCCGGTGAAAGCAGACACCAGATCCTTGACCAGAGCGCTCTTGAGATCAGCGTCGCCACGCTCGTATACCAAAGACAAACCGCGCGAGGCAGTTTCTTGTACAAGCTCGTCGCGTGCGCTAAGAAGTCTCATAAATGCAGCTTGAGTCTCTCGGAGCCTCGACTGAACCTCTTCCAGGTGTGAACAATATTGAACGACGCAGAAAAGCCAGATGCCGGACGCCTTCAGCAGTGATGGCTTGGTGGCTTTGCAGTCCGCGAAGATCTTGTTAAGGATGGCTGTGAGAAGCGGGCCACGGGATCCATTACGCTTCTGAAGACAACCACGAGACTCGACATCCAGGGTCAGCTTTACATAATCGGATTCCCATCGTGCCAGAGTTGCGGTGATAGCATCTCCCACAGTAAATTGCACCTCGACCTGCTTGATCTCATGTAGGGCGAAAAGCTCCTTGAGGATGCTACCCAGGATTCCATGCGACCATCCATCTTCACTCTCATTCTCGGCTTCTTCACTTTCACTCAGCCCGGCCGCCAGTCTTCCCAGAGCAAGAATTGCCTTCTCGTTGCCCTTCTTTGCTGAGGCGACGAGCTTGCTGATAACCTTGTCCAGGGAGTGATCGCCTTCGCGTTCTGGGATAGCGAGTCCGGCGGTCCACAGCTGTGCAAAAGCCTCCAGGGCTGTGTCGTGGAGTGACGACACAACGTTCTCGCTGGTGATGAACTCAATGGGATAGTGAACATCGTCGGGAATGGGTCGCCCGTAGTAAACGCTTCGAGAGCAGACGTAACTGTAGGCTAGTAATCCTCCCTCAGCAGCATTGAGTTCAGGCCCAACCAACTTCTCGGCGTTCTCAAATAGTGCACTCAGAGTCATGCGGCAGTTGTCTATTACAGAAGGGTCATTCGCGAGATGCGATACAATAATTCCGAGGGCTCGAGCAGTCAGTGACCGGATTTCCTTATTGTTCGACTTGATCAGCTGGAAAAGACCATCGCTGAACTCGGTCAAGAATCCCAGTGCTCCGCCAGGGCTGAGGGATGCCACATCAACAAAGCAACGAATGCATTCTTCCGTGATCGGTGAATCTTTGAGGTAGGCTCCGTCGAGACATGCCTTCAAATAGAAGATTATGTATCCGCTATCAATCCTGTGTAGATATGCCAGAATCTTCTCTCTCGTCTTGATATCCGTTTTGACTCGTGCATCTAGAGTTTGCATCCAGTCAGGCTCCACTTCGAAGTCTTCAAGAGCTGTGAGGAACATCATGTGCTTGCAATATCTCAGGGCAACCGGGAAAGCAGCTATACGAGATCCTTGAAAGTTTTCGAAGACCGAGTGCGATTGTTCTGTCACATCTGGAAGAGGGGCAGCAGCGGCCTCCGTAATGTTATCTGGGCTGATTTCAGACCCAAAGAACATGACTATCATTTCCTTCCAGTCTGGCAATGTCAGGCTGGTTTCGGCGTGTGCGTGATAGGTCCAAGGGTCAAGACCTTTGTGGCCCTGCTCAATAACATCACTTCTCTCGCCTTCGTAGGCACCAACGGCCAGAATGTCGATCCAGCGTGCCAAAACATCGGAAAAGGCGAGGCATTGGTTGGCCCACTTGACCACAGCGTGTCGAGTGCTTCTAACAGCAGGGGGCTCATCAGCGAGAGACATGAACGTTAGCAGCATTGTCTTCAACTCTTGAGACTCACTGCCTGTCATCGCCGGAATGTTTGTGGTTAGACTGGACAGAGCCCCATCTATGTTCACAACAGCATCTGAAGTCGTATCCTCTGACAATGACTTGAAAAGCCAGCCCGCGAGTTGTAGACGCCTCCCAATTGGCATATTCGCACTTCTCGCCAACACTCCAATCGTTTCGTAAGCTTTCGATCGTAGTGCAATATCGTCGTGAGACGTTCGCTGCGGACGAGGCCAGCCCTGAGCCTCTATAAAAACGGATAGCTCATGCAAGAGAGGAACAGCAATGTCGAATCCTTCCTGCGAGGGCCCAACGCGTGCTACCCAGGCAAGGTACTGGAATGTCGCCGTATGGAGTTTTGTTTGTTCGAGTGCACTCTTGGGGAGCAGGTTCTGTGCCAATTCGCTTGAAGCTTGATCTGGAGTGGAGAAGTTGAGTTTGACCACAGCCATGATATCATCCGACATTGTTGCCGAGATGGAGGATTTGGAGAGCATGTTCAGAATTCGAGTCCGGTATGTGGGCGGCAGGATTGAGTGAGCATGAAACAGACGCTTGACAAGTGCCTCATCTTCCATAGACACGGAGCTTCGTTTCAATACTTCTTCGGCCGCAGATACAAGTCTGTTATCGAAACTTGATGCAGCATAAAGCGCGGGCAAGAACTTCTCCTCATCGGTAAAAGCACCACTTGCAAGCAATGAAACGAGCTTGAGCTTCAGCTCTGACATCCTCTCAAAGACCTTCTGTGACTCGGGGCTTTCCACAGCTAGCGATTCGAGCTCAGATTTAGTGAGTGTTGGGTTAGCCGTGGTCCAGTTCTGAGTTTGCGTAGGGTTTCGTAGTCGTAGGAAAATGCTGATCATGCTGGCAAGGAACTTTGCATCAGCCTCATCTGACAATCCGATTGCTTCTCGGTACTCGGTATCATCTTTGCTGCCTCTTGGAGGTATCCGGGCATCAAGGAGGAGACGTAGAATGATGTTGAAGAATGGTCCAGCTCGGGCAACACCTTGGTCCTTGGCGAATCCTGACAAAGCTTTAGGTATAAGCTGCCTTCGTTCATAGTCATCTAGGCGCTCTATGCTATGCTGTATCCCTGAGATATCGAGTTGCTTGACTAACGGGGAGTCACTGGACTTGTATTGATCAAGCAGCGCGCCTACAGGAAGAACTACCCTGTGTTTTTGTTAGTCTTTATATCGATTTCACGGACTGATCCGGCTCTAAAATTCCAGGAAACATGAGAGTCCGACAGTAAATCAACCTTGATGATCCCGAACTCGCCTACGTGGCAGAAATGTTTGGTGACTTCAGGGTAATTTCTTTATGAGCCTAGCCGACTCTCCGACTGCCTGAGGTAGGAATTTTCGCACCAAATTTGGGGGTCTCGAGTCTTGTTTCAACCTGGGATCTGACTTACTCTGGGGGTTGGATAAAGGTCTTCAGTTTGGAGAATATTTGGACCACCTTAGCTCGAACTTGAGCATGTTCACTAGCCGCCTTGAGGATGACTGGCGGCAGATAACGTTGTAAGAGTTCGTGCAACTTATGTTCCTTGTTGGCGACGTTTAGGATCTTGAGCTCGACGGTATCTAGCAGCTGCAGTTCCCTCTCTTTCGTTGTTGCCGTCGCCATGATTGAGGGGCTATGGTGTATCTCTTCAGAACTTGATCTTATTCAAGCTCAGAGAGTCGGTTTATTTTGATCATAAAAACTATTAAAGGTGTAAAAACGCGTTCAGGGGGCGATTTGCGACTTGTTTTGCTTTGTAAGAGAAGGCACAGGCAGCTCGGTGACGAATAACCTCAGGTAGGTGCTGCCGGGCGATATTGTCTCCAGTCAACCATATCGTGACGTTGCATGACTAAGCTGACATTTGTCAAGCTGGTCACTTTTCTAGTAGATAATAGATATAATGTTAGGAGCTAAAAACTTCTATCAAGACATAAAAAATGAGTTTCAATCATTACATAATGTTATGTTCTAATTTTAATTTACATATCAGAAGTGAGCTGTATTGCTCATATCTATATAGTGAGATGCGTGAACTCTGGTCAGTGTTAGATACTTTATACAGTACATAGCGAACACATAATCTCGGTACGCTCATCATTCTAACACAACAATAATAGAGGCCTGTTGTTGCTATTATTATTTAATATACATATATCTAGTGAGATAAATTAGTTTTTTTAATCAAGTTAGGCAAGAGTTCATTTATTACCATGCATCACAGTGAAGGACATAAAATCAACCTTCATCCAGGGTAAGCTCTTCATATGGAAGAAGTCGCGTCATTAATTTTCCGCCCGTCAATGTTGCACCCCTTGTCACTTGCCCCTCCAAGAAAAAAGGCGCTAAGCTCCACTGACCCGGTTGCGTCACTGTGGTTGGGTGCCTGTCTTGGGTGTCTGTGCTTCACTTTCACCTTCAACTTTCGCCTTGCAAGTTGAAAGGGCACATCTCAACCACGACGAGGTCGATTTCTTTCAAGCGCGTTGCCGCTGCAAGCTGAAAGAACAACGGCACTGAACAGCTCACTATCAAGCTCACACAATCAGCTTGAGACCGGTGACTATTTAAGCCGATACTCTCCCCGCTGTTGTCATTGCGGGGCATCAACTCTCCTCGCTCAAGCTACACCGAACCTTACGATATCTCATAAATCAATCAACTACGTGTTCGACACCGAGCTCTGCTCAATCCCGATCTTTTCGATATTATAAAACTCTGCCAAACACGACAGCCTGACTACTCCTGCCCTACGAGGAGAGTCGCCCACCATGGACGACAACATCTCCAACTTCATGGCCATTACGGCCACAAGCACCGATGTCGCCCGGAGCTTTCTCGAGATGACTGCGGGCAACTTTGAGCGTGCCATAGGGCTCTTCTACGAAAACCCCGATCTGGTTTCCGGTGTGGGAGCTGGCCTTTCTTCAAACGACCAGCCAGCCGCTGCGCCCGTGACAACATCAGCAACCAGAGGCAACATTGGCAGACAAGATTCGGCAGGCGTCATCCACATCGATAGTGACGATGACCAGGATATGCAAATCGAAGACTTTAGTGACAATGATGACGATAACGAGAGAGCCGTCGCAGCTCAAGCGGCAGCTCTAGCCCAGGAAGAAGAAGATATGGCAATGGCAAAGCGATTACAAGAGGAGCTATACCAAGGCAACCAAGGGTCTGGATCAGGAGGAGACCCAGATGATGTCCGAGCACCTATCGCGCGGACTACTGAGACCCTGGTGGCACCCGGATGGGGTGGTGGTGAGCACGGTGATGGAATGGAGGCGGCTTTTCTAGAAGAGTTGCGACAAAGGCGACGGGCAAATCCACGTAAGTGTCTTAACCACCAGTAGTGGACTCCTACTGATGCAGTAATATAGCCAATCGTGCTGGAGGACCATTCTCCCAGCAAATATGGGCCGACCCTGAACGCCGCTCAGCTCAGACAGCCGAGAATGGAGCCCATGCAAGACGCCTCGAAGATTTGTTCCGACCACCTTACGATCTGATGGCTCGCATGTCTTGGGATGACGCCCGTACCCTAGGCAAGGAAGACAAGAAGTGGATCTTGGTTAATCTCCAAGACATGAACGACTTTAACTGCCAGGCGCTGAACCGCGACATTTGGAAGGACGAAGCTATCAAATCTCTGGTCTCGGAGAACTTTATATTCCTCCAGTATGACAAGGACTTCCCGGATGCCGAGGAGTTTGTAACATTCTATTTCCCCAACCAAACCCACGAGAACCCCGATAACTACCCACATGTCTCGATCATCGACCCCCGAACGGGCGAGCAAGTCAAGGTTTGGACCGGACGACCTTTCCCTTCCCCGCAAGACTTCCATGCCGAACTCGCCGAGTTTCTCGACCGCTACAGTCTCGCGGCCAATAGCAAGAACCCGGTTGCGAAGACGACAGCACGAAAGCCACAGAGAGTGGATGTGGAACGCATGACTGAGGATGAGATGCTTGAAATGGCTTTGAAGAACAGTCTGGAAGGCGCTACAGGAAGCGGAGGCTCTTCAACACCCAATCTTCATGATCCCGATGCTTTGACCAAAGATTCTGGCCCCGAGGGGGGTAAAGGAAAGGAACCTGAAGCTCCTGTTGAACAAAGTCCTTGGGCGCAAATTTCGAGCACCACCCCACATACCGAACCAGAGGCCGACCCAACAACCACTACACGCATTCAATTCCGACACTCTACCGGCCGCATCATTCGGCGATTCAACCTGAATGATCCAGTCCGCAGAATCTATGAATGGCTCAAGTCTGAGGCACTGGAAGGCAAAGAGGGGGTCGAATTTGAGCTTAAGAAAATGCCTGCTGGCCAGGATCTCATCGAGAGTCTGGACATGACCGTCGCAGATGCAGGTCTGAAGCAAGGGACAGTCATGATTGAGTACATCGAGGACTGAGCCGGTTACTGATTGAACGATTTCCTTTTATGCGGGATAACAGCAAACATTGTAGATAGATCAGTATCGGAGCCATCGGAGTGAATTGGACTGGCTGTAGCCAGTGGAATATGCGGATTCTGAATCCACTGGCATCATTGCTATCGGAATTGATTTACCTTTATCATGGAGGAGGGCGTGGGAGGTTACTATCTTTAGACAGCTCATCCAAGTCAGGCATGAGAAATGACACTTGAAAGCAATGGAATTGCGCAAATGCCATGGTCGCATTCTGTGCCTGGCCATGTATGACAAGGCTAATTTTAACACCAATGCAAGTAATCGCAATGTAATTTCATCTATCAAGCTAGTGTGATCGCGTCAGCTTGTTCCTGATCCCCAAGAACTAATAGTTTGCCGCTTATTTCAATCCTTGAATGCGTTCAAGTCAAAGCATCAAATGATACGTTTCACCATGCAATAGAGAGAAGACATGAACCAATAAAGCAGCATAAACCCTTGCAGAATTTGATATCAAGTCGTCATACCTGAGCGTCCTTTAATTAGTTTCGTATCACTAGAGTTGGGCGTCATTGAACGCAGAAGATAATTGGCTTCAAGACCATGTCGATAACTGAGGCTGAGGCCAGGCCAGGCCAGGCCCTAGCTGGAGATCTTGGAATCAGGTGCGGGGAGTACCTATTTCGGCGACCCCTCCCCCCTGTGGACTACGCACTTACAGGGAGGAGATAGTAGAGTCTAATAAGGTCGCACGCACCAGGAACGGCCGTCAGCCAGATCGATTCAGGTTCGATGCGTGCCATTGATTGATTGGCAAAGCAAGGACATGAGCCCGTTGCCCTCAACAACCCCCACCTCAGGTAAACAGCAACGACCAGCAACCAATACCTTAGCATCAGAGCCAGCCCGTTCCGTTTCATAGTGGGAAGGTGTTAGCTCACTGTACGGAGTGTTTCTTTTTCTCTAAAGTACGGATACCTTACCCGACCTCATTAGCTTGCGCCTGCTTGTTTTGGCTGCATGTTGTGTTGATTCTTTCCCTTGCGTAGGCGGACTCAGATTGGCTGTGCTGTGCGACAACCTCTCTTCTTTTCTCGCATTTATATGAGCACATTATCATCTCCCTGCTTGTTTCTTATTTCCCTCCCTTCTTTGCTTTTTCTTCTTCTTTCCATTTAGTGCTCACTACTTCTCTTCCGTGAAGAAAAAAATAAAACAAGTCGCGACAACCGAAACAGATATTTACCACGAACCCGGTTCGAAATAAGACTACGATTTTCTTAGTGGTGGGGTTACTACTCTGCTAATCGACACCGCCAAACTACGATATCCGTACTGGAAGCGGACTCATTTCGACATCTCGTGCCGTTACGAAACCGCTGGCCCGAAGAAGAGGCCCTGAAGCGATTGCCGATCGATTGATACTGCTTCAAGTAATAGAAGTCGTCGAATTCGCAGCGACGCCGTCACTCAGCCGCGGGGCAAACACCGTTAGCTACCCGAAAACATAAGCTTCCCCACGAACCTACACAATGGCAGATCGTGAGCATGAGGTTGATGACGCGAATGAAGCGCTTGACCCGGAGCTTCTCTACTCCAAGGAATACTGCATTGGTTAGTCCTGACGTGGTCTCGTGTCGTGCGACACCAGATTGGGCACTTGGGCGTAAACGTACTGACATGGCGCAGGTGGTGGCAGTTTCGGCAAAGTTTACAAAGGGTACGGCGACGATGATATGATCCACGGCAGCCAAACTTTGCTAACGAATTCAGAGTCGATAAACGAACGGGCCAAGCTGTAGCGATCAAGGTTATTGACATTGAGAGTGCTGAAGACGAGGTCGAGGATATTATCCAAGAAATCGCCATTCTGTCCGAGCTACAATCACCATATGTCACCAAGTACTATGGATCCTATGCGAAAGGTGCCGAGTTATGGATCGTAATGGAGTTTTGTTCGGGAGGAAGCTGTGCCGACCTGATGAAGCCGGGACTGATTGGAGAGGACTACATCGCCATCATTGTGCGCGAGTTGCTCTTGGGTTTGGATTATCTCCACACAGACAAGAAGCTACATCGAGATGTCAAAGGTACGGATGTCATCCTCACCCCTGACGTCGCTAATTATTTGTAGCTGCCAATGTGCTTCTCAGCAGCAATGGCCAAGTCAAGCTCGCCGATTTTGGTGTGTCAGGTCAGCTTTCCGCTACCATGACCAAGAAAAATACATTTGTCGGGACACCTTTTTGGATGGCCCCAGAGGTCATTAAGCAATCTGGGTATGATCACAAGGCCGATATTTGGTCTCTTGGTATTACAGCTCTCGAATTGGCCAATGGAGAGCCTCCTTATGCCGATATCCATCCTATGAAAGTTCTCTTCCTTATTCCAAAGAACCCTCCACCAAGATTAGAAGGCAATTTCACCAAGGCATTCAAAGATTTTATCGAGTTATGTCTTCAGCGAGATCCTAAAGACCGACCAACAGCCAAGGATATGCTACGGCACCCGTTTATTAGACGGGCGAAGCGGACAACTTACCTGACTGAGCTTATTGAGAGGCATCAACGCTGGGCAGCTACTCATAAGGGAGAGGATGATGACAACTGGGACTCAGCTAACAGTGGTAGAGCTCCCGCGGAACGGGAGCGAGTCGATGAAGATATGTGGGATTTCGGCACGGTGAGACTTGTTGGTGAGCGTGGCGGCATTGTCAATCGACCAGGTCTCAACCAACTGGATGAGAACGCAACAAACGCACGCGCTTCTAGACCACTAGAGAGCGAGGAAGACTATGGCGAGCAACGACGAGACGCAAGCCCTACCAAGTCAAGGGACTTCGCCCTTCAATCCCTTGAGACCGTCAAGGCCAACCCAGGCTCAAGGCAGGCTAGCCCCCAACGAAAGGCTGTTCCTCAATCTCAATACCAGCAAACACTTGCATCGCCTACAAGGGCACTACCCCAGACTCCTCTGAAGCTCCCTCCTCCAAGGGATAACGCCGAGACTCCTCGCCCATTGAGAATAAACCCCCCTGCAATAGTACAGGAGTCTCCAGATTATGACCGGGAGCTACAAAGCCAACTACAGCGCGATATTGGCATGCTAAATCTGGATTATGAGCCACAGACTGAGAGGAAAGCCAGTCCGCAGATTCAGCAGGTCCAGCCACCACAATGGACGTTACCACCTGCTCCTCCGGCTCATCAGCAACGACCAACAACTACCAAGCAGATGAGTCTACCTGAGATACCTCCATACAGGCCAAACCAAGCTCCTACGCAGCAAAGGGTTCCTTCATTACAGCACACTTCTGTGCCTCAAGTTCACACGCCCCTTCCAGGGGGTGCTCAGGGCCCTCGACCTCTTCCATCGAAGGCTCAGTCACCCAGTCCATCCGAGTTCAACACGCCGTCAGCTTTCCCTACACCTGCGCCAGCTAATCCCAACGGTGAACTGGATGCACTGAACGATGTCATATTCCCAGCCCTGGAGGAGGCGCTTAAGAGGCGACAGATCAACTTGCAGCAGATGTATAAGCCAGGACAGAATCCAGCTCTACTGACACCCCAACAACAACGCGCCGAGGCTTCTCACGAAAAGTTACGAAAATTGGTTTATAAGCTGGCACATGTCTGCAAAGAGATTGATCATTATGACAAGGCTGAACCTGTTGGAATGGGCAGGGAGGTTGGCAGTTTTCTCGAGGGGCTTCTAGAGGAGATCCTGGTGAGAGTCGAGCCTCTGGATGAGGATGAGGAAGTACCCGCTTCATGATGTGTGATGAGCTAGTGATTGAGAAGCGCTGAAGAGTGTTTTGGAGTTTGGGTTTGACATTGTATACGGCATGTTATGAGCATTATGAGCCCGTCTGGCGGGTTGATGATAAAAGGACGGAATAGGTTAGCATGATGGGTACAAAGGGATAGGGCATAGCTGAGAATCGCTGGTATAACATAAACGTCAGTCTGTTGTGATTTTGAGATAGAATCCAGCGATGTTTGTTGCTGCATGAGAGGTTGTCAAAGTCAATAAGGGGTTGCGGGAGTAATGCAGTTTTTGAGTGCATGATCCTCAAGAACGCATGATAACATGGGTATTATGCTTCAATTCCCTCATTGCAACAGTGATGGTTTAATGGTTGGGACTGAAGAGCAACCTGTCGAGTTGTTCTTCATTATTGAGGGATTATGGATATTCTATAGCCGTAGGGCATCATGGGAGACAACTGATACTCTTTTAAAAGTATAACAAAACCCAGTATGCAAGCCGTTGAGGTTAAAATACACTTGGACCAACTATACCAAGTGCTTTCTATTCTTGATGCTAGGTTCGGAGTATTCTACCTATAAGCGTTTCGTAAGTACGAAGTCCGAGTAGCAACTCAAGTCTGATACCTCGCCAAGAATTTGCTCGGCCCGCATAAAAATCTCCACATCGGGAATAGAGCTCGTTATGTCATGGTCGTCATGATATGTCTGCAATGCATTGGGAGAGCTCAACATCATGAGCGCGAGTGTATTCATGTAAACATAGAAGCTAGCCGGATAAATTGGATATAAAGATGGCCGGATCAACTCAATTGAATGCTATTGTTGATCTCCAATTCTGTTTCCGTGACGTCGTTTGCATCCACAGCCTAAGCCCACAAGGGGATGCAATAAAACTTAGGACCTTTATCCTAGGTGACAAAAAGCCCTAGGTAAACTTAGGTGAGTTTAGTAAAGTTTTAGAGGATCTTAGACTAAGTATTTTTAGCACCTTAACTTAACGTCAGGAGTCTTCTTACACCCCGAGGGCCCAGAGAAGCAGTAAATTCTAGCGGCCGCGCCGTACAAAACTCCCCACAAGCTACCCCATGCAGCCTAACGCTGCTCCACCCGGGCCAGTGACAAGCTCGGAACAATCGCGTTTTCCGAGCGGCGGCCGAAAGAAAAGCAGTAAGTGGTCGAGGTGGTAACTAAAAAAAATTATTCTACAGAGGGCTCGGGCCAATGCGACACCATAATTCAGAAGGGAACCTTGCAACTGGTTTGAACCTTCAGAGCTACCCGACGGGAACGGAAACAGGCTTGCGCGATTTGCACTTGCATCCTTCTCCAACCTCAACTTGTAAAAAAACAAATCTTCTTCCTCTTTTCTTCTTCCTCCTCTCTCCTCCTCGTGTGCGGTGCCTCGTTTTTTTATATATATCTCTCTCTACCACACGAAAGCTCTCCTCTCTACCTTCTAGATACCCCCCACTTGCCATCATGTTGTCTCGAGGATCTCTTCGATCGGCCCAGGTACGTTTTTCTGTGGTGCTGTTGATTTTGTTTTGTTTCTGTGTCATGATGATCTTTTGTGGTGTTTGTGATACATGAGGAGAATTGTATACATGTATGGGCTTTTGTGGCTGTGCGTGAAGATGGGCATCATGTCATGATCATCATCGCGACATCACAACAAGCGAGAATTGGAGTTTTGCGTGGGGGGACATTGCTGCGGGACAAACACCACATCGCGCAAATGGCTCGGATTGATCATACGCACTCTTGACTATTCATTCGATCCTGTTACTAACAATTCTTGTCAGCTGCTGCGCGGCGTCGCCAAGCAACAACCCCAGCTCGCCCGATCCTTCGCCACCGTCCAGTCCGACATCTTCAAGCCCGCCAAGTTCGGCGGCAAGTACACCGTCACCCTCATCCCCGGTGACGGTATCGGTACCGAGGTTGCCGAGTCCGTCAAGACCGTCTTCAAGGCCGACAACGTCCCCGTTGAGTGGGAGCAGATCGAGGTCTCCGGTCTCGAGGGCTCTGGCCGAACCGAGGATGCTTTCCGCGAGTCTGTCGCTTCTCTTAAGCGCAACAAGCTCGGTCTCAAGGGTATCCTTCACACCCCCATCAGCCGATCCGGCCACCAGAGCTTCAACGTCGCTATGCGACAGGAGCTCGATATCTACGCCAGCATCAGCTTGATCAAGAACATCCCCGGCTACGAGACCCGCCACAAGGACGTCGACCTGTGCATCATCCGAGAGAACACCGAGGGTGAGTACTCTGGTCTCGAGCACCAGAGCGTCGACGGTGTCGTCGAGTCCCTCAAGATCATCACCCGCGCCAAGTCCGAGCGTATCGCCAAGTTCGCCTTCTCTTTCGCTCTCGCCAACGGCCGATCCAAGGTTACCTGCATTCACAAGGCCAACATCATGAAGCTTGCCGATGGTCTTTTCCGCAGCACCTTCCACCAGGTCGCCAAGGACTACCCTACCCTCGAAGTCAACGACATGATTGTCGACAACGCCTCCATGCAGGCTGTTTCTCGACCCCAGCAGTTCGACGTCATGGTCATGCCTAACCTTTACGGTGGTATCCTGTCCAACATTGGTGCCGCTCTCGTTGGTGGCCCTGGTATCGTCCCTGGTTGCAACATGGGCCGTGAGGTCGCTGTTTTCGAGCCTGGTTGCCGCCACGTCGGTCTTGACATCAAGGGCAAGGACCAGGCTAACCCCACTGCTATGCTACTGTCCGGCAGCATGCTGCTGCGACATCTCGGCCTCGACGAGCATGCTAACCGCATCTCCAAGGCCACCTACGCTGTTATCGCTGAGGGGTAAGTTCTATACGATTCATTCAAGTACAAGTGCAGTGCTAACAATCCCACAGCAAGGTCCGCACCCCCGACATGGGCGGCTCCTCCACCACCCACGAGTTCACCAAGGCCATCCTCGACAAGCTCGAGACTGTTTAAATGAAGCATCTTTTGTGATATCCCCCTCCCAAAACAAACCATGCGAAATCACCAATTTTTTTTTTCGTTTGTCTTCTCCCGTATGTAAAGCGGGAGCCGATTGGACATAACACGCACACAACACACACATTCTGAAAAAAGACAAAGAGACACACCCACCATACCCTCGAATATATATACCTGACGACCCGGGACAGCGCGGATTTTAAGGCGTTCTGAGAGGCAGGGGTTTGGCGGCGACGTCGAAGGAAGAAAAGGAAGAAGAGTTAAGACAGAACAGAAAGGACAGAGGATGATGATTGAAATAGCAGAAGGAGATTGTACGTGTAACATGAACTCTCGCAGTCTTGAATATATTGTAAAGTCCAAGTTGTTCCCAATTGGTGTGTGACCTTGAAGCAGAAGCTTATGAAGTGCATATAGTACCGTTTTTCTTGATGCATATTTAAGGTCCTTTCAGTAGTATGTTTACTTGGCACGCGTCTCTTGAGCCCAGTCTGAACAAAGAGTAATTTCCTTATCATGCTCCGAGCTTGGCGAGTTATTTTATGGCGGAGACCGAGTTGATAACCTCGGTTGATGCTACACCGAAGACATTAGCTGCTTTACTATAGGTTAGGAGGATAAAAATGCCTATAATCTGCAGTAAAGAGCATGTCAGTGAAAAGTTGACATAGAATAATGTTAGTTCTGATTCGACAATAGTATTAGTGGCGCTTTTTAGATTGGTAGGTAGTACTTAGACTTGCGTGAGTGGGATTGACCAATGGCGTTTGAGGATGCGGACTTGAAACTGGCCGTACGCGCTGGATATGAGAGAGTTATGGTGCATTGCGAGACACGAATGGTTCGTCAAGAATGATTTAATAATTTGTCTCAAGACTAGTCTTTCAGCCTGTAGAGGGCCTGCTCTCAGATCATCTCTAGCCAGATGTTGTGATATCACTGTACGATAATGATGAGAAATTAACAAGGAATAGCACATAAGAACATCAGGCCTCGTGTACTTCTATACCAGCCTCGGTGAATTCTACTTGAACATATCTACTTTTGACTGCTTCTAAATCCGTCCTCTTTCAAGAAACACCTTTGGTACATCAACGTATCGACTCCTCAAATACTCGCCAATTCCCTTCCCAAGACCATCAATGCGATCTGAAGACGCAATACCTCCATTCAAGTTATCCAAAACACGACTGTATAACGTCAGTACCTCAAATTCCCCATCGTCGGGCATGGACTTACAAGTGCACGGCGTTGATACCAGGAAACTCAACCCTCTCAACCCTCCTCTCAGGATCCCCCTTGAACCAATCATCCCCAAACAACTGCTTCAGCTTCGAAACAGTCAACAAGTTCCTCAACCAAGCATACTCATCGTCATTCCTGACAAAGAACCCGACATTCGAATTATCGCCTTTGTCGCCTGATCTCGCATGGACTACACTTCCCAATGGCGCCCACTCCGTCGGTCCGAAAGTAAGCATGTCAACCGGTCCATGCGTTTCTGTGGACGGTCGTACAATAGGATACTTTGCTGTTTTTGCTGGTGGTTCAATACGATGTGATGCACCGGTACTCATCTCGACGCGATGCTCAATCGCAGACACGGGCATGAGCGCTGGAAACATCTCCATGAATGGCTTGGGCACCATAGTCCTAAAGTCAAGATTCATATGGTACCCCGGATAACTCTGCATGCGGAGTGCATATATCGGCACTTTGAACTTGGGCGCGTCGATGTCTTCTTTTCGACGAGCTTGCGCAAAGACACGGAGCGATACAGTGCCTGCTTGTTGAGACGTAGGGTTCTCAGCTGGAGTGCCGTAGAGCTCGATGCTTAGACGGCTGAAGTTTGAGTCTTTGAGCATGTGTGCTAGTTGATTCTTCATCATGGCTGCTTTCTCGTAGACGTCGAGACCGTTAATGTAGAATGTTGCTTCAGCTTGAAAGCCGCCTTTTGCGGCAATCATGACTTTGGCTGTTGGGGGTGGAGGGAGACCTTTTACTCCCGAGACGGAGACGCGGTTTTCCGACTCCTGTTCGACGTGTACCCCTGAGAGATCTGCGACGACATCGGGATTCAAGTACAAGTGACCCTGAAGTTCGTAGAGTAATTGTGCGGTGACAGTCTCTTTCGTGACTCTTCCTCCACCCTCTGCAGTTCTTCCAATGTTACATCGTCCTCTTGGATCAATCTCTGCAATGGGGAATGCAATGTCCACAAGCTCAGGTAGAAAGTCCTTGAACCCTGAGAAGTTTGCACCGACGACGTAAGGACCGCACTCGATGAGATGAGCAGCGAGCAGCGAACCAGCCAACTCCTCGTACTGGTCTTCTCGCCAGCCATGATACCACGCCGCAGCGCCCATCACAGGAGAAGCATCGGTGCACCGACCGCAAATAACGATACGAGCACCAGAGCGAAGCGCTTGGACAATACCCCAACATCCAATATACGCAGTCGCACAACACGGCGTAAACCCCCAAGACTCAAGAGTCTGCTCCGGATGATCCAAATGCGTAATCTGCACATCCCTCCTCCTCTCCCTATCCATAACAACATCCGAGACATCATCCCCCAGCACCTTTGCAACAACACAATCCCCATACCCCCTCTTCTCACAGAGCGCTCTGACTTTATCATACAGGGCATCAGTGTTCAATGCCCCAGCGTTAGTTACGACGCGGATGTCACGCTGCATGATATCATCGAGACACTCGTCGAGTTGCTCGTAGAAGCCGTTCTCGTAGCCGAGGTTGGGGTCTACTTCTTGCTTGGTGATTGCGTTCCAGGCGATGTTCATCTCGGAGAGCCAGTCTCCTGTTATGACGTGCACGTTGCCAGAGCGGACCATGCGGGACATTGCGTGGGGATGGTCGCCTGTTGCGCCGGAGACGTTGCCGATGCGGATTGGTGGTCTGTCTAACATTTTGTGTGAAGTGAAGTGATGTTCAATGTGTATATGAAGTATATGTGAGATGAGCTGAGGTGAAAGTTGTAGTGAACTGAGAGTGATGGAATGAGGTTAGGTTGCGGCTCTTGATAAGCACCTCCTTAACTAGTGGACTGTCGGAATAAAGATGTTCTTAATTGTGTAATATCTCGTATCATTCAGGATGTTGAGAGTCTCTCATGACTTATCATAAGACTGCATTTGGTGGATTGTGGATTGGCGGACACGGCGCCGAGTGGCGATCCACTTACACGGGCCCTGGCATTTCGGCTTCGGCGACCGAGTCCGTCAATTCACTTGCTCAACATGAGATGGAACATGATGTGAGGTCGTTTCGAAGCAATAGGCCTATTTTTTTATCTTATTTTATTCGGGAACATTGATATGCATATCGTATATTGCTTAAGAGCTGGATGCATTTATACCCTCTGCAATCTTTGGCCTGAGGGCGATGGCAGAGCAAGAATCACTCAATCACCGGTGGAATAGCCCAGCTTCGAGCTGAATACAGAATATAGACACTGAATACTTAATATCATGCAGAAAAGTTCAATAAAAAGAAGTACCTTGATAAAGTACACGCACGGTTACTATTAATAATACGGATGACTCTCACCCCCCAACCCAAAAAACCACTCCTGACTCAACTGCGAAATAGCATCATTATGGAACTCATCCAGCCCCAAACTCTGCAAATCCCCAAAACAATCCCTAAACGTACTATCAACAGTCATACCCGCTAGATCCGCCGAAAACTGCACCGGCGCTGCAACACTCGCCTCCACGACATCAGCTACCACCGCATCACTCAGTCTATCAAACAAATCCGAACAATTTCTCGCAAGATCCCATCTCTCCGAAACAGCTACCAGCACTTTTGAACAAGCCCTCGTGTCGTTGAAGACTTGGTTTATCGTGGGTGTTGTGTGTAACCTCGCGCGCTGAGGTTCAGAACCAGAGAAGTGATGGCGTAGGGCGAAGATGTAGGATAGGCCGGCTAGGAAGACGGTATGCATCGTTATCCAGGAATAATTCAACTTTCGCGATCGG
Organism: Fusarium succisae; assembly: GCA_013186925.1. Lineage (NCBI taxonomy): Eukaryota > Fungi > Ascomycota > Sordariomycetes > Hypocreales > Nectriaceae > Fusarium > Fusarium succisae. The sequence goes on along the minus strand of JAAOAW010000318.1, from coordinate 102,283 downwards.
TGGAGACTTGCATAGAGACTTATTGCCTCCCTTGCAGAGTCGTAAATATTCTGTAGCGCGAGGCTATTCACAGCTGCGTCGTTCAAACACGGCGATGGCCGGAAGAGCATGAGCATACCGTTATGGTATAAGAGTCTATACCACTCCTCGGAGCGGAAACTCGAACCACTAGCCGGCGAAGCAGCTGTGTCGCTCTTAACAAGGGGTAGGTTCGCTGTTTCGGTATGCCACTCTTGTAGCTCCCTCGCTAGAGCTGTTCGCATTTCCTCATAGCTTGTGTTCGGGAACGTGACGTGTTTCGCGCTGCGATGTAGGGCGTTAATTATCTTCCCGCAGATGAGGCGATAGCGAACAATGTGCACGAACACAGAAGTCGCAGCGCGGTATTGAGGTGTTCCGTAGGGCGCTGATGAGAGAGGACTGCTATCCTCGGGTAGTCGATCAGCCGTTGACGAAGGGGGAAGATCAACGTCTACATCTTCAAGCTGTAGAGCCAAAGGCCTTCCAAGCGCAAGACTCGTCACGCGATCCAGCGCAACAAGACTCCAGAAACACCGTCGTTTCGTCTCCATCTCCTCCTCCTTCATCTTCCTCGTCGGCTCATCCAACGTCCGCGGAAGCGCATAAGTCGCTGCTCGATGAAGCCCCATCTCAAGACACGTCCTCGCCGCAACACCGATGAGATGCCAAACACTAGTCGTGGTATTACTCGACGTCGTGCCCATCCTATACTGGCACACCAACAGCAGCGCCTGCAACCTCTCAATCCCATCTCTCGCCAGCACATCAGCTAGTCTCGTCATGGCGCGGTTATAGTGTGTCTCAGCATCATATACACCATTCCAGTTAAACTTGTGCACCTGCGCCGTGCCAATCGCGAGTGTCATGTCGACGAAGAAGACATCGACGGGATCTTTGGCGCTGGAGTCTTCGTACACGGCGTCTAGAGACCGGTAGAGGGATTTGGTAGAGAGGAAGGGGTAGCAGAGATGGTCATGGCTGCAGTAGGCTTTTAGGAGTTCTGAGGCGAGGGCTTTGGGGGGAAGACCGGAGTTGGTTTGTAGTGAGGTTAGGCCGGGGAGGGAGTTTGGTTTCCATGATGTGGTAAGGGATGAGGATGGTTGAGGGCGGGATTGGAGGAGGTTGGCGAGGAGAAGACCGCTTGTTGAACCGACGAAGTGATGGCCTCCGCCTGCGATGAGACTCATCTGGATAACCTCCTCCGCCACCTCTCCATCCCCAGGACTATCCTGTACCGACGCCTCACCTCTCTCAACATCTTCAGATCTCCTCGCCCCCTCAGACCGTATAGCCACATCCTCAGATCGTCTGGTAACCTCCTCCGACCGTCTTAACTGCTGCGTCAAACCCTCATTACAATCCATCAACTCCCTAATCCTCCTCTCCAACTTCTGAACATTCCTCCTCCTCAACTGATGTTCACTAACGGCATATTCACAAGCGACATCAGCGCGTTTGCAAGGCCCGCATTGAGGTTGGATCTTGTCGCAGCGGACTTTGCGGCGGTGACATCTGTCGCAGGCGTTTGAGGGCATGGCATGGCATGGCAACGGAGACCGAGGCCGAGATGATTGATGATGGAGAGAGACCCCGCTTGAGAAGGAGAAGTTATGGGGCGTCGGTTAGTGAATGCGGGTTTTATTTTAGGTGACTAGATGGGTGGGATTGGGGGAACTAAGCTTAATTGTTACCTTAATCCTGACTCGTGGGGTTGGGACTGTAACGTTGGTGAAGGATGGATGCATCGTGGTGTGACTATGAGTCTGGATGTTTATCCGATCGTATTACGATGAGGCAATTTGACTATATCCGTCAATAGGAGTCTGTTAATTCATCAGTCAGACTCATGAAATGCAATTGATCCATTCAACGCTACCCCGGATATCGTTATCCTCCATATCATCACCCACTTACACAAGTGTCTTGACTCAACACTAGACATCCTCCTCCATGACAATCTAGCTCCCCCAAAATGGCGTCTTGGCAAAACCACACTCGGCCATCGGCCCCGTCCCCGAAACCAGGATATTCTCGCTCCTCGCCCCTTGGTGATCCCCTCAACAATCCCACCCCCGGATATCCAAAATCTGGGGTATGCGGGGAACAATCCAGGTCCAGAGAATAAGTTCAAATACCGCATCATCCCCCTGCTTTTTCGCATCAACCATCATTCTCTTTCATAAGTTCTCTGAGATAATCTGTACGAGAGTTGACCATCATGACATCCCAAGACCACAAGATGGGCGTTGAGACCCTGGATGGTGAGAAGCAAAACGCTGCTCATGAGGAGTACTCCGCTGAAGTTCTTGATAAGAAGGGTAATGGTGATTACTCCGGTGCTGTGGCGAAGAGCGATCCCGAGGAGATCAAACTCGTCAAGAAGCTCGATAAATGGATCATGGTAAGTCTTCTCATCCCTTGTTGAGCTCTTCTCTGACTTAATAGCCCACCCTTTGGCTGATGTACTGGCTCAACTACCTCGACCGCAACGCCATCACCCTCGCCCGTCTAAACGGCTTCGAAGAAGATCTCAACCTTCAAGGCTCCCAGTACAACACCTCCGTCTCAATCCTCTTCGTCGGTTACGTCCTCGGCCAAATCCCTAGCAACATGATAATCACCCGCGTCAGACCATCATGGTACATGGGTGGTTTCATGATGGCATGGGCTGTCGTCAGTTCCCTCACCGCCGTAGCCCAAAACTACACCGGCGCTCTTCTCACACGCTTCTTCCTCGGTATCGTGGAGGCTCCCTATTACCCTGGTGCGCTGTACATGCTGTCGACGTTTTATACCAGGAAGGCATTGGCGACGAGGATTAGTATTCTCTACTCTGGTAATGTCCTGGCTTCTGCTTTTGCGGGCCTTATTGCTGCGGGTGTTTTTGAGGGTATGGATGGATTGGCTGGGATCAAGGGATGGCGATGGTTGTTTATTCTTCAGGGTGCGGTTACGTTTGTTGTGGCTATCGTGGCGTGCTTTACTCTTCCTGATGAACCATTGACGACGAGATGGCTCACACCTGAGCAGCGTCAACTTGCACATGATCGAGTTCTGAGAGATACAGTCGGACAGAAGGGCGATGGCAATCCATGGAGTGGTCTACGCGAAGCCATCATCGACCCGAAAGTCTGGGTCTTTATCGTTCTTCAACATCTTCACCTTGCGACCAACGGCTTCAAGAACTTCTTCCCTACCATCGTCAACACCCTCGGCTTCAACACCACAGTTACTCTCGTCCTTACTTGCCCTCCTTTCTTGATCGCCGGTGCTCTCTCTATTCTTTGGGCCAGATCTTCTGGTCACTTTAACGAGAGTACCTGGCATATCACCATATCCAAGATTGTCGCTACCTTTGGTTTCGTCTTGGCTTGCGCTACCATGAACGTTGGTGCGAGATACTTTGCCATGTGTGTCTTCACTATTGGTACCTATGGTGTCAATTCTATTCTTCTCGCTTGGGTGGGCAATACATGTGGCCAGACAAGGGAGAAGAAGGCTTCTGCTCTAGCTCTCGCCAACGTCAGTGCCACACTCAGTCTGATCTGGACTCCTGTAAGTACTATATTTCCCATTCTTGGTGCAAATCACTAATTTATACAGTATCTCTGGCCCAAATCTGACGCACCGCGGTATGTGCTCCCGCTCTCAAGCAGTGCTGGTTTTGCTGTAGCCTGTATCGCTGGAGTTTGGCTTATGAGGTGGATGCTGGTCAGACAGAACAGGAAGATCAGGCAGACCGATTCCGAGGCTACGCTATTCTATGCTTACTAGATGTGGATCAGAACTTGGGACGAGATCGTCCTATTTATCCAGAGGTCTTCAATGTTATGCCAAAAGCTTATGGTTATTTTGACTGAATTCTCCTAAACTCAACTAAGGAATCCTAAGCTTGCCCAAGTCACCTTAACCTTGTCTAAGAAATCCTAAACTTATACCGACCATCCTAAGCCAGTCTAAATTATCCTAAGATCCCCTAAGAGCTATGGCTGTCGGGATGAAAGTTGGGATGAAATCCTGTAGAGTCGTTATTCGGCAGCATAGTTGATACGCTTGTTGGCCTCAACAGACATCTTGTAGTCTTCAGTATGCGCGATAACATTTGGTTGTATTCCAGCTGCGTTTCGAACTTTGTTGATGACCTCCTCGTTGAAATCATCCTGCTCGGAATCGGCAGAGCTTCCATCGCCAGTAGCCAAGATAACCACGACGACCTGAACAACCTGCATGCCGTTCCCTTTGGCACGTCCAATGGCATCTATGAGGCCCTGGAGTGCAGCCTTGTGCTTTGATTCGGCAATGTGTGCGAGGAATCGATCGTCCCCGTTGAATCCATTGGGGTACTGGCCGGTTACTGCGACTCTAACGCAGGTAGCCAGACCAGTGGTGTAGATTCTCGCACCTTTGGAGGTTACAAACTTGCCCATGCGGACTTCACCGGGCTGGGGTTCTTCTTCATCACTGGAACCCCCGCCCTCGATGAATTCCTCGTCGCTCTTGTTGCCCTGCATGTGTGCAGCGGCAGCCATTCTTACCGAGCAGAGTCGTTGGTCAGACATGGTAACAAAAGTTGGGATGGTAGTAAGGTTTTTGAGTCAGAAAGATGTAGATGATAGGTAGATGAGATAGAATGAGTCCAGACTAGGGATGAAAATGGCCTCTTATAGACGGGATTGGACTATGGTCCCCTAAGAGCCAGGGGAGCCTTTCTTAACGGTGATTCATAGCGTAGGATCATGTGTCCTAGTTCATAGTGCACCAAGCTCAAGTGTTTGTTGATCACAACCGCTGTCAATAGATGTTTGCCAGGCACAGCTCCGGCATGTGTTGTGACATATCCACTGTCTTTGGGTGTGGCAATACAATGATTGTATCATCAAGGTTAAGGTCATCTGGAGTAAAGACACTCTCCATAGGGAACAACCAGAATCCAACGACTGGCCGGGGCGATGGTTCAAAAAGTCTGGTAAGCTCATCGCCTGACTGATCGAAGCTCTCACACCATTTTCGGAGCTCGCCAAAGTCACGCCGAAGCCATTCACCAGCGGTTTCGCGGTCAGATATGGTAGGAAAGGACTTTTCCTGATAGCTGATCCATGCCCCACGACAACTACCAAACTGATAGATGACCTTATGCTTGTGTTGTACCTGAAGGTTTGAAAGGATTTTGAACCAGTGATTGAATGAATGACGAGGATTCCAGTCGCCACGGTATACTCGCTTGAGATGTTCATCGCGCAATCGAGGGTCAAATGGTAGTCGGTTGAAGCTCTGAATGCAACTCCTTATGGGAATAGCTTGATTTGAGCGCCAGGTGTTGTTGGGTCCTGAAGGTAAATCTCGCCACACCTTTTTGGTGCCTCTCTCGCTCATCATGATCAGCCGTTCAATTCTGGACAAGCATTGCCTCAAGACAGAAACGCCGTTATTTTGTATAATTGGCAACTTCATAATGTGCCTTGGATGCCAGACTCTCAATGCGAGGTTGACCAACCCGACACGACGAGAGTCATAAGTCCAAAGGTCATGTGCAAAGTTCTCAAAAACCCTCAGGGAGTTAAGCATCAAGGTATCCAGTTCAGGGCAAACATAGAGCGTGCTGTTCACCATGCTCTCATCTTTTCTCTCGTACCAACATGGTAATTGAACACGGTAAAAAGCCAAAGCAGCCTTTCGTGACTCAGACGTGGTTCGGAAGAGCTTACTTATCTTCCAACGGCGGTGGTCCAATATGATCTCGTAGTTCTGATGGCTTGTTTGATCCCGCCGTTCGCTGGTGAAACTACCCGGTCTCAAGGTGATATCGATCCATCGCTCGTGACTGAGGTAATGTTGCCAAACAAGCCAGCGGATATCTCCAGGGAAGCGTGCAAACAGGCGAAAGTCACCACATGGTTCAAGAGGAGGGTTAAAGATTTGTGAGTAATGTGGTGTATTGTTGCTGTTCTGGTTGCAATTGGAAGCCATCGTGAGAAACGATTGTCTAGAAGAAACGTTACGATGTGTTTGCTTTGACAGGAGAAGTAGAAGGTTGTAACTCGTGCGTTTGACTTTATGACTCACGGGATCTGCGTAACTTCTATTAGGGCACACGAGGTCTAAATCCTACGAGTGTATCACAGTCGTAGAAGAAGTATATTCCCTAAAGTGTGTCGACAACAGAGTTACACAATGCCCCATCCCTGATCTGCTGCACTGAACGGAACTGAATCAAGGTTACACACACGAAGACGCTCTTCGTCTAAGGCGTTTCGTTACACATGTTGGTCTTGCGTAGTGAGCTTCTGATCTCAGTCAGCAAGCAGAGAGAATCTGAGAAGGCTTAGCAAATGCCACAGGCACCAAAAGTCTTACCAAAGTTTTGCAAGGCTCATCTCAACTTAGACCAGAGTGAGATCACAACTCCTTCCCTATCACAGATGCATCACCAGCCACCAAGTATCAAAATATTCTCGAATTGTCAAGGAACTGTCGCTAGTCATGCGCAAGGTAATCCAAACCCAACCAAAAGAACACCCATCCTGCAAAAAGCCCGTACGCCGTCCATACCAATTGATCCCCCAAACGCCATCGTAAAGACATGCCAATCTTTGTTTACCCCCTCTGTAAATCGGCGACTATCGCGTAGCTGCATCTCTGAAACACCCGGCACCTCCGGTCGATTATGCATAACCGATCGACACCTGCAGTAGCTCATCCACCCACCGTCCACAGTGGAATGCCTCCCTAGTGATTGGCCAATGTATCTCGGGGCGTCACCCCCATCGCCTGTCGAAGCGACGGCGTTAACGAATCAGTCGAGTCCCTCCCCCGTCCCCAACTCTCATTCGTAGTAGCAGGCGAAGCCGTATTCATCTCCTTCTTGTCCTGCGATCGTTCATACGTCGGCGGTGGTGCTCGGGGCATATTTGCTGGTTTTTGCTTGATCGGCGCAATACCGTAGTCGTCGAGTTCTTGGAAATCCTTCGGGTCTTCGAGTTGGTCCAGGCGCTTGCGACGGCGATGGAGGAAGCATAGCATGGCGATAACGCCGAGGGCCACAACGGCGCTGCGGAATGAGGTCAGCCAAGACAAGATTAACCGATATGCGAGATATGGGTATAAGATACCTGGCGACGAAGAGAATCAGCATGATCTCGCCTGTGCTAATATTGGGCTTTTCGCAGGTATCCGAGTATTGATCATCGTGACATGTTTCCTTGGATCCTCTGGGGAGCACTCGTGTGAGACCCATTTCCTCAGCGCGAGACGCAAGGGCGCCTAATTCCTTGTCGAGAATCATGATAAAGAGTAAGTGAGTGAGTGAGTGAGCGATAGAAAAATTAAATTAACGATTCAGTTTGTTTACTCTGAGCAAAATAAAAGAAACAATCAAGAGCAAAGTCAAGTCTGCTAAAGAGGGGAGCAAAACCTAGGAAAAAAGAGGGAAGGGGTGTTTATTGCATCCAAGGGCAAGAGGCATTCATTAAAAGGCCAATGCAAGACTGACGATGCCTTGAGTTGAATGACATGCTTCCGAGAGCTCCATGTTTCAGAGGCTCAGCCCCCCTCGATGCTGCTGGGGTCCCTGTAAATCAGGGGTGCATCTCGTGAGCACTGAAATTGACCCTCTCAGAGGCGATTTGATACGAGATCTAGACTGGTCTTGTCACATCATGTTACGTGTACCTGATCGACATTTCTATCAATAGTTTACGACTAAATCCTCGACTTAGTATCTCAATGCTTCACCTCTTCCGTCAATGCGCCGTGAAACTCACCGCACAATTAGCATAGGCCAAAAGACAACAACTCAACCTGAAACTGTCCATTCCAGAATCTCAAACATACGCAAAATCAATTTTGCTTGCTTCTTCTTCGTCTGCTGACAATCAACAAAAGCCCCTTATTGTGGGGGATGCCATCGTTAATTAAACCAAGTGGGCTGCATAATCCCTGTCGGCAAAGCTTCGTTGCCGTTCGTTCCCCCAGATTAAGGGACGCAGTAAGAAAAAATAACATGACGGGGATAACGGCGATCACGCAACGGTTGAAGCAGAATGAACCAGGAAGTTGATCGTGCTGGATGTCAATTTGTGAGCGATTAGCGGTTTATAGAACGTTGCCAAGCTTTTGGTGGTGGAAGAGATGGACGATTTGGACACATGGTTGGCATGGATGAGGCTGGGGAGGAAATTACATGGCGTTGAAGATTATTTAACTGCGGTCCTAACTCCGGGGATATGAATGTTCCGTCGATGCTGGGATTTCACATTCTTGGAGGTTCCGAGAGTCCGACAGTCCGTTCCCAAGAATAGCATCTATAGACTTTGAATGAGAATGGATGCTTCTCATAGGCTACTCCCAATTTTGAGGGCAGTCTAGTTACTTGACGAGCCGGGCAGCCGAGTATACGGCCCGAGAAGTTGATTATCATTGCTGACGAGAGAACTAATGAGAGGTTGAGATGCACAGTAGCCATCAATGAGTGTGTAAGTCATCGCATACAGTCTTCATCATAGGAAGTATCTTGCACCTCAATTGACTCGATCAAATTTCCCGCCACAGCACAATTGACGTTCAGAGCAATGTCTCACAAGGCGCAACAATACACAAAATAACCTAATCTCACAAACACCAAAGATCGTACATTCTTAGCCTTATACAGATCTCGCGTCGGACTCGACTCGACCTGGACTCTGTAGTACCAACATCCTGCACTGGAACAACTTTGTACCGATCCTCTCACAATGACATAATTCCTGCCAAGCTCTTGTCAAACCATGAAGCCATCTCCGCATCACCAACCTGAGGAAATACCTCATTAATCATTATCATGTCCTACTCCCTAACCCAACAGCTTCTCGTCTCAGACGAGCAAGCTTACAAGCGAGCTACCCAGTCTGAGTTCCTCAAGCTCGCAGGTCACGGAAAAGCATCAAAAGAGCTTCTTGGCCGCTGGCTTGCAAACGATCGTCTCTACATCCACAGCTACTGCCGTGGTCTTGGTCGTCTTCTCAGCTTTCTCGAATACCCTGATACCGTACAATCCAATGCCGATCCCGGAGCTACAACAAAGCTTCTAGACTGGATCGTCGCAGCTCTCGTCAACATCCGTCGAGAAGAAAAGTTCTTTATCAACACTGCCGCAGAATACGGCATCAACGTGAATCTCGAGACTGGACAAGATGGCCGTGTCGACTCAAGTACCAAACTAGAAGGTCTTCGACGCTGGGAAGCTCTTTACGCTTCTGTATCTCCTAACGAGAAAGAGGAGCTTCCTTGGCTTGAAGCTGCGGTGATTTACTGGGGAACAGAGAAGTGTTACCTTGATGCTTGGTCGTGGGCTAAGGCGCAGCTTTCTGAGGATGATGGGAGTAATGATGCGGATGGTGGGGCTGTGAGGAAGGAGTTTATCAACAACTGGACGTGCAAGGAGTTTGTTGAGGTTGTGGATGAGCTTGGGAAGATTATTGATGATGCTGTTAGTAAGCTTGTTGAGGAGAAGGGTGCGGATGTCAAGGAGAAGCTGTTTGGGAGGGTTGAGGGGAAGTGGCATGATGTCTTGGATGCCGAAGAAGCTTTCTGGCCAGCCCAATAAGACGAGTGTGACTCGAAAGCACAATATCCTGGTGTAGGCATCAAAATGCAAAGGCCTTTTCAACGAGCGAACTGTATGAACTTCAAAGGGTATCCGTGTCAAATTGAAAGGTCTAGAAAGAAAGATTTTCCCACCAACGCCGTACAATGCCAAACCAGCCCACACGCCTAAAACTGTATCCGTCGCTTTCGTCCAGTGTACTTCGACGTCGCTTTGACAATCTTTCCCTTCCGTTCCATCTGCTCCTTCTTCTTAACAATCCACGCCTTACTACCCTTCGACATATTCGGAGCATGCGCTTTAATCTGCCTTCTCGCATCCTCAACATCCACACCCTCCATACCCTCAACAACACCAGTGATATCACCACCATTCTTCTGGACATCACCGCCTCCCACGGTAAGAACAAGATACAGCTTCTGGTTCTTAGTGCCCGGGTCGTCTTCGAGCATACCGGCACCAAAACCGGCTTTTACTGCGGCTTGGGTGATCATGTGGCGCTGCTCGTCGTTCTTGGGGTAGAATTGACAGACTGCGCGGCCGCCGCGCTTGAGAGATGCGTAGAGACCGTTGAAGAAGCGGGTTAGGCGGCCGAAGGGTGATGTATCGCTTGTTTCGGCGCTGCAGAGCCATTGGATGGCGGAGATGCTGATCGCTGCGTCGAAAGTACCAGCTCGGAAGGGCACGCCTTGGCCGATGTCTGCTAGCATGAGATCACCCTCCACATCTCTTTGTAGTGCAATGTCCAGCATTGATGGTGATACGTCCATTCCGATCCATGTGTGAGGGCCGCCTTCTTCGGGCTCGACTGAGGAGAGGATCTCGCCGGAGAGACCACTGCCGCAGCCGACGTCGAGAATGAGGGATGGTGACTTGAGATCGAGGAGTTCCAGGGCTCTTCGTGTCATGGAGGCCTGAATGTTTTGGATTCGAGAGCTGGTTGTGTACTTGCGCGCTTCGGTATCGTCATAATGGACGTCGGCGGCACTGTTACTGTGAGCTTGAGGGGCATGATGGCGGGGTTGTGGTGGCATACAGGGTATCCTCAGGACGAGACATGGTGAAGGCTGTAAGTCAAATGACTTTCGAGGAATTTCCAGATCTCCAGCTGCGGAACAGGAATTGTAATAAATGAATGGGTCGCGAAGCCTGGAGCTGCACCTTATCGCCGATTTCCTGGTGTTGAGCAAAATTTACTTCTTCGTGGCTATCGATAAGCTCAACTTCTTAGCGTTACCCCCACCACCAGCGGAATCGGAGCTTCTATTCGCCGACGTATGGAGCTACTGATTGGTAGTTAAAACCGTGTCCAAAACACTCTCCTTTTCAACCTCTTGTAGATAACAATCTCCCCTCCTTCCAACATGTGAGCTCCAACTCAAACCATTGCTTGCGCCCAAACACAACGCAACGCAAAAAATGTGGATTCTACCTCTTGTCGGCTACATAGGAACCCTCCTGGGTTTCTGCTTCTTGACCCTTGCTATCGCCTCGGGTCTCTACTACCTGTCCGAGCTCGTCGAGGAGCACAGCGTTATCGCGAAGCGGTTCCTGACGCGTCTTATCTACAGCGTCATTGGCATTCAGACGGTTCTATGGCTGGTTGATGGTCTGCCCTTTTGGGCTACTGTCTTGACGATCGTGTCGCATGTGGTGTACCTGGGGAATATGAGGCGCTTCCCTTTTGTGAAGCTGTCGGATCCGTTGTTCCTGGCATCGTGTGGTATGTTGCCTTGGCGGGTGGGCACATCGGGGTTTTTGCTAACGAGATGTAGTTCTCGTTTTGGTCAATCATTATGTTTGGTTTCGTCATTTCTCCGATACGCAGTCGCGCGCGTACCAACGTACTTCGTACTACGATAAGGCCGATGTCCCTAGCTTCGCGCAAATCGCGTCTTACTTCGGTCTATGCGTTTGGCTCGTGCCATTCGCGTTGTTCGTTAGTCTGTCTGCTGGTGACAACGTTCTCCCGACGATGGGTACCGAGCCTGTCCAAGGGCTTGGTGGAAGAGGCAAGCCGCAGGGCATGATCAAGGCTCTGGTTGACCAGATTCGCGGGACGATCGGTCAAATCTTTGGCACCAATTCACCTGGACTTGCTCGGCCGTAAAGGTTGCGCAGGCTGGATTGATATGATCATTGAGTACGGATGAGGATGCAGGATGGACGAACCGAAATGTTCGTTCGATCCAAATTGACATGTTTATGCTGAGTAAGTCACTATTTTATTATATTCACGACACTACCCCATCCCAAATGATGACCTACAAACTTCACGCTAGATTGTATTTGACAAGAATTCTTGTATGATTCCATTATAAGTTTCCTGATACCCACCGGCACATCTTGTTCTGTCTAAATGTTCCTGTTTTGTCAGAGTACTGACCAAACTATACAGGGCTATTATCATTCCTTCCCACCGAGAGGTTGATATACACATATATCACGAGCTTCACTAGTATGAACTAGAAAAGTCTCCATTGAGCACGTCAATACAGAGATCTTGACTACTACTGTTCCAAATCACTTTGTGTTCTCTTGTGCTGTCGTTCGTGTTCCGGGGATTGGGCGATTATGTCGACTACTGCGTTCAGGGCTTCGAGCGGGATGTCGATGGACGAGGCAATGTGGCATGAGATCGATTAGACGCTTGACTATGAACATGCATCATGTCAGTTATGTCTATGCTTGGACAGAGGGGGACGTCAACGATACCTCAGCACCAGAACGTATGTTGAAGACAATAGCCTACTTGGCACTGCCCTGAGTGGCGGGGTTGTGTGAAGCGTTGGTGTTTGTGTTGGGCTCAGATGTGTTACCGCTAGACGTTACAATCGAATCAATGATATGCCATGGCATATCCTTATGACCCTCTCGCAACCAAGCGTTCATCTGCTCTGAGTATGTGGTGCTCTGATGTACAATGTTAGGTAATGGGTTCCCTTGACGAGGGACTAGAACAATGTGAGGGCTGGACATGATGAAGGTGTTGATATGTAATAGGACGTGTAGTAGGATGTGCTTTGGTATAGCCATTGAGTACGGACATTAAGTCGAGGAATATCATATTTATAACAAACAGGTTGTCTCGAGACCACAGGCCCCCTACTGATAGATGAATCGGACAACACTATGGACTATAGGACTGTGTTTTGATCGCCTGGTTCGCAATGAGGGCGATTCCTCGCAAACTACGGCGTAAACTGAAAGACGTTTAGAGTCCAGTTACTCCACCAGGGCAGCAATGTCCTCCCCCACCACACCTTGAACCTGGAGAACCGAGGAGACCGCCTCTTCCTACAGGTCGTTGAATCTGCAATCTATAATTGTGGAGCTTGTCGCTGCATTAGCGGTTGCCTACTTTCCATGAGTTTGCCTGGTGAGAGTTGGGTATTGCTTTGTCGCAATACCCATATCACTTGATCCAGAAATTCTTTGCTAGCCTACCCTGATTGGCTACTAGGTAGTCATAGTATCAGGACTACAGGGGAGAAAGCGGAATACAGTAGAAGAGACCCCGGTCAAAACTCTAGTCATGCATGTATGTGATGTTGGTGGTGGCATGTATCTGACTATCCCAGTGAGGCTCGTCAAGCTGAAAGATGGTACCAGGTATCATCGCGTACACAATATGAGAGAAGTTCCTATTCTCCCGGCCAAGATGAGATAAGGCCAACTTGTTCCATGAGAACTATAAGAGGTTACACTTTCACATGCAGTATGCTTAGAAGCAACATAATAATACCTCATCTGATACTTAAGACCTCTGGTACACATGGATATACCTAATCTGTAATGATAACCCACGAATATGGCTGCCATACGGAGCAGTCGAACGTCTTGCGAAAGCTAAGGGACAACTACTCATGCATTAGAGGATTGGACTTGACGATCAGCCACCATTTACGGATACTTACCCCTGACCCCGGGCGGGGTGGCTTTCTCACGGCACCGTCCCGAAGTACAAGCACGCTGACAATGAATCCCCTCGAGGGAAATTTTCCTAGGCTTCGGGGTCGGGCTCGGGACTCGGGACCAATCTGGAATAATACCACTAAAATTCTTTGACATCACACACATTTCTCCCAGTCAACGTGCGCAGCGCACTGGCCTGAATCCTGGTTGCCCTGCGAATTGCGCGCCAGGACCACTGCTGCAGCTGATCTAACTTGTAGCTCACCGGCTCTTCTCAACGTCAATATTCGGAAGCGCTATCAGCTTCACCTTGGTCAGGACGTTCCTAGAATCGCGGATTGTGCTGGTGCTTCTTTTCGATAAACAGAACAAACCGCTCCTCATCCTGCAGGCGGCTCGGCTTCATGACATATTGCCTCCCGATGTTGAGACCTTTTCCGCCATATTTGCACTACTGCGCTTAGTTGAATGTAGGCCATCGCGTGGAAATGGACCTCGAGGCGTTTTATAGGCGTCCAATAAGATCGACAACAGGGCCATTTGCTTATTGTGTTGCTGTCTGGGGTTCTACGATTGTGACCCTACCCTTGGTTGTCTCCAGCCGCGAGACAATTACATATACGTTGCTGATGTCAACGTATATGTCACGCACTAGTTGTATTACATCCAAGAGAGGCTTTATCTTGTTTAATTGTGCTGATCATGGAGCCTAGTGCAAGTATCAAGATCTGCCAAAGCTCTGTTTATTCGAGTCCCGCATCGTATTAACAAACGAACAATTACTATCCTCAACGTGGCTCTGGCTTGTGCTCATAATGAACCTCCGCTCCCCTGGATGGTGAACAAAACCTGGGGTTCTCAAGTATCTCAATGTGAGGCCACATTTTTCTCAGTTTGAGACACTACAACTCATTAGCAGATGACTATGCGTACTTACGAACAAGAGATAATACAGGGGTACAGTGTTCATCCTTGTCCTCAAGTTCTAAAAACGAAGGGCCGGAGGCGATAAGGTGCCGACGGCAAAACAATGGTTGCCTACAAAGTTCGTGGGTGGATCTCCCACGAGAATTATTAGAGTTGGCATAAACCAGCTCTGAGGTGGACCCAGGACAAGGGTACTTGGGCCTTACTAGGCTATGATCTCTAGAATCCCTGCTAGATTCAATGTCCCGCGGCTCAAGCCTCTACCGGGCATGAACGCGCTAGGCTCTGGACCGGGGGCTGTTAAGATCAGACTCTGAGCTGCTCACTTACACCAAGCATACTCCTATACTCAATATTATTGTGTTGGCCTTGCTGGGAGAGCTACCATACAGTAGCCCCATATCAATCACATCTTTCGCAATGGACTTTACGTCAGACCTTGATACATGAGCGAAAGGTTCTATAAGCACACTCCCCAAGATACTCGATCTTGGTCCGCTGCTGCCATGCTGAATAGGAGCACCGCCACTACGGATATGTCCTTAGGTCTAACACGCCTTTACCATGATGCGGCCAGCGTATGGTTGTTCCACCATCCTTGATTAGCGTCTCATCGCAGCGATGCGCTTCAAGCCCGAGAGCCCTGGGCCTCGCTCGATCCTATTCTCGGTCATCCCTGATCTCGCACCGTCTCCCCCACCAGCGGGAGGTTATGGTTTAGCAGAGATCATATTTCGGCAGTGACTTAAGCCAGTGGCTAGTTAGCAAGGTGCGGTAATGTGACGAAAAACATATCCAATTCACCGATATTGATAGGTTCGGAAGACACAAAACCACGCGCCAGCGGGCGCAAATTTCCTACCTAATAGGACACAACTACCATTGGAGGGCCCATTGTATTTTTCAAGCTTACAGAAGTGCAGATGGAGGGCAAGTCGTCTGCATGTGACCATGGAGCTGATCATACGTGACAGGCACCACAGATTTGTGGTAATAGACCACGGATTTGTGGTAGGGCAGCGGTGACAAGGACAGGTAATTCTCAGGAGCTGATTCGACGTTCGGACTTCTTGTAATAGTATCCGAAATCATAAATGGGTGCCCCTGCTTGCATGATTCATAAAGACTTGGTGTCCAACTTTACACCACCCCTGACGTACCATGGAAGCGTTACTCGCCTGTTCAGGTTACTCTTGAGTGGCGTTTTACATATGCCTTGAACTACATTGCTCTGATATTGTTCGAAAAGGGCCTAGACATTTAAAGATCTGTATACATGTATGATAGGGAACCATAATACCGGAGCTTTGAAGGCGGTACCAAAATTAACAATCCTTAATGGAGATGATGAAGAGGTCAACAAGAACGGGACTTCGGGCTATCTGCGCCCAAGTCCACACTGACATCCTATTCACGGCCAAAACAATGCTTACCAAGAATCGTCTCTACTTCTGACAGGGTTAGTCAGAGAGACACTAAGATTAGTATACGACAGTGTTGATCAAGCTTCAATTCCCAGGGAGACATACTCTGATATGAGCCTGGAGATGACATGATCTGTTCAGTGACGTGTAGATGCCTTAGCGTTACTGGCGAATTTTCCTATTTTGGGTGGTGCTCTAAAGCACCACCTCAATATGGGATAGCCAGACTATACTTTTGTGTAGTCGGTGTGCTTGACGGGACCAGCATCCATCAGCCGCAGCTGCCTCATATTTAACTGATCATCAGTCCTTAGGATCCCGTATCTTGCGTCAGATCGCTGCTCTGGGTATCCGTTAGTCTGGAGATATACCGAGAGAGTTCGTGGAATCGCGAGTCATATCGGAGGCTTTCCACAGTGTGCATTATCTCTACACATATGAGCCCCTTGGTCAGTCTACAAACAGTTAACCTTATTGGTTCCCTATTCGATGAGAGTTCTTGTGCTATCCCTCGTGTAAACTTCCCGCTGTAGAGATACGAAGCCCCAGACAAGGTACGCAAGAACGGAAGCTCTGCGTGGTAGGCCTCGAAGATTGTATCTTGGACCAGGTCTATCCTGGTACGTCTTCCCTGTTTAGTCTCTTCTGGCGACTCGTGCGTAATTGGCACAAGACGTACTGATTTTTGGGATCATAACCCCAAGGATAACTTCAGTCGCTCAATGATCTTGCTAGGCATCGAACTAAGAGCTTTACGTATAATCCTGAAGGCACCAACAAGACAGCACGCCGTCTTGATAGCGAGGACTATGAAGGTCCATGATAGAAAATGGAAAGCACCCAGACACTCAACAGAAGCCTTCGATAACCCCTGTTGCAGTTTTGGATCTGCAGATCTGTTCCAAACATCGTTCTAGAAGTGACAGGGGTTTAATAGAGTTTGCTGAGTTTTGGGGGGTTCCTTGTTACGAACTCAGCTACTCCGTACGGAAAAGCCGAATAATAAAAGACGGCAGAAGACAAAATAACAAATTTACCATTGCGCGTGGAGACTGGTATATATACCTAATGAAGACGAATCCAGCGTAATTGTTTCCAGCTACCCTCAATTCTCATCATGGGTAATTAGGGGAGCTCAGCTGAGACATGTTAAGAGAAAGCTTCGAGAAGAGCTCTAGAAAAAGTCTAAAATTTGGGCTTGACACTTGGGGCTCGTGTAATTCCGCTACTGATACTGCAAATGCATTGGACTCGGTTATGACTCTTATTGGTGTCAGCAGGCAATATCTACGGATCTACAGATGATGATATGACAGCGCACCTAAGGCAATCTTGTAATAACATACACGATGATGGAAAGTAATATGCAATAGACCTTATAGAGAGCTTTTGGGGTACTCATGAGCGAAATTTCGCCCTTACCACTAACTTCGGCTCCCCTTGATACGTACAATGTCTGCACTTGTTGCTTCTCTTGGCCCAGATGACCTTACTTCTTCTTGTTAAGAACGGAGAAAGGAGAAACCTGCGATTCATACCCATCCCGTCCATGTTATCCTTTCGGTGATTCAGTCCAGGCTTGATCGTGTGCGGATTGTCGTGGATTAGGTGGTTTCAAGGTCAACATCGGGAATATGGTCGATGAGAATGGCATTGTCTGAACAGAAAGACATGATATTAGCTTATACAAGTTTCAGCGACAAGACGCCTAACGATACCTTTAACAAAATATGTTCCCAGCATAGGACTACTTGCCACTGCCTTGTGTAGCAGATGTCTCAGATAGCGCGATATTGGCGTCAGAGTTGTCTTGCATATTAGATGCAATAATTAAATCAATGTCATTCCATGACATATTCTTATGATCCTCTCGCAACCAAGCGTTTATCTGCTCTGAGTATATAGGGCTCTGGTATGCAATGTTAGGGAATGGGTTCCCCTGTCGAGGGACTTGGATGCAAGGAGGGTCTGGCATGATAATAGAAGGATGGATGAGATATGGTGTACTTGGTTGGGATGTCTATGAAGCAGCTTCCAAAGGTGAAAGACCCAGGTGGTTTTATAAGCAACTTGACTGGACTCGTGATTGCTGGCCTCGAATTTCAGCACAGATCAAGGAATACTGTCATAAACATCTTTTGCCCCATATCAAAATGCATCTTGTATGAGCCCCCACGCTCTTTTCTCTTTGCACCGCTCAAGTACCGGGCTGCAGGGTAATATGACTGGTCAAATGCGAGCTGTCATCCTCCCAGTTCATTAACACACCCGACCTCGCGGGGCGGTTCCACCGATCAAATGGAAGATGGGGGGTGAATCTAAGATTCGATGATAGCAGTATCCTCAAACTCTATGCAAGGCAGAACTTCCCTTTGATGTCCATGGAGACTCTCCGTGGAATTATTAGGGGTAAGCATCGCACTACGCCGCAATGTGGTTTTAGCTGATACACGAATTTGAGGGAGTCGTACACCTAAAGACACGCTCTATTTCTCGCATTCGCATCTGATGCTCTTTGAAGCCCCGAGATGTGATGCAAGGCGTCACGCTAAACATATAAATTGTTTCTGGTCTTTTCACAGCCAGTGTCGAATGTCTCAGGCGTTCAAAAGAAGTACTGACTGCCAGATCATAACAAGCAACATATGTCAAAATTTGACCGACTGTGACCGACTGGAACCGATGTCATCGCATATCCACGGTTGATCAGTAGCCAATGAAGGAACATCAATTGGAATAAGGCAAGGAGTTCTCGCGTGAGCTTTGGGAGCGAGTATAACAAACACGGGTAGCTTAAAACGTGGTTTGGGGGGCGGGGGCGGTGGTGATACATCACACTCCCCGTGTATGCACGAAGCAGGCTCTGTTGTTGGGGTTACTTTTGAAGCAGGCAATTGGCTGACACCAGGCCAGAGACGTCAGTGTAGTAACGTGTTATAACACCCATGCGAGACGGGCCATATCTGCCCCGCGTTAAAGTTTTCGGGTCAAGCTAGCTTGCGAAAAAGACACTCGCATTTCGACGTTCCTGGTATACGGTATCATGTAACTGCCATTACTAGACACCTATGAGGTATCTCAGCATTATGCAGTTGTGAACTAAGCTTCGTCTAGCTATTGAGAAAGACTCTCGGAGTTCGTCATCCTTGCGGAAGAGTGTCTGTCCTATTGTTATATCGATACTCGATAAATTCAGCGCGGTATTTTGTACTGGCTGCTGTAATACCTCAATCTCTTGGATCAGGCCTCCGCTTAAAGATGATGCTGCACCAGTGAGAAAGCTTTGTGTTACACCTGTTGTCTGACATACCAAGGCGGTAACAAGGTACCAAAGCCTGTCCAGAGACGTCAAGGCTGCTCGGCCGGGACTTATCCCAAGGTGGGGGTTACACCGTGAAACCAGGGAAACGTTTTTTTCTTACGACGTCGTTCTCTCTTCACCGATTTTTCAGAGTTTACAGTTATATTATATCCTTGGGGCGTAGGTAGCTAATTGGGCGGTTAAAGAAAGAAACGCATCCAATCCATGGGTTTACTGAAGAGCCAGGTCATGGCGCCCAACAAGTGCCTATCAACTATGGTACATGATCCATCGAGTGACAGCTATGGGCTCTTGCCCGTCGGGTATAAGCTGGTGGTTTTGATGAAGAGCTAATTCTGGAATAACTAGCAAGGAACAGGGCCTTTTTGGCAGATGAAGGTCTTGATAAGCTACGGAACTCGTTTGTCATCGTGGTTGGCTGCGGAGGAGTTGGCTCAATGACTGAGACCTACATGCCTACAAGGGATTCATTTATAGTGTCGCTTTCTTGTTTGCTCTCTTGCTTAAAGAAGTAAGTTGTCTAGAATCGTCATTGAGCCCTAGAGAGAATCCATTCTTGGCGCAGGCGAACTACAGGACTGATATGCAGCCGCCTTATTCGCCTCAGCTGTCCCCAGGCCGGTGCAACATGGCCTTACACACTTTCCGGTAGCGGGAGTCAATTCCATTCAGCCTACTGCTAAGCATAAGTTACCCCGAGAAATCAGCCCCCCCACGCGCAACATGCTGTAGTCACCCTCTGGTTGTCGGATGAAGCACGGCTCACCAGTATTTGGCAGTTGAAGAGACTGGAATTCCTACGGAGACATATGCTGGATTCCCACCACTATTCGTCTACTCTGTGGTCCCCTTGTCCAAATCTCAATTATTTAGACACCCCCTGACTACCTAGAAGCCTTATAGGCTAGCTGCTAACCCAAGCCGCCGCCTTGGAACAGGAATACGACTCGCTGCACCTCCCCTGACAGCCACATGATATGTGCATGTTATGATTGCCCATGAGACAAGGCGTATGCCACAAGCGGTCAATAATTGTCGGGGCGTGAGTTGTACATCGAAAATGTAAGGAGTGCGGAGTAGTCTGCACAAGGTTGGAAGTTATATGCTTGCTTCCTCCAACGGCAGGTTTTGGGGGTCAATAAATCTCATTCTAGAGATTGAGCCAATGAGCTCTTGATGTGTTATTCACCTCGCCGGCTCGGTCATGTAAACTTCTATCCCGGAATGACGAGCTGACGTCGGTTGTCTTAGACAGTTCTGAATCTAGTATCACAGACCATCCACTCCAATTACCTGGCGTCAGGCATGGGCTACGGCCCTGTCCTGCCTGTGCATACAGAGAGTCCTTGTTGGATTACACCATCTATGAGAGGAGAGAGTGCTTCACCGTAAGAAGAAGAAGAAGGGCGTCTCCCTACCACGGCTTGTTACTCCTCGCCTTTTGGTCCGCCATGTTTGGTGACCCCATCTTTGGGTAGGTATGGTCTTCCCTACCTAAGTATTGAGCATCACGGTGCCTCATGAGCCTCTGGGCAGATTCTTTTCAGAACGAGTGTTAATTAAAGGCCCAAGGTAGGAGAGCACTACTTTCCTTCCCTCCCATTCGCTGCAGATTATTGATTGCGACTGGGTGTTCGATGCCGTTGGCATACCTGAACACCACTATCTTGCCTGCAATTCTTTTGACATCGTACGTCACGCATATTTGCGTAAGTGCTGCCTTCATTGTGAGAGAGTCCGTGGGAGCTGGTATACCTGGTATTGACTTTATCTTACATCTGTCAAACTTTTCAGGTCACGGCAAAAATAACCTTCCGTGAAGGCTATAAATGCAGCCAGAGGCTACGTAACATCACGAAAGTAAAGGAATTTCCCATCTTACTTGAGCCCTGACGCGATCGACCTATTTACGTACACCATGACCCACTAAACCCTTGCTTCGGTCCATCATCCATTGCCTGTCGATCAAACCCATTATCTGCGGGTTTGGGATCTGGGGCCTTGCCCACTTCCCCAATGTTAGTCTACTCTGTCGTCGCTTAGTGGGTGCTTATCGCCCTGGCACCCATGCAGTGCTAGCCTAAAACCCCATATTGGTCAAGCAGGGAGGGAACACTCAGCCAGCAAAAGATTTTCGAGAAAGCTTCGAGAAAGATTCTAGAAGCATGTTAGAAGGAATATGAAAATCCCCATACTTGTCTGAGACTCAAACCACTCAATTGCAGATGCTGCAATCCCATTGAACGCTGTCATAATCTATTTCTGTGTTAACTAATCATCTATGGATGAAAGTGAAGCGGAATGAAGGTGGGAAATGGTTTGTGCCAGACTCTGGCTGGCATGCCATATTTAGTTCTTCCCCCCCGCCCAGGTGGCATCACGTCCTCGACGTATCCCACATTTGTGGTGCACTGCATCTGCTTTTCAGCACATGTTGATATAATGTGACAGAGGTCATTAGTGTACCGAAAGACGATCCTATAGAAAGGTGAAAAGATGAAAGGATTCATTCCCATGGTCTCATAGAGTTATCGGGTACTCGAGAACTGTATATACATCTGCCATCATCACTACCTAAGCTCCTCTCGATGCATGAAGGGTTCTAGATTTCTTGCTACTTTATTTTGAGCCCCATATTACCTTGTTCGTTTCTGGGAATAGCACAGAAAGTCTAGTCCTGCGACGCACTCCCGTCTTCGCGTATGTTATCGCCATGGAGATTGGGTCCAGGCTCGATCCCATGTCGAGTGTTGCAAGCCATGCTCCCGTGTTAACTTTGGGTATAATGTCTACAAGAATAAGGTTAGCTGACCATTAACAATATTAGCTTATACAAGTCTCTGCGGTGGTAAGTCTACCAACACTTCTACCCGTATGCATTCCTAGCATTGAACTACCTTACTTGTTACTGCCTTGTGTGGCAGGGGTCTCCGACGGCGCAACGTTGACCTCGGACTTGCTTTGCGTGTCGGACGCAGGTTCAACTGAATCGATGTTATGCCACGGCGTATCTTTGTTACCCTCTCGTAGCCAGTTCTTCATCTGCGCTGAGAAGGAAGCAGTTTGCTGTTTAGTGTCAGGCGAGGGATCATCTCCACGGGGAACTTTGGTGTATTGAGGGTTTGACATGATGAAGGGGTGATCTGTGATAATGTACTTGTGATGAGGTGCTTGGATTTGTCTATGAACTACAGACCTGGAATAATGAGGGGAAATGAATTCTTTTATCTACTCACCTTGTCTTGGGACTACTGATGATTTATGATACCGCTGTCTTGTTCACGTCCTCGACCGACATTTTGATGAGAATCGCATATGTTCCCGACATTTCATTTTGGAGGACGAGTGAGTGGGTGGGTTCTGGGCGAACCACCGTAGAACCCGCCAGCGCCAGCTTTAGGTTGGCGAACCACTGTGTTTTGCAGCGCAGCTCTAAAGGCGAACCATTTGGTGACAATGGCGAACCAGTCGTCCTAGAACAAGGCAGTATAATAATAATAGGCACCTCACCTTTCTCTCACGCGATGCATTTATTCTATGAGACCCGGCTCCTTCATTACGTATCGCCTTATGGACTTGCCTTCAGAGTCTCAACGTGGCTTTAGAGCTCATTGCGTGCCCTCATTTATTATTTATTTTGCACTTTTCGGTGGCAACCCACTTCACCGCACGATGAGCCCCAAGCTTGCATGAGCTTCTTCAAGCTAATGCAATCGTCAAGCAACGTGGTGAGCTACACTTTCGGGTCATCCGATATGAACGTCAAGATTCTGATCTGGGCTTGCTGTATTCCTGCGAGCGACTCTAGCTGACTGCATTTTGTCGACCACATCGCGCCGCCTTCGTGTTGGAAACGGTTTGCATCCTATATTGCCTTCCCAATCACGTTCGTACTACGAGAAGCAATTTGCCTTCATGGGGAGTAATAAAAGTCGCTGGCCTTCTTTAAATCACGAAAGAACAGAATTGTGGAAAGTCGTTTGCCGTCCTGATATTACGAAAAATGAGTACCAAGTCAGCGTGCCTCGCGAGTAGCATGTAAAATACATTGCCTTTCAGAAATCATATAACGTGAATCATGAAGAGTCGGTTGCCTTCTATATGATATGAAACGCCATTTGCCTTTCTGAAGTATTCTGCCTTATTCGTATGATACTTTGCCTTTAATAGGACGGCCGTTCTTGATATGCCGCGTTGCCTTCAGCTTGTTCCAGAGGTCAACTCCTCAATTAGGCTAGAGCGTCAGCGTATAAAGGCAACCTTTTATATTGTCAGGCTTTCCGCGCACGCTAAATTCAATTTTTATATACGTAGCTGCCTTATTACACATAAAACTGTCGCCTTATACAATTCACTCGCAAGGCGCGTCATACTTTCTTGTTCTTTTTCCCCACGGCACGCGCCTCCAATCTAGTTCCTGGAGCCTGAATCGGACTCTGTCTGCGACATGCGCATCGATTAAGAGGCGGAAGACCTTATTCTCGTATCATCTGACGCAATATCGCATATTGTCGACACTTCAGCTTCTGTCCCTCTAAACGGGAATGATATTGGAGATTCCGAGCTTCCCGGTGTCCGCATTTCGGACCCACTTTAAACACTGTACACTCTTTTCTTCCTGCTCCTTCACAAGTTCCTTGTCTCCCTGTACCAGAACCCCATCCGCTGCTGATCTTGAGAATACCCTATCTGGACACATGATCCGGAGTCCCAATTGGCACGTTTTCCAGGAGATCCCTGATGCCATCTCTGTGCTGCCCACAACCTGGAATATCTCATATGCAAGCGAGACCTGGATGGCGGTGGCGCTATCGCACATACCGTATACGGTGCCGGGTCAGAAGAACAGCCTCAGCATACACTTGATCTTTTTAGTTGGATAGCCTAGGGGCAGGCTGATAAAGAGATCGCCAGTGTCAAGAGACAATCTGCGTTAGAGAAGGCGAGTAGCCTCAGGGTCAACCATATCCCAATGGAGGGAGACTAATACACGGTCAAACGTGGGCTTTATTTACCGGCATGCCAGCTCAGCTTATGCAGGCGCTCAAAGACCTCTCGCGCAACACATCCGGGCATTTCAGATAGCCATATTGGTTCAATATAGTGGAAGCAAAGCCCAAGCCCAAGCCCATGATCAACACCACAAAGGCATTCCGCGTTACGGCCTGTGCTGAATTTGATCTGCCGTCTTATTTCTATAGCCGAAACATGGCAAGATGCTTGGTGACTCAGTGAAAGAAACATGATGGCCCTGCGCCGCGAAAACACAATCCGAAGATGGAGAAATGAAACGAGATCCTTGGTAAACGTGTGCATGGGGTGGTGAGAAGCGGTCCTACCTGTGAGGAATGATACTACACCGTGTTATTCAATTGGCTGAAAATGCAGGTTGTTGGCCATGAATGGCTTAGTAGTGGGAGATGGCCCAGTCTTAGATCCACTTCCCAAGACTTGTAGCAGCAAGATACTACCGAGGATACCTTAGACGCTTGGGCAGGATCCTAGTTCTTGAGTGAGTATCCAGCAGGCATGCAATAATTTCGAGCTTCGGAATCAGTGACTTTGGGGTAAAAGAAAACGCTGCCATGCCCAATTTACACTAAGTTCTGTCTGCTTTGCCCAACTTTCGCGTTCGGACCCTTCGTGTACTCGGCACAATGCCCAGCATCTTTGGTCATACAGTGGCAAACCATGTTATCTTGCCTCCATACGAGAAGGTAGTAGAGATGATTCGTCGAATTGAGGGGTTTGACCACAAACACTAACTAGCTAACGATAGAATTAAACAAAGCCTTGGGCGTCGAGGTTATCATGTGGGTTCCAGGAACATGGCAAAGCGAATAATCCATTAGGGGCTTCCTGCATAGAGCTGGCAAACACAACGCCACGGCAACATTCAGACGCGTAAAGCCAGTCCCATTGATCCTGTCAATAACGTATACTTATCATCCACGGGCCTTCATATTCCCTCCATCTATTGGTATCCAGAGGGCCTTCACATCGCCCTCACTTATCCTCCTTTGGCGTTGCATCCTTATTATCCTTCTCCCCATGTCTACCATCTCCCCAGAACTTTTTATCAACCTTGTCATCAGGCGCAACATTCCCCCGATCATGCTTCTTATCAAAGTCCCGGTTGTGCTCCTCAACCTCTTTCTTCTGCTCCTCCGTCAACTCATCAGTCTGGTTGCCTGGGATACTCTGGTTCGACACTTTAGGCTGGGGAGGTGCATTCTTAGAACTCGCATCGAGGGCTTCACCACCACCTGTACGTCCTTTCGCCTCGCCATCTGCGAGACTGTCGATGAAACTTCCGTTGCTGTCTTTGGCTTGGTCTTGATGGAGAATGCGGGCGGCGTGGAAGGGACGGATGGGGACGCGCGGGGCGAGGCGGGTTGTTTGGCGGAGAGTTGTTAGGAAGCGCATTTTGACGATTGGTGAATTTTTTATTTGGTTATTTGGTTATTTGGAGAGTTTGGTTTGGTTTGGTTGATGGTTTGTTTATGGCAAGTTGGGCTTGGGAGCTTGGAGGGAGCTCAAGTCAAGCTCTTCTACGAAATGGTGACGTCAAGCAGAATGACATCACAACGCATGCTTGAGAAACGAATTTCACAAGCCGCATTAAGCCGAGAACAAAGAGGATGGCGACATATTAATTGTGACACAGAATGAATTGGTGGCGTATTATCTGAAGAGGTACGGAGTACAAGTGTATTGTTTGACGTCGCATCAACGCTGTGGTTCCTTGAAGCTCCATAAGCCCACATTCCCAGATTTTCGTATCGTGACCTTTGGACCGGAAAGAGAGCGAGAAATCCCAACCATGACAATCTGCAGCAAAAAGCCGATAAATAAATTCCAAGTTGCAATCTTCCCTTGCAATTATTGATATAACTAGAAATAAGTATTGTTAACTTGAATTTTTAGAGGCGATGCTGAGATTCCTGAGGGCGACTGAATCTTGAGGCGAAAGATGCATGTTATGAGTATTACCCTGAAGCTGTCCCAATACTCAAGCTTTTTTTTTTAAATCTACTACATCGGTTGAACCACATTTGAACATAATTATATAAAATTGCACATAGGCATTTCGCGGCAAAGCCATTGGGAAGTCTTGTTGTTTTAAAATGGCAATGGAATAAGGTATCTCAGGCTCTATACTACACGAAGGACTAACATTGGACCAAACCTTTACACATCACCCCAAACTCCCAGACAACAACAAGTTTCCCGAACAAATTATTCCGATCCAAGTAATTGCAAAATTTTCCCTGTCTTAAAACCAATTCAAAGTCTTATCCATAATGCGGGGGCTCAGTGTCATAGTGCCCAACTTCTCTAGTCGGCTCATACCGGGTATTCAACTCAACATCACTGTCGCTTCGATCGCCCAGCAACTGCTTTCCCTTTCTCCCCCGAATCTTGTTCTTAACGAAAGAGAAGAGCCCAGGCATGTCCGAGTTAGGGCCCGTCATGATCCTTCCCGAGTGAACGATATTGAATGCCAATAGTGCCAGAAACATGGGTGCTGCTTCAAGGATGTAGAAGTACACCTCATGGGTCACAAGAGCGTTATCTTGGCCCATTCCACCAGAGAACTCAATGAGTCGGTAGATAATGCGCACAGAGATCATGGCCAATGAGAAGTATAGCGTGCAGAGAAGCATACCCCAGTCAGAGGTAACAAAGGCTTTGATGCCCTGGTGTTGGCGCTCAATCGTGTGCATCTTCTTCTGGAAGAGGAAGCAGAGGACGACAAAGATGACGATGAAGAATTCTTGGAGACCAATGCCGCCCATATAGATATGCACGGCTTTCATCTGCTCGTCAGGTGGTGAGCCAGGTCCAGACATACTGCCGCCAATGAGTTGGACGATGAATGAGAGGATATCGAGACCGACGAAAATGGCAGCTAGAGTAGCAGCCGGCATGTGGAGGAGGGACCGGGTGGGTATGAAGTAGTAAACCATCCGGCCGAGAGTCATGTATGCGTACGCATTAACCCCTGCTGTTGTTAGTAATGCGATGGAGAAGCAGTAGGTTTGACATACAAATTGGCGCGAGCAGAATGAAGATGTTAAACGTCAAGAGTACACCCGTGCTCTGTTGATGCTTCGTGCTTATCGCTCTGAAGGTGAACGCCATGGTCTCCCAGATCCCCGCCATGATAATAACCCAACACCATGTCTGCACCAGTCAGCTTATTACATCCAAACCCAGCACATAACAAAAGTAAAACGTACGGACCTTTTTATACCTAGCGGCTTGCCATACATGCACACCAGTCAGTGCCGCGAAGAGCAAAGCGAATACCACAGCAGCTGCAAAGCTGGGGTAGTAGTTCCAGTGGGCATTGCATGTTCCTGGAGGAAGATATCCGTTCTCATCGGGCTCGAGAGTTTGGACACATGTTGGAACAACAATTGAGATTGTTTTGGCGGGAATGGTAACGTATTTATCTGTTGTACCCCCAATGGTAGCGATGTTTTTCGTAGTGGTGAACCATCCCTCTGGCGCAGCTGTTTCTATCGCAGTAGCACGAGCTACAAGGGTAACATCGTGGGATTGTGTCTGTGCAGGGATCGCTGATGCTATAGCAGATCCCGAAAGGAGATAGAGAATAAGAGCTCCAAGATTAGAATGCATATTGAACGTTGATACTGAGATTGATACAGCTCCATGATGAGATGGGATTTGGGGGCTTTATAAGTAATATTTTCTGTTTCTATAATTGAGGTTGTTTGCAATGCCTCATTGAGTCCGACATCTAGAAATGCGAGATGGATGACATGCTCGCCAAAGACTGCGCAGTCAATTGCGAGCTGGCCAATCGCGTAATTCGATTGGAAACCAGGATCCGTTACTCAGCCTTAAGGAGATGTTGACTAGACTGTACATGGCTAGCTCACAGGGGCTGTCTTGCAAAGTGGTTTCAATAGAAGGCTAAATCTAATTCGAGAAGTGTAAATAGGCAAAAGGGCATCTAGATGTGAGAATCATACTTCTGTCAAAAGGAATCTAGCTAAGACGAGGTGATAGGTGCTTGAAATACCTGAGGAGAGAGAAATACCGAGCTGAAAAATGTACCTACCAGCTAAGGTACCATTCCGATGTCGGACGTCGGCGCATCTATCATCCGGCGGGGCATGTCTTGGTGGGGTGGTTCTTCTTCCTGCATGACATCTCCATGATTTTCTCCAACAGCGATAACAACGCAACCACCGAGAACTGTTGTTCTGATCTTTAACATGGGTATCACGATCATTCTTGGCTCACAATGGGGTATGTACGCGTTGCTACAGCTTTACCTTGCTACGCGGACTCTGCGACTTCAAGATTCCGCAGGCAATGGCGTTGATGTTTCTTGATGCGCTAATACTTCGCGTTTAACAGGAGATGAGGGCGTACGTCTTTCCCAGACAATTGAGGGACAAATGGGAGATTAAATACTGACATTTCTGTGGTATAGAAAGGAAAACTGACCGATATCCTTGCCCCGGAGGCCAAACTCTGCGCGCGCGCTGCTGTGAGTCATAGCACAATCGACCAAGGCGAACATTTATTAAAACAGTACTAGGGAGGCCATAACGCAGGGCACTCTATTGTGTGAGTTGGACATATCTTTGGGCGAAAACCGTCTTTTATCAATGGATAATTAACTCCAGCAGTGCCAATGGAGTTTCGTACAGGTAACAAACAGACGTTCAAGCCACGAGTTCTTCAACGACTGATCGACTGCTAGCTTCCACTTGCTTCCTTCCGGACTCATCAACCCGAAATGGTACTATCAACCCATTACCTGAAATGCAGCCGACGATCGAGTCAATTGACATATAATAGCATGAACTTCATCGGATCCGGAGTTGTCTTCAACGTGCCGCAATTCTTCAAGGAGCTGGAGGCTCTATCGGAAAAGGGGCTTGAGGCGGTTCACGATAGAATTCGTGTTTCTGACCGAGTGCACATCGACCTACAGCTCCATATCGCCGCCGATGGACTTGAGGAGCAGGAGCTCGGAGGTTGGTTCCAGGTCTTGTTGCGCATGCGACTGAACATGGCTAATAATGTCTAGAGGGCAAGATTGGAACAACTGGACGCGGTTTGTTTGAGGACATGTCTTATAGATGACTTCGTATTGACCTTTTCAGGTATCGGGCCCTCTTATAGCTGCAAAGCTGCGGTATGACGACACCTGAGATTACGATATGGAAGGCTTGCTAAATCCCAATAGCGAAGTGGCATTAGACTGGCTGATGTCTTCAACCCCAAGCTATTCGAGCAGAAGCTTCGACGTCTGGCCGACGGCTACCGAAAGCGCTACGGAGATCTCTTCAAGTACGACGTCGAAGAGGAGCTTGCCCAATTCGAGGAGTACCGAGAGAAGCTGCGCAAGTACTCTGTCGATGGAGTGTCCTTTATGAAGACTGCGCAAAAGAGCAACACTGCCATTCTGATCGAGGGAGCGAATGTGAGAATTTTGGTCTGAGTTTGTTGATGCAGTGCTGATTCCGTTTATTCAGGCTCTCATGCTCGATCTTGACTATGGTTCATATCCTGTGAGTTTTCATAACCCAAACTCTCATGCCGACCACAGCTGACAAAGCAGTACGTAACATCGTCCAACACTTCGCTCGCCGGTATTATCGGCGGACTTACCTTGGATCCCACCAAGATCACCGATATCATCGGAGTCGTCAAGGCTTACACGACAAGGGTGGGCTCGGGAGCTTTCAAGACTGAAGACTTGGGAGAGTGAGTATTCGTTTGTCTATTAATGCGAATACGAGGCTGATTCATTGCAGGGTCGGAACCAAACTCCAAGAGATTGGAAGAGAATGGGTGAGACACTATCAAAACTTTATTGGATCATTTGATCTAACGTCCCAAGGGAACATCCACTGGCCGCAGACGTCGATGCGGATGGTAAGTAGGACCACGTTCATTCAGAGACTCCCTAACACCACGCAGGCTCGATTTGGTGGTTCTGAAATACTCCAATGACATCAACAACTACACTGCTCTGAACTTGACCAAGGCAAGCACTTGCGGCTTATCAGCTGTTCGTCACGATACTAACCGACGGCTTTTAGCTCGATGTTCTCGACACCTTTGAGACAATTCGCGTCGCAACAGCCTACAAGATTGATGGCAAGGTAAGCATTCTAAACTTCCCTCCTCGTGGCGAGGCACTAATTTTATTGCAGGAAATCGAATCATACCCAGCTGATCTTGATATCTTGGATCAATGCGAGGTTGTGTACAAGGATTTCCCAGGATGGCAAACACCCACGACAAATGCCAAGTCCTTCGAGGAGCTACCTCAAGAAGCGCGTGCATACGTTGAGGTATAGTGACCACCGTTTTGAAGAATGACTTGTACTGATGAATTGTGTAGTTCATTGAGGAATATGTCGGAGTCAAGGTATGGTGCCCCGATATGGGATAAGACAATTTACTAACGTATATCCTCTAGATCAAGTACATTGGCACCGGTCCCGATCGTGAGGCAATGATCAAGCGCGATTAGAGATCTATCGAGTGTTAGAATGAAAAGGGCCACTTTTGGCAGCAATGCATTATTCTATCTAAAATCAGGGATCTATAACAATATCCCTATCAACGCAGATTCGCTTACATCCAAAAAGTCTGCCCGCTATCCAAGACCAAGTGCTTATTCCTAACGTAGTCCTTCCTATATATCACACCGCCCTCGGGATGTGCCATTAGGAAATACACCGTCTCGGCATTCTTATCCCACATGATCGCCTCTGCCTCCGGACTCTCCCTGAAGAAGAACCCTTTTACTCTGTTCTCATCGGGCGGTAACATCCCATCATTTATATCGTAATCGCCACATAGATCAATGCTGTGCTCAACCTCGACGATCCGCCGTGACACGTTATACATCAGCGCTGCATCCCATAATGCTTCTTGTTGACTTGACAGCCGGCGCATGAGGGATAGTGCTTCAACCCGAAGAGACAAATACCGGCATTTCCATACTGTGAAATGAAGCATGGGGTTGAATCCAACGTTGAACATGAACTTCCCTGGTGTCGTACGTTGAGCCTCATGGTACTCGGCTGCTCTCCGAGCACAGTCCACAATCGTGACAAAATCCTCCTTCATCAAATCGTACCCCATCTCCCCCCTCTCAAAACAATTCATAATCCATATCCTCATAAGTCTATATCTCGTGATAAGCGCCAACGTCGGTAAATCCTCCCGCTCCTCCCCAAAAGCCCGTAATCTCTCAAACGCAAAGCCCCACGCCTCAAGATCCTGCTTCGCCTCCGCCTGTTCATCAAGAACCCACTCCTGCGGCGCGTCATCAACGACATGTAGTCGGAACGCATTCCCATCGCGAACAAGCTTTATGATCCTTATACTTAGATGCTCCAAGGCGTGCTGTGCTTCGCTTATGGTGTAGAACACGGGGTTCTTCAAGTCTGCGCCCTCGTCGCCGTGGAGGAGGGGGAAGTCGGTGCCTACTTCGATGAAGAAGAGGGGAAATACGCTCATTTGCGCAAAGGTGTTTGCGAGGCGGGAGTTATGACCTTCGGAGTTGAGAAGGTGCACGCCGTGGCTAGCGTGTGTGATAGCGGCTTCACGATTGCCGCGGAGAAACTCAATGCATATGAACATCATACAGACCAACAAGACCGTGTCAACACAGGGTTTCGTATCGCGCGTGAGAATACTTATTGCTTTGTTATAGTGCATGATCGCAAACTCATCAGCTACACTCTCCTTCGTGGGCTCAAAGCTTTCGAATAGCGAACTTATAGCCAATACAGCATGACGCGCTGCTGGTTCAGACTGCGCCATTTGAACGACGAAATACGTCCAGAAAGATCCATCGAATGGACCGGAGAGCACGGGGGCGACCACGTGATGAAAGAATGATAAGCTGCGGACTTCCTTTGTGTTGGTTATAGGTAAAGTCTGAGGTTTGATGCGTAGAAGAGAAGTCCATGAGAGTGAACCGGGGGGTGGAGCGATGTAGCCTGTGCATGTACGCCCTGTGGTTAGGCAGCGTTTGCAGCGCGGCCACGTCTCATCGCATTTCACTTTGCGGGCTCTGGATGAGAGTTAAACTTATAGAATGTGTTTGGTTGGAGAGTTACGTACTTGCATGTTTTACAGCCCGTTCTGACTTTTTGTATTCCTGTGCGAGCCATTTATGATTGAAAGGGAATTTGAAGGAGGGAGGGTGAAGGGGGATGCGATGATAAATATGCAGAGGACAAGTTGAGCGTTGGTGTTGAAGGATTGAGGCGTAGTTCATTACGGTAGGTAACTAACAGTGCGGGGATAATGCAGGGGTATTCCACTTCCAGCATTGAACCAATAAGAACCCCCATGACTTCATCTACTCACAAGCTAAAGAACTATACATATTCCCATGCCCAGATAAATACCCCTTCCTATAATCCTCCCCCTCATCTTCCCCCTGCCTCGCAACTCTATCCTCAATAGCCCACGCGATCCTCTCCGCACCGACCTGCGCACCGCCTAGATTCGGCGCCGCAGGGCCGAGACGCAGTGCAGCGAGTCTTCCCATCATGAACAGCGGGACATCATCGTTCCACATCAAATCGTTGTTGATACAGGGAAAACCACCGCGTCCTTCGATGGGGTACTTCTCTAGAATTGTTTGGAGGTAGGGAAGCGAGGAGAAGTCTGTTTGGATGCCGGTTGCGAAGTACATGTAGTCCATGGCTGGCATGTCGATTGGTGGATTGGTCTGAACGCTCCATGTACCCTTCTCAGCGTCGAATTGCGCATCGGCGAGACTTGTCTCGGTGAAGAGTTCGAGTTTCTTGGTGAGGAGATGTTTCTTGAGCCGTTTGTGGAATACAGGCGTGATGCTTCCTCCACCTCTCGCCTCCTTGATCATCTCGATCCTCTCATCGTCTGAATCAGCGTAGTAGAACTGCGCTTGCTTCGCATTCTTAAACTTCCCCATCCACTCGAGACCAACGTCGAAGTGCTTGATGCGAAGTGGTCCACGCATAACATGCCAGACCTTGGAGACGCCCTTTCGAATAGCAAGATCCGTTAATTGCGCAGATGTGAGGCCACCGCCCACGACAAGAATGTTTGTTGCTTTCTTCGCAGCGATTCGAGCTTTGACGATAGGGTCTGGGAACTCGGTGATGTGCATGCTGTGACATGTTTGAGGGAGCTCATCGGGCATAGAAGGAATGCGGGGGATTTTCGCAACGTTTGCAGGACCGACTGCTAACACGACTGTGCGAGCATATCGACGAGTTTTGTTGGATGTCACGGTGAAGAGCTTCTCGCCGTCGATGGAAATACCCTTTACTTCATCGTAGTCTAGATGCTGAAGGGATTCTTTGCGGATCATGTTTGAGCTGAGATTATACCGCGCTGCTACTTTTTCGCAGTGGTCGCAGAAGAGAGATGTTGAGGGGTTGTAGTAGTCATTGCGCTCTCTTACGTTGATGTCAACACGAGCTTCTTGTCTACTCACGTTAGTAGGATGTTTAGTGAGGGAGTATAAGGGAGGTTACCTTCGACCACAAGCTCGCTGTCCACTCTTCTTCCTCCCATGTTTACTAACCTCCTTACCAACACAATTCCTAATCTCGACCAGTTCATCCGCTCTATCATTAGCGTACGCATGCGCGAGCAGCGCATCCCGATCAAGCGGATCAACATGCCACAGCATCGGACTTCTCAAATGCGAGATATCATACATCTTGAACAACCTGTTCCAACGGCCCATCCACGTATCGCTATCTGCATCAAGAACCAACATATTGTACTGCGGTTTCGCAGCGTGCTTGGGAGGGGAGATTTTACCGCTGCGGACGTGCTTGAGGGGCATTTTGTTGCCGTACTTGGAGATCCAATGGAAGCGACGGTGTTCTTCGTCGGTGAAGAGGGCGGCGGGGGTGTGTTCGTGCAGACGGGCTGAGATGGCGAGACCGCAGGGGCCGGCGCCTATGACGAGGACGTCGTATATTTCTTCTTCCACTTGGATTGAGGACATGGTGATGGCGATAGAGGTGTGAGTTAGGTCAGGGGTCTGGGGAGGATGCTGGTTTATATGGTGACAGGTTCAGCCCTCATGGAGCATCTCATGAGAATTGAGAACCCTTGTGGTCATTTTGGAGCTTATATTGTGTATAGCTTCAGTGATTTGTGGTGTTGAGGACGTACCCTGATGGACATTGCATCATGAGGACATCAAGGTCCCTCGTGTAAGTCAGGGTCCACTAGCTCATCATGACAACCCCAGACTATGATAAGATTCAACACCTACTCATGATGAATCATGTAGACGCCAATAGCAAAGCCATGTTGAGTGGCTCACGAAGTCCAAGTAAGAAGAATGCTCACACGACTTGGCGCCTTGGCAGACTTGGCATCAAATGTCAATGAAGGGAACTGGATACTCGCCATTCATTAATTGGGGTTGAAAAGGTTGATCACGAGTATGTCTATTGTTTCTATGTACCCATCATTTCCTCGTCTCAAATCGCTTATGCCTATGCTCAACCTCATCCTATCCCATCATAAATGTGAAGGCATCTCACCAGCCAAGTCTACAACCAAGCTCATTCGCAATCTATGCCATAAGCCAAGCTCACCCCAACACCACATATCATACACCTATATCATACAAATCCCCCTTTTACCCATCTCATCCTAACTCCCCTCCTAATGATTCCACTCCGAATCAAGCGCATGCCCCAAAGGTCCACTCGCCGCATAATCCGTCGTCACAAACGCCCTATCCACAACCCCCAACCCCTCCGCACAATACTGCAACGTCTCCGCGATATCGTGCGATCTATTCAACGGCGTCTTCTCATCCAGCAACACGTCGAACTCAACCCAGACGCCATCTCCCGCATGATACGCCGTGACGTTCTTGAAACCCGCTACCACCGGCGCGAAGCGATAGGCCAGGTAGATTAGCTTCTTGAGCGTGTGGTCGTCTGCTGCTTCGCCTGAGAGGCGGACCACGTTCTCGAAACATGTGTGCCCCCAGTCGTATATGATGAAGAGAGATAGGAGCCCTGCGCCGACGGGGTCGAGCCACCATACGTTTGCGCGGTAACCGATCAGTGGGAAGAGAAGTGAGAGCGTGTTGAAGATGACGTCCGTTTTGCAATCCTGCACAAGAGCTTGGACCTGACTTGTCTTGATAGGTCGACATCCCAGCCCAATAGCTCCCTTGAGAATAATCGTCGCTAGCAGAGATGCAATAGCAGCCCAGCTCAGAATCTCCGCCTCGGAGTGCTTCAACAATCTCGAGAACGACTCCTGCAGAATCTGCAGAAACGAAATGACCATGATGATCGAAAACACCAGAATACCTAGTGGCTCCAAACGTCTTCGTCCAACTGGAAAGCGTCGCTGCATCGCTTGCAACCGCCACAGAACAAGCCTACTCGTCGACCACACGATAAGTGTGCATAGTAGATCCAGCGCGGAATCTACAAGCGACGCAACGAGCGAGAGTGACCCCGTCGTAAACACAGCAAACGTCTTTCCCGCCAGAAGTAGGATATTGGCTATCACGTTAATATTGATAGCCAAATTCGCCTTTCTCGCAGCTTTTCTTCTTTTCTCCTTCTCCTCCTCAGGCAACAACTCTCCAATCCTGCCCTCAACACGCTGAATCCCTCCACACCTCTCCTGGTCCCCGTCATGGTCCGGATCAGGATTCATGCTCTCCAGCACATCATCCGCTATCGCCATCACCACAGCGTCGACCTCGAGCCAATCATTAAGTCGCTCGTTCTGCTGCTCGTAAAAAGCACGGAGTTTTTTATTCTTCATCGCTTTGAGCTCCTCTTCTGATTTTCTGTACTTCTCGAGCCCTTGACGATCGATGCCGTGGAGTAGTGCGCGCTTGATCTCACCGCGACGAGCATCTTCGAGAGCTGTGCGCGCTGCATCTTGGAATTGCATTATTCGGGGCTTGGGACGGGATTTCTTGTTGGGGTCGTAGTATGAGTATCGGCCTGTTTCGAGATCGCGAGGGTGTTCATCGTGGTTTGCTTCTTCGCCGACGTGACGGCCGCGATGGCGAGCGCCCTCATTGTTCCACTGACGCTTTCCCACCATTTTGAAGGCCACTGAAAGAAACTAAAGGCACGAAAAGATGATTCAAAGGTATACAAGGTGTTAGGAGAGACGGGAGCTGCTTTTTGTTTATTCCCGGACTGAGAGCTACACCCTTGTCAACGTGTAACACGATATGACGTAGGTGACGTAAAAATCCGGGGTTTCAAGAGACACGCGAACGGGGACAGGTTCAGAAAAGAGAGAGCCCCACTGAATCGGAGAAATAACAAGGAAATAGCTGCGTTTCTTTTTCTATTTTTATGTTTCTTCAACTTGTTTTTGTTTGCGATGGTTTTTTATTGTGGAAATCATTATTGCCAACGCGTATGCTTCTGTGCCGTTTGTCCCGATGTCTTGGTATCTCGTCGTCATGGGCAAGCCTGTTACGCCATGATAATTAGCTTTGATCTCGATTTACGGATATACGGCCGTTTCAACTTGAAGAAAAGACGGATGAACTCCGCTTGTATGCGCTTTAGCTAGATATCACATCGATATCATCAGACCTCTCTTCAGGTCTTCAGCTCTTGATATAACTGAAAGAGAGGATTTCGGTTATACAGCTCTTTTCTGGACTTGTCGCGATTGGCGGCTGCCTGCGGTGCAGTATCTGCTTTCCCCAAGACGTTTTGATCTTAACGCCAGAATCTATTATGGCTCTACGGCGCTGTCATCTGCAATAGCTAATGGGCGCTGCCAAGTCGGAGAACTTCTCTTTGCTGCCAGTACTGGTACTCAAGAGAACTTCCATGTAGGCCGCAGTCTATTGTGGTGGGTAATCCGTGCTGGTAAACCTCAGATGTCCAACTAACTAAGCACCCGTGCTTCGAATGCGTGCTTGATGATAACATAGCAGGCTATGGCAATGCCTTGGGTAGCTGTCGTTAATTGATCCCAAATGGACCACATTTACCCAATCAACTAAATGCTGGAAGCTGCTGAGCTAGTTCCATCATGCCTTGTTCTCTCGGAATAACTCTCATTCCTCGTACCTGAAGCCCCTCTCATTTCCCCCTTCTGCCGTCTGTTGTGGCCACAATTGTATAATCATCCATCGTTAAGCTTGAACTACCCCATGTTTGGTCCTGGGGTAATAGACCACGCCTGTCCCTTGAACAGTAGACCCCCATCTTGCCTGAGTTTCTCTGGGTCAGTATAAACACACAGGCCAATCCCGTCGCTATTGAGCTGGAACACGCGAAAGACGATATAGATCTCCGAATGGTCTTCGGTGTGGTGAACTTGTTGCATCTGTATAAGGTCAGCCCGTGGTCAGAACAATTATCATCCAAACGCTTACCAGCTGGTATTGCTTTCCGCTCATGTAGAATGCGGTACTACATGGCCCAGTCGTAGTCTTGACTTCTATGTAATATTTAGGCCGCGCTCCAAGCCACTCATCATGGTCAAGATAGCCACAACCGATCAATGTTTTGGTCAAGTCTCCTTCAGCATCGACATAGACTAGGTCGGCGGTTTCCCTCCCTCTCCAAGCCTGTAGATCCGTGTAGTCTGCGTGAATAGTCACGTAAGACCTGATCGTACTTTGCCAATTCGAACGGTTCCAATTTGGCAAGTCAAGACATGATAGAAGCTCGAATACCTATACGAATATGTCAGTTAACTTCGAAAGCCTACGATGTACACGTGAGGTTGCTCACATATAACTCGCCCGCAGCCCCAACCTTCTTGTCGCGCTCTAGCTGGTTAGTTGACCGAAATTGACCCATGACGTCCAGCCCGTCGAAACTCTGGTAAGCGTCTGAATCACCTCCAGGTAGAGCGTTCCGCATATGGGTCATATCAAATGACCCTCTGGATGGGAATGCCGCATTCCGGGCTTTTTCGATGACCCTGTCCAGGATTGAGCGATATCTAGCGTCTTCGGAAGACTGCTGTTCAGAAGGCGAGGTCATCACCGAAATTGGGTTTGAAGGAGCATGGTCGGTTGTGTGGTGTAATGGCTGTGGTGAGCTAGGAGACAAGTCTGATCGAGAAGAGCGATGTACCCTTCCTGAATGAGGCTGATATGACATATGGCTTCGCTGGGAGATGGTCTCCTCGACGAGTGTTTCCTGAAGGTTTCCCTCTGGCGAAGTTCCAGAGGATCCAGTATAAGGTGGCGTGGCAGCATTTATAGAAGAACGGTCGGGTGTTAGCTGTTCTGGAGAGGCACCGTCGGTTTCGAGGCGACTGTCTGATAGTCGTTGTTCTTGGCCTTCTTCCTCTTGATCTTCCACCTGGTGCTCTTCTGCCTCGTCACTGTTGTCTTCTTCATCCTCGTTGTCGAACGACACTGTTAAGATTCCCTGGTCGTCTAGGACATCATCAAGGACGAATCTCTCACTTGCAAAGACTGCAGTCAAGACCTTCACGATGTCCGTTTCGACTGGTACATCGGCGGGGCTCTTCGGCGAGCGCATTAGCCATGCCGCGAATTTTCTAGGAAGGACTGAACCGAAGCAGAGCTCTTGTGCTCTGCGCTCTTTTGGGACATAAATCGTGAGGTTTCCTGTCGAATCTTCGA
Source organism: Fusarium succisae (assembly GCA_013186925.1). Lineage (NCBI taxonomy): Eukaryota > Fungi > Ascomycota > Sordariomycetes > Hypocreales > Nectriaceae > Fusarium > Fusarium succisae. The sequence continues at coordinate 63,461 of JAAOAW010000318.1, read as the reverse complement.
TATGCTCGTTGGCGGTTGCTACTGGAATCTCAAACGACTGTTTATTTTGGAAGATTTTCAACACAGATGAAATCTTTTCAACCTCCACGACTCTCATTGTGCGAAGCTGCTCATAGAGACCGAGCGGGTTGTCCTCAAATCGAGGGCTGTTGAAAGTAGAAGCGACACTACGGGATAAGCCGTTATTAGTATCTCGAGACAAATAAATAATAGAGATAAATGCACCCCCCTTCAGTACGTACCGAGCAATATGGTAAGCCTTGCGTTTGAGGTCTCGGTTAGGCGTAGAAATCGGACGCTCTGAGTCACTGCAGATGAAAGTACTTTCTTCCACAGAGTTAGACAAGTATCGATCTTGGAGTCTCAGCCATTCGATCAATGGTCTAAGGCGACGGACTTCATCCATCTCAAAGTCCAAAAGAGCAACCTTGTCACGAAACATCGTCTTCAACTTGTCCCGATCTCCAATGGCAAAGTCAACGCTCACAGAGCTCAAAACGACAGTGCCATTTGGGTATCTGACCGGAAAGACTTTGGCTTGTCTGATCGGCTCCGGATCCAGTCGTGTCGTTTCTGTTTGTAGGAGACCATTGAGTGATAGCACAGCCACTTTGGTCTCTTCCGTATTTTTCCCTGATGATTGTCGCAGTTCATCGTAGACCATCTGTAAGGTGAGCAGCTTCACACCTAGTTTACCAACAAAGAAGCTCTCATAAGCCTCCCAACATTCGTCCAGGATGGCTTTACCATGGATAACTGTTTCACTTGACCACAGACAATCTGAGGTCTTATACCAGCCAGACTCGCCATGTCGCGTTTCACAATAGATGAGGGGGAATGCCTCAAATGTAGATCTGTTCTCATATTAGCCTCATGTAGGAAACGATCCTTCCTCCTGAAATTAGCTGTCCACGTACTTCAAAAGTGGCAAAGGTATTTTTGCCTTATGCAAGTAATCATAGATTGCCCGCATGCGAGGTACGTCCTCACAACCTTCGTCCCGGAGTTCATTCAGCTCGGTCACCAGGTTATCCAACGACGCATCCTCAATTTCAAGTGTTTTCGTGAATAGGTTCTCGATGTTCCTAAATTTCTCATTATCCATTCTTTCCATGTAGGAAGCCCTGAGAGAGTGAAACATGACCATATCTGGCGGTGCGGTCCATAAACAGAGCGGAGCTGTCGTCCACATAGGATCATTCTGATTAGGGTCGAGGACGCCTTCTTTATCAAAGAATTCCCTGATAATGATTAATTTGAAGTTCGCATTTCACCAAAAAAAATGATACTGACGTAATCTTGAGTCTCGCGTCTGACTCATCGCTGGTAACCGTAAGTCTGGCGTATATGGCAATGTACAAGTCAAACACCTTTTGTATTTGACTGTCGGAAGGTCGCTCGGGACATGATCGCTGAATGTAATGAAGTATTTGGAGTAGGAAATCCATACTATCGTCTTTACTGACTGAGAAGTAGTCATTCAGGAAATGCCATTTTGATCCAACCTTTTCAGTTGTGTCTGATTCCTCAAGTTTGAGAAAGGGAAATTGCTTAGGATATTCCATGTAGCGGTCGACAAGGTGTCTCAAATGTTTGAGAGGAAGCCAGGCTTCCTTCAGCTTAAGTGAATAGTCAACTCCGCAGAGTTTCTTAGCAGGCAGATCCTCAATCTTGGATCGGAGAGCCCGGTTGGCTACCAAACTTGATTTCTCGTGTAGCCAGAGATGCTCAAATAACCCCAAGAATTTCTCTGGGCGGTGCTCAAAGATATACATAAAAACATCCGATAAACCGCGTTTATCTTGCGACATGAGTCTCAACCGCTCACGAACACCGATGGAATTGCAGAGCCACGCCGCCCAGCTTGGGTGGAATGAGCTCGGCTTGTCTGGGCTGCTTTCCATGTGTCTTGAGTGTAAGAAATCCACGGATAAATCTGATGAGGCGTCTTCGGCGGTTAAAAGGTTTGAAGGGCTGTACATATGGTGTGTTCCAGGGAGATATACATCCGCCTTTTGCGGGTTCTTTCTCTTCCAAGCAACAGTGACGATCTTTACTTTCGTGTATTCTTCCGGCTCATGCTTTCCGGCCTGGTGTGTCAGATAAAGAAACTTCAAATAATCATTTAGTATTTCGAACGATAAGGACTTCCCCGAGGTGAACGATCTGAGGATCGATGCTCTCACGTCTTCATATGTGGCCTGACAGACTCCTAGGTGTTGGAAAAACGTGCTTCTATCCGAATTACTGGATGCATGAGCATCGATGACTTTGAGGTCTAAGGCTTCGGGGATGTTGATATCCCCCGTCTTTGGGAAATACACTTGCCCGGATGTAGTCGATGTCCATTCTCCGGATCTCAGAGGGAGCAAAGGCAACAACCTCAGTATCGGTTTTATTAACAGCGGATACTTGAGTTGTTTGGAAAGCAGTCGTGCTACAGCCGAGTGCCATTCATCGGTCGTATTTTCTCCGTGGAACCTGGAGTTGGGACTGCTGAGATCGGCTTCCAGTAAGTTGAGGACTGTTTGTATGTTTAATATCCTTAGCCCGTAGCCTTTGAGAATATCTACTGTCTTTTGGGGATACTTGGACGAAAGATAAAGATCTTTAGTCGGGTCGTCAAACAAAGGATTCCCTTCCGCATCCTGGGCATCGCCGGTGAGAATAACAACATCCCCTACCAGGCGTAAGTCGATTCGATTGCGGGATTTCAGAACTGGGGTTTTCTTCATCAAGCCTCGTATCTCGTGACTAAGGCCTGACCAGAATGCATCGGAACTGGTATCTGAGGAGGACGGAAGGAACATAGGCCAGCTGTAGCAGAGTGTAGGATGCTGGCAGAACTGCAGAATTGCCTGAAAGAACGCAGACGCAATCCAACCGCGAAGTTCGAGATTTCTCCGAGATGTGGTAATGATATCTTGTCGATTGGCGTTCGTATCAAAATCAGAGTGAATTAAAAACTAGAGCAGAGTCAGTTATGTTTTGCATGCGATGATAGACGAAGCCAACCTTGTAATCGGATCTTCTGAGAGGTAAAAACGCGAACAGGTCTTGGTTCTTCTGATTGATAAGTGGTTCAGAGTTGTCGGTCATCGGGAAAGCCAGAACGACTTCAGCTTTAGAGGAATCATTCTTAGCCTCTTCGGTGTCAGGAAGCTCGCGATTGTCGCTCCGGGCTAAGTTTGTCGCCATTAGTCTTGTGATGTGATAGATTTGACTTTGAGTGGTCTCATCTCCACGAGTACCAGATGTAGTCTCCAGAGATACGCGATACTCGTCGATCTTATGCTTGCGGAAGTACTTTGATCGTTCCAGCTCACCGTTCTCATCGTAGAACTCCAAGCTGATTTGCTCGAGCTTGCGCAGGAATAGCAAACAAGTTTCCTGTAGATCATCAAATTGCATAGAGATGATTCTCTTCAAATGTTGAAGTTCATCCGGGTCTCCTTGGTCATGGATGTATAGTGTCGTGCGGGTTAGAGGGCTGGGGATGATCTCAACTGGACTCACCCAGATAGGTCTAACCATGCCTATGCCTGGGTCCGTCTTGTTATGCCGAAATTCGAATGAGAAGTTCCCAGACTGAATATGAACTCTTGATGCTGCTATGAACACGGATTTGAAACCAATGCCTTTGGCGCCGATATATCCATGGGAAGCTGACTTAGTGCTTTGTCCAACAGCGCAAATAGCTTGTAAGTCTGGCTCTGTAAAGCCGTCTTCGTTGCACTCGACGATGATCTTATCTGGATATATCTTAAAAGAGACGAAAGGCAGCGCTTCTGCTTTGCGAGCCTTTTTGAACACGTTATCCTCTGCATTCTGAAGAAGTTCAAAGACAAATCGAGCACCACTGCCATAGATCTGCTTTGCCAATCTAGCGGATGGGTTCAGTAAGTGCAATCAGAACTTGGCCTAGACACTTACATCTTGACGGAGTGCGATACCGCGCTTTCCATCGCCAGCCAATTTTCATCAATTTCCCGGCGATATCGGGCATTGAATTGTTCGATATCGTCCATCATTTGTTCGTTCAGAAACCCATACTTCTTAGTTAAACGTCGCACAATTTGCTCCGCCTCCTGGACGGTAGCCATGGTTGGCAAGTAAGGCTTATTGCTTTCGTTTTCTGTATGGGGGCGGGTCGATAGCTACGCAATGACTGTGTAGTAGTAGATGAGGTATTTGAGAATCATTTAGGAAAGAGGGGGCAGAAAGGACCCAGAAGTCTTTAAAGAAAAGCCAGCGGCGCGAGAAAGCCGGCTGAGGCATCTCTTGACTCTCTTGTCTAGTGCGACGGCTGTTATGCATGTTGGTCACAACATCCTAGCTTGCTAATTTCAGCTCACACTTTAGGTGTGTTTCCCCTGATGCAGGGCCGCGGCACATCGTTGTCGACTCGCGAATATGGACTCAGCAACTTGGACGGTACGTATGCTAGGTAGGCATGTTTATCAATCAGATGAGGGCAGCACAACCTACTCTCAAAACGTCATTGTTTTTTCTGTATGTTTCTCCAGCCAACGTTCCTGGTTGAGCCTATGTTGAGAGAACCAGAATAGGAAATGTGGTGCCCACCATGACTTCTTTTGGCCCTAGCTCCCGCCGTGGTAAAATGGCAGTAGGGATTGGCCGTAGAACGAGCGACCTCATCCTTGCATTTTGTGGGAGTCCTGAAACCGTGGAACCAACACTTGGACAAGAGGGTCGCTGTTTTCATATGTAGCTGACTCTCGTGCTTTTATCAATGCGCTCTGATAGTTGTAGTACAAGTATGGCCAGATGTGACTTGGACATCGCATGCCACCGTGAAGGCGGGCTATGCGGGGAATACACAAACGGCCCTTCACGGGTGTGGCTTACGCCAAAATTCGCTGGCGATCCACCGATTTAGGGGTCGCTTTTTATTTCCTCGCTAGCGTGTTTTATGGATAATCTTGCGCCATGAGGGGTGACAATCCCTGGCATCTGCCTTGTTCCATTTATGTATCCTTCGCCTACCTTATTAGGCAGTGTACTCCGTAATGGATTAGATTATCCCTGCCTGCGTGTCTCCTGAGCTTGGCCATCTTAACGTTGCTTGCGACATCTTAAGTTCAGCGCATAGGTTTAGGGTTAAGAAACTTGGGGTATAAATAAATCATTCCTAGGATCTACCTATCTATCGAACCTTCAAGACTCTATGAATTATTTAGAGCCTAGAGGATATTAAGTGCTACATTCAGATAAGATGACTATTTAATTTACTTATGCTAGAATCAGAGTGAAGCGCTTCATTGTATGCCTCCAAGACTCACCATGTACGGGCAGAGCAATTGGATATACACCGTACTTGAGCATCTGTCGACCTAAGGGATAACCAAAGGTCCTTCTTCTACTCCTCCACTCCCCTGTTTCGAACTGTGCTTCACCGTCTCTCCCGGTGGCTTGAGCGATTGTGACGAACCCTCACCATTAGCCCATCCCTTGGCTATGAAGTCGTCGGTAACACTTGAAACAACATAGGCGTTGAGTTCCCGCTGTTCGCATCTATCCTCCTCTTCCAGTCGGACTTTTTCCTCCTTACTCATATCTTGGCGGCGGAGGCTTTTTATTTCATTCATGACGTACAACAGGACGGCTTCTGGACAACGATCTCGCTCTGCCGCATGCTCCAGGTTGCGGACATATCGTCGCGTGACATCTGTAGCGCCTTCAGTAGAGAAGGCTATAACATACGGCATTTTCTTGTTCCAGTCTAGTTACGAATTGTCAGTGCTGTCTTGAGAGGGAGGGCAATGCTGGGGAGAATCTCGACTGCAATGACTTACTTTCGCTGTATAGTTGTGGGTGATCAAAAGCACCCTCGCATGGATCAACGTGAATCCATCTCTTCCTGTGTTCCGAGTACACCTCGGTCCAAAGGTGGTCTTCGCCGGTCCATACCCACCGCGCCCTGGCGCCCATGGCCCGGCAAAGCATCGTAAAGCAGTTCACCCACTCACCAACTCGCCCTCTTCTGGTCTGGAGGAGTTTCCAAACGTCTGAATATCGGGGGAATCGCTCGTATGCTCGGCAGTCTTCCTTTTGGCATTGATAGAGCTCGACACGAAAAGCCCCGCAAGCTGACTCCTCGGAGCTTGGCACAGTGTTCCCTCTAGAAGTCGTTTGGGAGGAACATGTCGGACATGGTGGATTGTTCACCCAATAGAAAAACGAGCGTTTGAACCATTGCAACATTGCTCGGATGATACAGTCGCTATACCCCCACTCGGGCTGCCGTCCATCGCCACATGATTCTGCTTGGGCCTGGAATATCATGCTCTCCTCCTCAGCTTCGTTGTAGAGTCTCTCTAGCGGGATGTTGATCAGAGCCTCATCAAGTAGTCCTGGGTTCTCGTACTTCGTTGGGGTCAAGGAGAGGGACATCAGAAGGTTGCGGAACTTTTGGGACTTCAGGTCATTTACATTCGGAGGCTGGGGGAACAGTGGTGTCCGGAAAAGTCTCCGGTTTTGGGGCGGCAGCAGTAATGCTTTTCCATTGCCAGCTGCAGTGTAGTGCCGAACCAACTCTTCCCCTCTGGGCGGTCTATAGGGCGGGGTTGATTCATCCTCAGTGGATGAAACTGCCTGTTCAATAGTAGCTTGGCGGCGGCCAGTCCGTGATAGCTTCAGTTCATCCAATAGTTTTATCCGCCACTGGTTCTCAAATCGACTTCCCAATTCCCGGATCCAGTCTTGGTCGTGCCCCGATGGCGATGTAGAAGAGGATGCCGTGACGGACTTTGTGTCCTGCAGACGTGTAGCAAAATCTAGCTTTCTATCAAAGTTGTAAAGCGATGCGGCTCCAGTGAGGGGCAGATAAGGGGAATGCTTTACTCGCGCTTCTATGTCTTCGAATACGAGTGAAAAAGGTATCACAATTGCAGCACCTGAATCCGGAGACCCGGCTACAATATGTCCATACAAGTTCCCAGACTCGGCGTCGATGATCCAGGAGCCACAGTCCCCAGCCTCTAACCGCGAGTCCAAGAGGACGTTGTATACCTCCTGGTATAGACTACTGTTGGAGAGTCGGGCGTAAAGGGGAGTGCCTGACATGACTCCTGTAAGTGTTCCTCTCGAGGTGCAGCTCAGGATCTTGACGTCCTTGGGGCCGTCTGTGACGACGCTTTGGATCTCAGCCTCGCCCTTTGCGGAAAAGGAGAAAAGGGCGATTTTGTTCGCCAAGCAGTGAATGGGTCTGGTCACCTCGATCAAGGCATAGTCAAGACCAGATGGTGGTTCGTCGAGGGAGGACAGATAGACGTGCCCCAGATGCTGCGGAGGGAGGGAAGCGCTCAGTGAAGGTCCTTTCTCGTGAACCCGACGGCTCTTGCATTTAGACTCCTCTTGTGTTGCTTGCATATCTTGTATGCACAGCGAGATTGGTGGCTGGAGTATCTTGCTCTCAATCGAACTTGCGTACGGCGGGCTCATGGCGACGTCGTTGGCTTGTGCCAACCACGTTTTCTCATAATCCATCGATGCCACTCCGTCCACTTCGTTCATCTCACCATCACCGTCGTCGCTGTCAATCTCAAATTCGTCGTCGCCGACTCCGCCCTCGGTGTAGCTCGCGGCCGTGTCAGGGCTAAGCACATGACCTGCTGTGGTGTAGTAGAACTTATCCAACAGCTGGATGATGCCACCGACGGTGGCTTGTTTGTAACAAGTTTCATCACCTATGCCTGCTTCAACGAACAACGGCATCCCGCACGGGTTGCTCTCAAGAGACGCAAGCACAGGCCTATGATCAGATGACAAAGTCGTCCCATCGTCTGCCAACTGAGCGAGCTGATTGAAGTCGGGTGGTCGAGGCATGTGTGCCGTCTTAACACCGGGGAACTCGTCGAGAATGCCACTGTCTTTAATTGCATTTCTCACCTGTTTTCGATGCGCAACGACTTCGCAACAAAACAAAATAGCTGGGCTGGCACTACTTTCCGACTTACCAAACATATAGACGGACCATGTAACCCAGCTCGATACTGGTTCGACCGACCTCTCGAGGTAGGCTTTGATCTTTGGAGCCAGTGCCGCGAATGCGTCTCTCGCCGGGCCTTTGGCCACCCAGCATAACTCCCTGCCGATCTTTCCTATGCAGCGGCCGATAGATAGCTCTGGCTCAGGCCATGCGAGAGGCCTCGTTGCTGACCTGCCGCTAAGTATGGCGATGCCGCTCTCCCAGGATCGCAGCGGGGATGTCACGATTTCCAGCGGCATGGTTAAACTTATTTATGGTATCTCTCTCAATTCATGAGGAATATGATTTCTCGAGTCATGAAAGATGTGGCTCTCGACGCTGATGAAGGGTATTCAGCCGCAATCATTGGGGGCTGTGTGCAGACGCTCGTCGCGCTGATGAGGCGGAGCATCCGCCAATGACAGATGCAGTCTCATGCACCCGAACAAGGCTGGCTGCCTCGTCCGCCTTATCCTCCATCAGCGTCGCTGAAGTCTGATATTTCGTGTGAACCAAATAGATCATAAGGCGACTGAAACCACGATCATGGCAAACAAGACAGAGCTCGATTCGAGCCTGCTGGATCTCCCGCTGCAGCAACTTACCAAAACAACGATAGCCAGCGAATACTGGGCCTCCCAGCACCAAGATCAGCGCCTCAACAGCGTGGACTTTGACCTGCAATCCTTTTGGACATATTACAACAAAGAATGCGCCAGGGCTCTCCACGGCGGAGGGCGATACGTGGCTCTGCGATCGCACCGTGATGTGGTCGACTGCATTCGCAAACTCAAGCGCGGGATGTTGCGCCATGACATCAAGGAGGAGCTGCGAGAGAAACTCACAGCGCCTCACGACAATGAAGACGAGATGCTCGACAACTCGATAGATCTGGCCGCCAGTCTGCTCTTGATGATAAGCTTCTGCAGCTTCACGTACGGTTTCTCTGGCCGAAGCGATCTCCGTTGGAGTCATGGGTCCCTGGAGAGCTTTGTGTCAGCCTACTTTGATCCTGGCGCTCCCCAGCTGCCCAAGGAGAATGTTAAGATGGAGAAGATATTCACTGCGCGCAATCTGTGCCGCATCGCAGGGCTAGATATCGTTTGGACTGATAACTTGGTAGACCATCTCCGACTGACAGATGACGATCGCCGTGTGCACATCTTCCATCATGCTTCGTTCCTACATGTCCAACAGCAAAGGTTCACAAATTTCATCACGACCACATAATGCGTGAGTCCGCTGACTTAATCGTGGCAGTGCCGACTCCCTACTACCAAAAGGTCTCGCAGATGAGACGTTGCAGACATTAGCACTCCTCTTCCCATCCTCAGACGCAGAAACAAGGAAGTGGTTCTCCAAATTGTCCGCCGCGGACCTTGATAAACGAGCCATCCAGTGTGGACAATTAAAGACGGACCACCGGCAAACTGAAAAGTTTAGATTTTGGAATGATCGTCTTGTTGTGCTGAAGCAGGTCTTTGACGAAGCACAGCCGAAATCGTTATCACAATGGTGGCATGATAGGCGGAACGGCGTCCAATGGTACCGCTCTTCGATAGGCAGCAAACCATTGTCATCCGCTAACACCGTTCTCATCAACAGGTACACATTTTGGGTAGCAGTCCTCGTTCTTGTGTTGACGATGTTCTTTGGCTTGGTGCAAAGTATTGAAGGTGCTTTACAAGTGTATGCCTCGTTCAAAGGTCTCGATGGACCAACATGAAATGAGGTGTAGATCCTACTGTCCACGAGCCAAGAGCCACAAGCTCTACAGAGACGTATATGTTGGAACAGTGTAAAGGCGCGCGCATATTGAATTTCTTGGTAATATCATCCGGTACAGATTTATATAAGTCATTTTAGCTAAGTGAATCGAGTACAGACTTGAAGGAAGCTCACATAACTTATGTTGCACACCATCAGTAGGGTCATAGGAGTTAGAGTATTAATAAATCATTCTTGGTATTTTATCTATCGAAACCCGACAATAACCCAACCGTAAACGCATCGTTCGTTACACAAGGATATCAAAAGTCCCTTCCCAACGCCGCGCATCTTCTAATCCATCTCTTCTAGTAATAAAGTCTTAGTTTCCCATTCGCATAGCGTTCACAAGTCTATGCCTCGCACCCTCTCGGCGACCGTCACCTCGTCCGGGACTCTCAGTGTAGGAGTCCTGGCGACGCGCATTGTCATAGTAAGACTCGGTCTCTCCAAGGCCTACCTTTGAGGGACGAGGAGGAGGCGGTGGGGGAGCATGGCCTGGTGCAGTTGCCTGTTGCTGAGGATGGTAAACTGGCTCCCAGTCACGGTTGGCCTGGTAAGGGCCGTTCTGGTACGAGTCCTGAGTCGGGACGGGAGGTCGGCTTGCTCGCTGTTCCTCCCGTTCACTGCGCTCGTCTCGACTATCGCGGTTTCGTCGCGTGGAGTCGCTACGGCTTGACTGAGGGGCCGGTTGTGCCTGGAGAAGACCGCCTTGAGGTGCACCGTTCTGGGGTACTCCATTCTGAGGCGCTCCAACCTGGCGACGGCTTACCTCTCGAGGCGTCTGCTCTTCGTCATCCGTTTCTGCATCGTCGTCGTCATCCTCGTAGGCTCGTAATTCACTTCGCATAGCAAGGCTGGCGCAGATGCTTCTAGCTTCCTCAATGGCCTTCTTCTGCAGTTGGAGAGCCTTACGGCGCTCACGGGTTTCCTTGTTCTCGGCAGCAATAGCCTCGATGGTGGTGTCTGGCATGCGAAGAATCTCAATAGGATTAAACAGTCGCAGCATGCCAAGCAGAAGGTGACGCTCGACGACCTGGGTAATGACGTTGCGTGTAAAGATGCGTGCAGTAAGGTCGTAGTAAATAAGCATCTTCTCCAAGACCTCTTCGGCCTCTGTGTAGGTTCCGCCGTTCTCCGTAGCGTCGGCACGCCACTTCCGAAGACGCTCCTCATACTCGGGGTCAAAAGGCTGGATCTCGAGTTCCATATCGTCGGTGAGACGTCCAAGCTCGGTGTCGGCGCTTTCGACGAGGTCCTTCATTCTGAGCTCGAGGAAGTGCATGCGAAGAGGATCGCGCATGCGCATGGGCCAGACGTGATCAATAACATCCGCAAGAAACTCGTTGCAGATGACACCGACATTGTCCTTGTATTCTTGTGCAAGAACAGGCCAGTTTCTAGAGTAGTCCTGGAAGAGGATATAAGGGGCTCGAGGGTTGGAGTCGAGAGGAAGTTCATTACCCCGGATCTGTCGGAGAAGAGGCTCAACTTCAAACTCGGCAAAGTCCTTCTTTGAGCGATCTCCGACGGTGCCTGGAGTGGGAAGGCCATTGCCTTCGGCAGCGCCATTCGTTCCATTGACACCATTTGCGGCAGGAGGCTGGCTCTTCTGGAACGTAACCTTACGACCGTGCTGTCGGAACCGTCGAGCGAAGCGCTCACTCTCGTCACGAATGCGAGCTCGGAGCTTCTGTGATGGGGTACCCTTGGGGCTTGACTGTCTAGCAAAGAATCGCTCACCAAAAGGGTTCTTGTAGTTACCGTTCACCGCAGGAGTGACGAGGTTGTTGGATGCTGTGAAGAGCTCGCCCATCTGGAAACGCATCTCCTCTGGGGTATCTTTGCCAACACCCATAGCCTTGAGCTGGCTCTCGCAGCCTTCCAAAGCTTGCTGGATCTGGCGGCGAAGAGTCTTGACATGCTTGCCGATATGGCGCTGGAGCTGAATGCTCAGCTTGGCGCGGAGAGCACCAATACCCCACATCTCTGGTGGGAGAGTTGACCATTTTCCGCGAGAGAAGAACTCGGCTTCTCGGTTGGCGCGGTCCTCGGGAGTCTGCCATTGCTCTCCTGGTCCAGGGTTGAGCAGGACATACCAGCCGAGCTTGAAGTTGTTCTCTTGGTCCTTGTTGGTAACAAGCTCGATGAACTTTTCCTCAAGGCCAATACGTTCGGTCATATCGGGCTTGGTGAGGACACCGATTGTGCGTGATCCCTTGGGATCAAAGTGGCGGGCCTTCTTGAGGATAGGAGCCTGAACATAATCGTTGTTTCCGCCGATAACAGCAAGAATAAGAGTTCGAGAGCTCTTCATGTATCGATCGGAAAGAGCTTCGATGGTTTGGATGTCAGACTCGGATTGATCGCGGTTGGCGACACGGACAAGACCGGGGAGATCGACCAGAGTCAAAAGTGGCATGTCGGGGCCCTCCTTCTCGACGACGAGGATATCGCGAGCGGCGAAGCGACCAGGCATGCTCTTGGGAGCAATCAACTCTGTAGCATCACGCATCATCGCATCAAAGGGTGTGTCGCCGGTGACATCACCGCCCCATTGCAGCAGGCGAACTTGATCATTGTAGGGTCGTGTCTTGTCGGGGATGATGGAAACCTTTAGTTTTGTCTCCTTCGCTCGTCGCATGCGAATCTCTGTCGCAAACCGTGTGCAGGCGCCGGCATCGCGAGGGAATGGTGTGCCGGTGAGAGCCTCGAGAACCGAGCTCTTACCAGCGGATTGATCGCCGACAACGACGATTTGGGGTAGTTTGACATCATCGAGCTGTGCGAATTGGAGCTTGTCGATAAGGTCTAGCAGGCTTCGTTGCTCAGTAGCAAGGCCCTGATCGCCCAGCGACGATTCGAGGGAAAGGCGCATTTTGGTATAATAGAAGCAGAATAAGAGGGGGTTGAAAAGGCAAGATTTTGAGCCAAGGGCTTCGTCATTTATAAGTTATGGCGCTCGGGCTTTGGTTCGCTCTTTCTTGGCTGCCTCTGTGACCAGATGGTTAAGGTTGCGCGGCTGCCAAGCGTCTTTCAGGCCTGGAGGCGACCAAATGATGCCCAGCGTGCGCTAGCGTCATACCTACTGCGCCACCCTCAACAGAGACATCCCTGGAATCTCAAGTGACAGATTAAGTTCTGATGGGTTTAGCGTGTTCATGTACCAGTTTATTTTCTCACCTTGATGTTATTCAAGTCATCAGTCCTATAGTATAGAGGAAGCTTCTCACATTGGCTTCCAAGGTCGGCTAAGCCGTCGCGAAGTCAAGATAAGATAGATTTTAATTCTACCAAAGTCGTTTATTGCTTAAAATCCAGTACATGTTTTTAGTTTTGTTGCCTCCTTGAGGATTGATGTGTGGCGTGTGGCGTTTTTATCTGTGGCTGTGCAAGTGAAAGTCTTGGCACATGCGACGCCTCGATTACGCCGCAAATGACATTTGTTTGTCTTTTGCCCTCCATTCATTAATAAACTGCTGAGTTACATTTTATTTTCCATGATTTCGTGGCTTTTTTCCTGCTGCCTAAATCTAGTAAAGACTCCTACTTACTTTGGATTGGACTGACAGTCATACTCATGATAGGTGACGTAGCTAACCGCGTGTATAACACGTCTGCTCACCCTAGACTTGTCTTGGTTAGAAATGCTAATAGTCAAACCACTTAAGGCATGTCACAATCAGGCAATTCTGTATAAATCTGTGTAAGATACTTTATTAAATATGTAAAAATCTATAGAGTAATTTCCGTTAAGAGTACCTATGAGAGAATTTGAAAAAGATACACAGGAGAGGTAAAGTGGATATCATTTCCGCCACCAGGGCTCCCTCGACCATATCTCAAAATCTATTGGCTTTGGAAGAGAATAGTGAGAATTATAGTCAGTGAAGATCGGGTCATCTTCCATGCAATATAGACGTAGGCCTTCGCATGTGCTCGACTGCGGAATCTCACTGCCAAGTTCCATACTCCTGGCAAAAGTGATCAGGTTCCAGCCATAGGGTGTCGCCTCAGCCTTATCCCCAGGATCATCATACCAGTCATCCCAAAATTCCAGCGGTTCGTTACCGTAGGCATACTCTCCATTGTGTTCAAAACGCCACAACTCGGTTGCGTGGCCAGCTGTGCCAGATACTTGCCAGTACCAAACTTGGCCCTCTGCGTACGCCTCCAGTCCCACCACGGGGAGTTTTCGATTCTGAGAAGATATTCGTCTTCTTCTCTGTCGTAGAAAGGTTGCATGTCGGTGGTGAAATCGGGATCTTGGTCTTCGGTGGTGACTTTTGGTCTTTCTGGAAGTTCCCTTTCAGTAGTAAACTTCTTCAGTTTTCCTTGTCCATCTCTCCAAAGACCCATTTCCGAATCCCACGTATGTTGTCCTTGAACAGTCCAGGAGTCATCGTTGGGATTTCCTCGTTTTTCAAAAGGATCATCAACCTCTTCGTCAGTGACAGGGTCGTAGAAAACTTCGTCCGAGTCAACCCATAAACCCGTCTCGAAATGGTAAAGCCTTCGGGGCCCAAGACTATGAGCGATCCCATGTTCGTCTCTTCGCTCGAAAGTAGCAGAATCTAAAGCTTTGATGTCCTTCAAATCATATCCTCTCTTTTGCCAGAGATTGTCTCGCGTAGCATGGAAGGCAGAAAGCTCGCAAGTAGTCTTGTCAAAGACTAGTGGATGCGTAGATACCTGTGTCTCTTCGCCCATGTGAGGTGGCAGTGGTTTCTTCTGATCGGGGTCATCCGTGCAGTTGACGTAAGCAAGAACTGCCTGTTAATTCAAACGCTCATCCGTTTTTCCACCGGCTAACGAGGAGTCGCTATCGTCGTCATTGCTGTCGTAGTCACCGCCGTCATTGTCGATGCCGTCTCCTGACGCTATAACAAACGTATCCAAGTGCAACGAATTCAAGTTTGCAAGTTCCGTAAGAAAGGAACCATTGACTACCATGGAGATGAAGTACAACCTTTTGAGTGTCTTCGCGTGGCGTCGAATGAAAGCGACAGTCCGGAAGACCCAGGCATCCTCGGGGCATCTAATACCGTTCATTTCCACAAACTCCACACTAGTAAGTTTGGTCAGTTTGGGAATGATGCTGGGAATGAACGGAAGGAAAGTATTCTCGTTACATATTCTCAGGTCAAGTTTTTCGCTTTCGCAAGGCAAGCCGTAAACCCTCTGGCAGCTTGACTCGGGGCAGACATACTACAGAGACAGAGATCCAAGTGAACAAGATGCTCGAAAATGTTAAGCTTCAAAGGCTCTTCCATTCGGAGGAGCGCTGAATGGGTATCGAGACTCTCGTCTGAGTAGAATAGATGGCTAATCTTGGCTGTTGGCGCTTCATCATTGGCCTGACTTGCAAGAGATTCCAGTAGCGGAATGAAGTAATCCATAAAACCGAAATACACGAGCCTGGTGAGCTCTGTGAAGGAATCTTCGTTATCAACCTCGCTGTAATCACAAACCACCGGGGGTTTCAAGAAAGGATATTTGAAGATCTTAGAGTCAAACGCAAGCTCTTCCCAGACAAGAACACGGACCAGGGAGGCAAGCGGGGACTCTGAGAGCTCGAAGAAGTGCTGAAAATCTCGAATAAGAGTGGAAACTCGAACTTGATAAAAAAGAGAGCGCGAGGCTTCTGTAGACACTTGGCGGCAGGTGAGCCTAAGTGACTTGAGATCTCGCCTCGACAAGCCATTATCAAGCGAGAAGACCTCGGCGAGAAGCTCGCAGGGTAGGGTAGCAAGACCCATGATGGCCCGTAGATCACTGATGTTGTGAAAAGACGTCTCGGGACAGATAAGAAAAGTTCCAAGTTCTATCCCAAGGAATAAAAAGACGGAGGGAAATTTAGTCTTTAACAAGATGAGAAGGATGAGGAGCCGTGAACTTTGAAGACTCTTAGGTTTTGCGGGGCCCAATGGGAGCGGGAGGGGTTTGTCAGGCTCTGAGCTGAGCAAACTTACACAATTCATTAAATTGAAGGATTGCGACAAACACGCAATGAATTCTGCCTGCTATAGCTGGTGGAAGATTTGAGTTTTCATATCGGATAGTTGAGCGAGTAGCTTACAACAACCTATGTTTGAATGCGAATACTCAGTTGCTGATATCTAAACTGCGGAGTAGCAGATATGTTATTTGTGGAGTTGTGTTATAGTGTGTACATAGAGATGCGTTATTTGCAGTTGGGACTTGTGGCTGAGAGCTTAAATCAGCGGACAGAACTTGGTACATAGAGAAGCAAACTGAAGGTTATATACCTTTGAGTCTTTTCCTTTCATAATACCTTAAGGCTTATAAGAAGATTTATTAACTATTATAAGAACCTATAGATAAAATTATATATTAAAAAAATTATATTATTATTTATTATCTATATTTGTAGCCTATGGCTTAACCTTGTAGGCGGCAGTCATCCCCATAGATATCCAAACTGCTAAGGAGTAACTCACAATAAACGTGATGCAGTTTTAACCGGAAAGAATATCCCCTGACCGATAGGATAAAAGGTGACAGTCTCGTTAAGATATATCGCTGAAATTTGGCTCCCACTTGGTATTCAAGTCACTCCAAAATACGGCTTTGACTCAAAACGCTGTGATTGTCATGGAAGGCTGAAAGGCGGCGGCATCACTTGTACCGGGGACATTATAGTTGACCGATGCCGATGGTGAGTCCGGCTCGAGCCCAGACCAGAACCTCTCCAAGTCTTCTTGGAAGCGCCTGACTATCCAGAAGCCTGTGAGCTCCCGTCGACTTTGCATGTCGCGGCGCACAATATCTCTATCCTTGCCGTCAGATAGCAAGAACCCAAGAGCGTATACAGGCCAGGTCCCGACGAAACACTCGGACCAGCGATGATCGGCAGCACGTCTAGACAGAATCTGAAGCGCTATAAAAGCATGCCAATCGTTCGTGGGAGACAACCTGGGAAGTCCTGTGTTTGGGCCATAAGCCATGAGGTTCTGCATGAGAATGGAAGCAACCATGGCGTATAAGCAGTTGGCATCTCTGTTCAGCATATCGGAAGCATCGGTCCGTTCCACAGCCTGCAGGGCAAAGTCCTCCCATGTTGCGACCTCGGTCTGAAGCTTCAGTAGATCCTCCATGTTTGCGGATTCTCTTCCAAGGCAGAGCTGCCCAAGAAACGTGACGAGTCGCATCATGGCCAAGGGCATACCAAGGACGGGGCTATTGAGACTCAACAGGGCGAGGTCCAGATTCGTAGGATGCTCCAGGAGCTTCTCAGAACGAGCCCAAAACTCGGAGTCCAATGGCTTGAGAGACACGTAGCTGTTTGCGCTGGACCACAGACCGTTGTTCAATAGGAAGACCTGGTACAGGACACTCTCAAGTGCCAGGCGGAGAAAAGCTGTAAGATCGGCACTTGTCGCATTCAGTATCCGTGAAATGATGATCTTGATGGCAGCGCTGACGTGCTGGGGTTGATCGTCCCAAGAGGAGGAGCCAGATATGAAGTTGAATGCGTACAAAAGAACAATGGTGATAAGTATATCATCGTCCTTCTCAGGTGAGTCTTGGCAGAGTGAGTCTGCCAGCCTGGCAAGCGAGTCTGTATAGTACTGATGAGAAACACGGCACATGCCCGGCGGCCCTCTGATAGAAACGAAGGATGTTGCACACGCCATGAGAGCCGGTGACAGAGTCTTGCGCGATACCATGATAGTATGTATAGCCGTATGCCATGTCTTATGGAAGACAGAACTGCAATTTGGTAGTAAAAGAAGTGGTGTTCCCCGACGGCCGAACTCGTGGAAGAGCGTCCATTCGATGTCATCTCGTTCCCGTTTCCGAGCCATGACACAATCGGCCAGCAGAAATAGTGATGGAGGTGATGTCACTACGGAAGACGAAGGAGGCGATTGACTGTGACGACTCTTTCTCGCCTCGCGAAGTTTACATGATCTGAAGCGACGGTCGACAAGGTCTTTGTCTAAAGGCCACTGGCAATCGCGCGGGACTCGTGAGGTAAGACAGGCTCGGCAGATGGGAGTTCGCTCATCGCACTTGATACGGTGTCGTCTGCAGGGGATACAGCCAGTCTTGGCACGCAGCTTGGGCCGCTGAAGACTTGTGGTCATGTTGAATCGCCACTGGGTCAATTGACTGAAGTAAGGCGTGCTACGACGCTGTGTTAGGAAGTCGTGGGATGATCTGAAGTCGTAGGTGTGTTTGTAAGAGAGAGAAGGTCAATGGCTTGTTCTTCCTGTACAAGATGGAATTGTTTATCTCTATCACTTGACCACCTAGTCAAAGGATCGATAAGGCCCAGACTCAAGGGTCAAGTGCCTCAGCCAAGATAAGCTACCATGGTGCATACCGTCTCCAAGCAAGTTTGCGGGGAAGCACACTA
This sequence comes from Fusarium succisae, assembly GCA_013186925.1. NCBI lineage: Eukaryota > Fungi > Ascomycota > Sordariomycetes > Hypocreales > Nectriaceae > Fusarium > Fusarium succisae. The sequence goes on along the minus strand of JAAOAW010000318.1, from coordinate 45,321 downwards.
GTGAAGCAGGAAGCTTCAGAATGATTATCAATGATGCATTTCATTCGCTCACGCTAGTTTAGTTCATGTATTCTCGCAAAAGCATATGATTGGCCCTGTAGATAGATGTCTAGACGAGCTTGGAAATGGTGGTTACGACTATGTTGAGGGCCCAGAAGCCTCGGTAATGGTTCACTCCGCAAATCCTACCTGCACATCACTAACATGTCGCAAATATGTTTGATTGGATTATTCACTGCCTGTATATCAATTGTCCAATCATCGATATTTCCTGATGCCTTCTGTTCAAGTTGTAGAGAGTCCTCGGGGGTGCAGCTGGGATCGTACACGACTATAAAGAGAGGCCTGATACTCACCGGTTCTTTACCATATTCCATCAACCTTTAAACCATTTCTACAAAGATTCAATCATCATGCAAGTCAACAACCCTGTCCCCGTCCCAAAAGGGACGCCAGAGTACGAGGCCAAGCGTGCATCTGTTCTCAAAGCACTCGCCGACAAAGTGCCCGCAGAGTTCTGCCTGGGTCCTGAATTCTTCAAAGATACTCCTCTAGATGTCACCAAAATCCCTGCTACCTGTGGTATCCTCACGGACGAAGAAGTAGCCATTACAGAAGACTACGATGCAACTGGGCTAGCTGAGGCTATCGCCAGGCGCAAGTATACTTCCGTGGCTGTTGCTAGAGCCTTTTGCAAGCGTGCAATTATCGCCCATCAGCTTACCTGCTGTCTTACCCAGTGGTGTTATGATGAGGCTATACAGCAAGCTACGAAACTAGATGAGTATTTAGCTGAGCATGGCACCACGATAGGCCCGCTCCATGGCGTACCCGTCAGTATCAAGGATCATATTCCTTTGGCCGGCACGTTTGCCTCGGTGGGCATTCTGGCTACGGCCGAGTATGATCAGCACGACTCTCCCCTTCCAGCAGTCCTTCGCAAGGCCGGTGCTGTCTTCTACTGTAAGACAAACCAACCCCAAGCCCTTATGCATGGAGAAAGTGACTCACCTTGGGGCCGCGCCTTGAACCCGTACAATACCACTTTGACACCTGGAGGGTCTAGTGGCGGTGAAGGAGCCTTGATTGCTATGAAAGGCTCGGTCCTCGGCATTGGAACCGATATTGGTGGCAGTATTAGGATTCCTGCTGCGTTCAGTGGTATTTATGGATACAAGCCAACAAGTGGTATCCTGTCGACAAAAGACTTGGTACATGGGCCTATGGTAGCTGAACTCACTGTCTTGGCCAACGCCGGTCCTATGTGTCGATCTGCACGGGATATGGATCTCTTCATGCGTATTCAGCTTGCTGTCAAGCCGCATATCAGAGACCTGACACTGGTCCCAACGACGTGGACTGGCTTGTCGACACCACTGGGCATGACCCTTGGTAGCCCACTCAAAGTTGGCATCATGACACACGATGGCTTCATTCAGCCTCAGCCACCTCTCAAGCGTGCCCTGTCATGGGCTAGTACTCTTCTGTCAGATCCTCGATTATCAGGGATTATCGAAGTCAAGCCATTCCTGCCTTACGGCGTGAAACAAGCATGGGACGAGCTCAGACAAGCCTACTCCCCTGATGGCGGCATTCCAACTCGTGAAGCTGTTCTCGCAACAGGCGAGCCAATCTATCCCCTGACAGAATGGATCTGGAAGACTGCCGCGCCCAAGGGCATGCTTACTGCCGGTGAAATGGCTTACGTACGCAAAGCATGCCTCGACTTCCGACATGACTTCGCAGAGGATTGGGAGCGACAGGATGTCGATGTTATCCTTTGTCCCACTGGCGTTGGTCCGGCCACGACTCACGACACAAATTTCTATCTTATGTATACAGCTCTGTGGAACTATCTTGACTGCCCCGGCTTGGTGTTTCCTACGGGGCTCAAGGTTGGGGCCGGCGAGAAATACGACGCGGATTATAAGCCGCTGGGACCTGAGTGCGCTCACGTGAAGGACCTCTGGGAGAGTGGTAATTTCACAGGAGCTCCTATCAACCTTCAGCTTGTGGGGAGGAGATATCATGACAATCAGCTGTTCGGTGCTTTGAAGCTACTCCAAAGTGCCCTTGGACTTGAATGAGTGTTGAATGGAGCATCGGATATGTGTGCATGTATCTCAACTGTTTGGTACTTTCTGTATCGTAGAGGGTGTAAGTGGTTAGTTTATAGCTGAGCATCTTCAGGAAAACTTCTTGAGATCTAAGACGAAGACCTCAGCCGCCACTTGACATACTATCACCCTTGCCATAATACAATACTCTGTTGCTACCTTTCGTGGCTCTTAAAACCTATCTGATGTATGATATTCTGCGCTGGAGCTTAAGTTGTCATGACCTCTACACCCGGCTCACTTTCGGACATCACATTGATTTTAGAAGTGTACTTTTGATGGTGAAAATTGCTCTTGCTGACCAAAACATGCAGTCGCAATTTAATGTGATATTCATGAACGATCGTCCTGATAGCGCTAACAAGTATCGAGACCAAACAAGTCTCTCCCTTTCAACATAGTAACCATTCAAACAACCTCGCGGGTTTGCACTTGAGTCTGTTGTTCGTCTGCCTTTGAGTCTCCAAAGTGGATCTGCTTCTCGACAGCAGCAACGGTCCTCTCCTTGAGTTCCTCGTCCTCGAAAACTATCATCTGTTAGAATTTCCCAACTGAAGCGATGGGAGCGAGACAACATACGGAATGCAAGTTCCTCGAGGGTGCGGCCACTGGTCTCGGGATAGAGAAGGTAGATGATGCAGAACTCGAAGAAGATCCAACCACAGTAAATCGCCAGGTATCGCCACTTGATAGCATCGAGAGCAATGGAGTTGACGTTGGTGGAGAAGAAACCGGCGAGCTTTCCAAAGATCTGCTGAACACCGATACCACGACTTCGCATCGCGTAGGGCCAGAGTTCAACCAGGTAGGCTGCAAATTGTTAGTTTGAACTTGAAAATGGTGACTGATGACTTACTGTATGTGAGAGCGTTGTTTCCGATGGCGTAGGTTGGCGAGTAAGCAAAGTACCAGAACAAAGCGGCAATACCAGGAGCATTATTCTTCGTGCCCTCGGGGATAGCTTGAATTCTCTCAAGAGATACGGTCATGCCGATGAAAGCACACAGCATGAGCGTAGCGGAAAGCATGTACATGTGTCGACGCTTGAAGCGAGTAACGATCAAAGCAATGATAGTAGCGTTGAGAAAACTCCAGCAAGCATAGGCGAGGTTGATTCGAGTCTTTGTGTAGTCGTCGGTGAAACCCATCATGCCGAAAAGAACACCGGAATAGTAGCTCAGAAGAGTGTTGCCGGAAAGCTGGGTGAAGAGACCGATGAAGATGGTGACAACGAATCGACGACGCATACCGGCGGTGCGGACAACCTCGAGCCAGGACTGTTTGGAGGCTTCCATCTCGGCCTTGATTGTCTCTCGGATCTGAACGATTTCGGCCTGGATGAGCTGGGAGCTGGCATCGCCTTCGGCGTGGTACTTGATGAGGACCTGGGCGGCTTCTTCTTCGCGGTCTTTGGAGACGAGGAAACGAGGAGACTCGGGGAGGAGAAAGACGGTGGAGATCTGTATCAGCGAGGGGACGATCTGTAGAAGAGAGGGCAGACGCCATGACCAGTTGTTGGTAATGGGAGTTGTGCCCAGCGCGATAGCAGAGGCGAGAATCTGACCGATGTAGTAGGACGAGTTGAACAGAGATGTGAGGACAGCACGCTCCTTGGGATATCCTAGCTCACCGATGAGGGCAGCACCAGAGATAATACAGAAGAGAATTCCAGCACCCAGAATCATACGGGCAATGATGTACATGGCAACTAAAAACTCGTCAGTAAATCGAATATTAGATGGAAGAGAGGTCTCATACCGTGCTGGGCGAATCCCTGGATGATAGCACCGCAAACCATGATGAGAGAACCGAGCATAATCGACCATCTTCGACCGAATCGCTGAGCAAACCATGGCGCAAATGGGACCGCAAAGATAGAGCCGAGCTGGTAGGAAGAGTTGACAAAGCCGAGCAGACCTGGTTCGATGGCCCACTTGCCTTCCTCGTTCTTTCGCCCGTCACCGAGATCTATAAAAACCCGTTAGCTCTGGACCAATCCTCCATAGATTTTGTAGATGATTCGTACAGTGGTGGAAGTTCTGAGAGTACTGGAGGGTGTTGATGAGTTGCGAATCGAAACCAGAAGTCATCTCAACACCCATACAGCAGAAGAACAACCAGACGTACATAAGACGCAGATTGGGCTTCTTGTACCATGGCGTCTTGTCCTCCTCGACGAGGCGAGTGACGATGGGGTCCGCGGCGCTACCAACGTTGACCATGTTGGCGAATTGGCTCTTCTAAGCTTGTCGAGTTGGTTTCTATGCAAGGGGCCCGTGTCTCCAGAGCAGCAGAGGAAACCAAGCTTGAGAGATGGGAAACGAAAAGAAAGAAATTCAATGGGGCATTGCAGATCATATTATACATGAGCTCTTCCCCGCGAGCGTGTAGATAAGATAGAGAGACAAAATAGCTATAAACCTAGCGGTAGCTTAACCGAATTCTCCGTATATAGGCTAATTATGCAGTTTGTCTGGGGAAAACGTGGAGTCTCCGCAAAATACTTGGTTCGACCGCTGTCCATGTTGCATCACGACGTGACATTCCCGTCAGCGGCCGACCACATAAAGACAGACGATTCGCTCGCAAGCAGCCAAACCCCGGCCTAGCTTAGGTTGACAGTCCCCCCAGACTATGTAAACGGATTCTCGAGCCGAGGTGCTGCTCTCGGTCCAACTTTGCGGTTAAACGGACCGGCTGATGGTGGTGCTAGCTTATGCTTAAAGCGCTGATCGTTTTCTATCTTTGTGTTAGACATATGCCAGATCCAAAACACACTACCACATGACTGCCTACCGAAATTTTGCGGGGTTGGACATACGAGCTTGAACGAGCAGTCTGTGTTTTTTGGGGGTAGGCCATGGGGTTTGGGTGGGGGCGGTTCTGCAATTTCCTGTCCATTTGGGTGAAGTGATGCCTGAGTTATGGAGACAAGGGTGTACATAGGCTGACTGGCTGAGGCTCGAATCATGTATTTGTGACTAACTTTAATACTGGGCTGATATAAACACGGTAAACAGCCTCGGCAAGCGAATGTAGCCAGCCATTCAGCGTCGTCTATATGTCAGCTCCGTTTCACCTCATCTCACCCACAATCCTCTTCCCCAGACTTTATGGAATAATTCTCGAAGGCAAGAATAAGCATAAGCTTCAAGCAAGAGGTGTTAGTTTCATTTTCCATCGAACATTTTGGCGAAGAGGGTTGCACCGGGATTGTCAATGCCCCTGTCTCTCAGCTCATCAACCGTTCACCTGGAACCGGCTTTTCAGGCTAAACACCCGGAGAATGAATGCGAGAACCACTGGTATTTAAAGCTTGGCAGCCGCTGCGAAAACAAAGAAGCACAGAACAACCCCCTCTGGGAGGGTTGACAGTGAGCCCTCCCAAATGCGTGGGGGAACCCTCGTGTGCGCACGCGGGTATACAGCTGTGACGCTCTGCCATTTCCGGATGAATCCTTCCAAGCATCCTTTGATTTGAATATGCTTACTTTTCAATATGTTTTGGGGCTATTGACCAAAGAATGCGGGCCGAAAGGGTGATGGTGAACCTGCTGGATGAGTCGCCCGAGCCAATGGATGGTGAGATATTGTGATAGGGCTGTCATTGCGAAGTCATCACTGGGCTTGCAAAAATCCCTTCTTCCGCGTGTGATGCATCGATAATGGCAAAAGGAGATGAAATTGCATATTAGTTGGGGGATAAAGATGTCGGGTGATGAGCTTGGCAAATGTCGAGGAGACAATTAGGAAGAGGCCGAGACTGGGGAAACAAGGAAGTCACTGGGTAATAAAGGGATCTGCAGTTGTTTGAGAATTCGTTGGCTTGTAGGGTAGCATTTGAAGATCATGTTCTGGTTAAGGCTGATGTTTTGTAGGGTATGTCCAAGGTTACGGAGTAAGGATCAAGGAGTGGAGTATATAATCCCCAAAAGTTTGGCGGCTAGTATATCCAGGGCGTGTGGTCTAGGGGTATGATGTTCGCTTCGCATTTTCGTGCACCTGCGAAAGGTCGAGGGTTCAATTCCCTCCTCGTCCAGTCTTTTGCCTTTTGCTTATTCTATTCCGTTCACATAAAATCTGTCCCCCAGATAGGATTTGAATTGTTTTTGCCAACCTCGGCCATACTATCTTTTTCTTTGCTTACAGGTTAAACACAAGTATATGGGCTGGGATGTTTCTTCAGAGCTGATTATAATAAGTAATGTATCTAGATCTCAAGGGGGCTTGTGGCGTAACGGTTAGGTGCCGCTGGCCCCCGGCCGATAATATTTGGACTTCCATTGACATGATTCAGTGCAAGGACCTTAATATGGAGATAACGCCGTGGGATTCTTCCTGATGGATACATCCAAGTTCTCTTCAAGTCTAACGCTTGGCAGGCTCTATCTCTGAGCCTCATGGAACATGGCCCCTGTGATAGGTTTACAAATCTATACTCCAATCTCCCCATACCATAACATCTATAGACTGGTCAAAGTACCTTAGAATCCTGTTGGAATCAGCTCTACATATCCTGTCTGGGTGCAACATTTCCTTCTCGAAAAGCAGACTCACTTGATGAGCTCCCGTTCACCCAGAAGGGATTCGAGGCCATCATGAATAAGCTCAAGGTTCATGGGTCTATTGTGAGAGCTATCAATCGCAATACAAGCTGTGCTTTCCTTACTATTCCGTTTACATGGAATCTTGCAAATGCGACCATTCCATCTATTAGTGAGTCTCCTTGTCACACCTCATTCATTTGATTCTCACTTTGCTCTAGTATACAATTGCCGAACCTCCGCTTCTTGGGATGGGTATATGGCCCTTTCTGTGACATTCTTTCCTGAAACCCTGACGACTAACGCCGTTTGGTATGGATGTGATCTGTCGAAGCGCAAGTTTCACGGAGATCTGATCACAGATTCTGAGCTCATTTGCGGTCAACTGGAAAACTTTGACGGTGACGCACTGCACCCGATGATTCTTCCTGTGTTATTCGCAGGATTCGAGAGGGAGAGGCATATCGGTACAGTGAGGAATTGTCTGACGCAATTTGTTCAGCGAATCCATGATCTAGCCTCTCCGGACCTACAAGCATTAGACAAGGACGAAAGCTCTTCGAACAACAAGGAAATTAAGTCCGGATATGGCTTGCCATTGACCAAGGAAGGATGCTTGGCGCCTTACTTTCGGCTGGTATCAAAACTCATTCACTCGAAGGCTGCCAAGAATGTTTCCCCGCCGAAAACAAATTCGCATCAGAAAGAAGAAGAGCAAGAGCCTGCTGTCCTGTTGTGGCAAAACATTAGCTTTCTAAGGATTGGGCTCCAGAACTGGCAGACCCAACTCGGCAAGATGATCAATCATATCCATCAACTTAAGGATATTGATCATGACTTTAAACTTACAGAGAGGGACCCCAAGAACAAGAGTAAATCTCTTTGTCTCCGACAGGTGGGCGATAGACTAGAGACAAGGATTCAGGACCTCGTTGAGGAATACGACGAGTACATTGGACAATGTACACATATTATGGACGGCCTCACTTTGGCAACACAACTGGTGTGTACTAAACTCGGATATTATTCAGCCTCTAGAGCTAAAGCGAGATAGGAACTGAAAAACATTGGCCGCAAAGACGCAAGAACCAACCAGAAAATCTCTCGTGTGAGTCTGGAGGTTGCACAAATGACTCGCCTTGATGGTAGCCTCATGAAGTCTATTGCCATGCTGGGCATGGTCTTCCTTCCTGCAACCTTTGTTTCTGTGAGTTCGCTGACACTTTGGCCGTTAAGCTCTAACAGCCGCAGACCTTCTTCTCCATGGGCTTTTTCCAGTGGACTGGTGAAGACGGGGAACGAAGCGAGATATTGTCGCCATATTTCTGGATTTATGTCGTTGTTGCTGTTGGTCTGACTATTTTTACCATGTCCATCTTTTATATCTGCACCTTGAGAGCAACCTTGTCAATAGTTGGTGATGATCGAGATCTTGTTTGATATATTAAAGTAAAGAGTAGAGAATATTGAGAATAATCTCGAGAGCCTTGAAACTTAATGCTACTGTAAGGTTTCTCGATCTTTTTCTAATATAATACTAAAGCTTTGTTTTTCATTTATAAAATATCTATTATTTACTGGCTTAATTTGCGAGAAATAGAAAAGCACATTGTATTCATGATGACCTTCACTCATTTCACATGTTGTTTACAGTTGAGGTTTGTGACTGCGACCTTAAATCAGCACAGAGAACCTAGTCCAAGAATTAATCAGCTACATGCTCAGTTTGGTATTTGCTATTCTAATCAACGTACCAAGAGTAGAAGGTATCAGTCAGTATGCATTCACAGAGTGTTTTGAGAGAATATTCAGAGCGCAAAGTAGCATTGAAACAGTATTGATGGAAGACACTGGAATATTCACAGAGGGAATTGAGAAGCATTCACAGCATGTCGACATGGATTCAGGGGGAATTGCTATGGATTCAGAGACAATTGAGAAGTATTCACAGGACTTCGACATGGACTCACAGGACTTCGACATGGATTCAGAGGGAATTGATATGGATTCAGAGACAATTGACGAGTTTTCAAGAGCATTCAAGAGACATATAAGCCTCCGCGCAAGCAACACCTTAGAATACCAAGCCAGCAATCTCCCACTGCAATCCCACTGTGCGCGACAATTTGAAAGATCCTTCGCAGCACTCCTTGTTGATCAAACCCCGAGTCTTTTCAAATCACCACATAGTACCCATTACAACATTACTTTACAAAAGCGAACTTCTTTTCAGCATGATCCAACAATTTCTATCTCTCGAGTACGGAATCAAGACAAAGATTAGACAGAAGCTAGATGGGTACTTTAGAAGTGGCAATTATAAGGCAGTGGAGGTAAAATTCGAAACCATGAAGTTTACTGGGTACTACTGACCCAGTGACCATTACTAGCGGTCTGGCAATCAATGGCAAATCATGGTTCCTAGAAAACTAGAGCAGGTTTGTGATTCTGACTTCTTTGCTATGATCTCTGAATTCAATACTAATGGTGCGATGCACGCCTCTCAGACCGAAATCGAAGAAATCGAGGAACACATGAAACAGCACTACAAGTCTACGACCTAACGCTGATCTGGGAATGGGACAGGCAAGGAAGTGATTCGCTATTGGAAGTCATAGATTTCACAGCACACAGGTCAGGTCAACTCATCACGGAACAGCCATGGGGAACTGCTCTAAGTCAATTTCAAGAATGTGTCCTCACTGAGAGCATGAACTCGCTTTGAGATAGCATAACAGTTCTACACAATACACAAAGAAACACAAACCCCCAAACAAGGTTCAAACCTTCCAGCCGCAATTGACAACCTGGTAATGCTAGGAGACTTGAAAGTTACCAGGCCTCCATGTGATACGCTGAAGGACAAACTCGAATACGCACTGCTTCCAGACGGAATCAACCAACAGGGGCTGTTTCCTTCCACTGGAATTCTTTCACTCCAATTGCAATGAAACAACCATCCACTATTCCAACAAGATCAATCAGACTCAGACACCAAGGCTGAAGCCTAGTGTGTCACAGGTACGTAAACCCTGTGTTATTTCACTCGAGTTGCATCTCATCTAACTGCCTCAAGTGGATTGTAAAACTTGGACAGGAAATATGTCGCAAGAGCGGACCAGCGTTCCTTGTAGGGCTTCTAGAATTCATTAAAGATGAGATGTTACACCCAAAGAGGGAGGATAGAGCGGATTGTAAGAGGATCCAGGACTATTTCAATACGTTTATAGTAAAACAAGTATCCAGAAACTGGGGAATTGATTTGTAAAATATTATTAGTAGTTTAAGATAATTACCTGTTAACTTTGAGTTCGTCAATGATAATACTAGTGATAAGTTAAAGGAGGCTTTGGGCCCTATAAACTCAAGTAAAGAATAGATAGACATCGTTAATAAAGATAAATCACATATGATCAGCAATGATTATCACAGATCTAAGCATCGCCTATCCCGCTGTTTCCATCCGCATAAATTTGTCGGTAAGAAGCTCGGCCTTTCATCCGGTTCCACCAAGTAAGTAGATTTGTGTGAGCCTCTAGAAGGGTAGGCCAAACTCCATCTTGCAGGTAGTGCATATACGGGACGTAAAAAAAGTCGACCAGTGTCACAGTCTATGTAAGTCAGCTGGTCTGTTACAAGAGTCAAATTGTAGCCATACTAACCTCGCCAGCCATGAAAGGCTGTGTGCTGAGCTTTTGGTCAAGGAGTCTTAGAACTCGTTCAAGTTTCACTTTAAGATCCTTGACGACCTGTTCATTGGGCTCTTGCTTCATGAATTGCCTGGGAGGAGCTGTTAGCTTCTGATCGTCGCCTCAGCAGGGCAACCCACGACTTAAAGTAGGCTTCAAAGGCCAGTGGGTTCGCAACAGCATCGAAAGAGGTCAATTCGATAGATGCAGCCTCTTCAAACTTGGCCTTTGCAACTTGACCATCGGGTATGAGTTTAGTGTCCGGTCCGCCATATCGATGAGCGAGATATCGAGCAATAGCGCGTGACTCGGACAGAACAAGAACTGGATCATGCGAGTGGTCCTGGAGGCACGGGACAGCGCCGAAAGGGTTGGTTTCGAGGAACTCCGGCTTCTAATACAGTTACAAAGACTATCAGCGTCACTTGGTCGCATATTCAGTATCGATATCACATACCTGCTGCTCACGCTTGATAATGTCCACCTCATGAATGTTGGTGATGTTGAGACCCAACTCGAGAATTACCAATTGTAGTCGCTGGGGACAAGGGAACCGGCTGTCGGTATAAAGTGTTAATTGAGACATTTTCGTAGCAATGAGTAAGGTAGTGATGAGATGGGATTAATGAGGGTTTTTGTTGGATAAGTATCCAGAATTTGGAGGCCTGTTTAGTCTTTAAGTAGAAGACTGCAGAAAAGTCCACTTCAACATAACCCAGTCTCAAAATGGGTCTGTTGGAGGCATAATCGACGCGTAGACTCCTACTTCTCATGGTTGGTGCGGTTCTGCCCGCAATTTCAGGCACCATATATACGTACGCAATCAAAAGTCGTCAAAAGTACCGCGCTAAGTGTCCTGAGCACACGTAAACTAGTAAAAGCCTGGAGTAATTCCGATTTTTATTATTTAGTATTGGATGCAGGGCTTTAGTAGACCTCGGCTATTATCATCTCAAAACAAGATGAGGCCGGCGAATGACTCAATCGCTCCCCTGTACATGACACGCTCAATGACATGGCCGAATTGGGTGGGCCAAGACAGCTACCTACTCACAACAAGCACTGGAACCAGAAACAGCGAGCCACCAAGAGAGAATGAGTCAAATGAGATGTTTCCGCAATTCTTCTCGATAGAGTATGGAAGGCAGAGGAGACGCTTTAAGACTACAAACTGAATATCTGTTTCTATCTCTGAGTGACAAAGATAGGCCGCTGAAGTCCCAATGTAAAAGAGAACATCTGCAAACCTTCAAGAACCAATAGAAGCGGGAGAGATTCTGAAAAGACAATAGCATGGTGTTGCAAAGTGGAATGGTTTGAGGAAATTGCAACGATCTAATATGAGCTGCTCCCGGCGACTTTTGGTAGAATATATTGTGAAAACAAATTGACACTTGATGGACTTTCTATGAACCAAACATTTAAGATACAATATTATTAAACATAATTATCCCAGTTTAATTTCCTGTTCTGACTTGAACTACGTGAAAACAAGTCAAGTCAAGTTTTTTCTTCACAGTGCGTAGATTCAAGTCATCACTGCTAGGACGTTGGCGCGTCACTCTCATTCATGGTCTAGTCTTGAGTCACTGAATATACAGGAATGAGCTGTTTCTACTTGACTTGGGTATTCTTATAGGAGCTTTTGAGTCAACTAACATGTGAGATGTTTGGATCGCAAATTATCTCGGAGGTACAGCCTGAGACGGACTCAGGTGTCGTTGTGAAATTCCTGGCATTTGCTGAAGAGGAAATGATGCATCCTGAGAGGGTTCAGAGGGCTGACTGTCGACGGGTCCTTGAAATCTTCCATGAGCATATGGATTAAAGCATTCCAGAGCGAACAGTCTCTACCATAAAGCAAAGATAGGCCTGGGGCCTAAAAGGTGAGACAAGTTTGCTTCTACTTGGCCTTAGGGTGTAACTTTGAGGGTCAGTTCAATATCAAGAAAGACAATTTACTCGATGTTTCATGACAATATTACACTAAATGTGATTCACGCACTGACAAACGACTATAGACATAAGATACAGTCTTAATAACTGAAGATTGTACTTGTGTATTTTAATAGAGCATCGAGTCTTCCAGCTGAGAGAAGAATGTGAAAGCCTACCATAATCATTAGCGCTAGCCACGTCGACACGTCCGCACCTGATACATACCGAAGAGTCAAGATCCAACCAGTCAGTCGGCTGCCACTGACTCAATGGATTCATAATAGACTGCAACCCCGAACTAGTCTCATCCTGCTCGTCAAACATGGAACCCAACTCATCTATACTCGTACCCGACTCATGTTCACTCGAAATGAGCGACTCCTGTTGACATTGGATTGTCTGCGATGGCCTCGTAGCATGCTGTGGTCCTTGTCTTGCTTCCTGTCGTAGTTCCTCAATGATGATGCTGTATCTCCGGCTTGCAGACTCAGCAGCAATAGTTCTCGCCAGATGATTCTGGCATTTCTCTGCGAGATCGAAGAGCAACGCGTTGCCAGGATCAGCGGTGGTGTTGCTTCTTTGTTGAATGTCCCATACATACACCACTGCCAATGCACAGAAGGTTACATAAGGCATCCACCATAAGGCATGGAACAAAACTGATTTCTCAGAGAACATGCCATCGACAATTTCTAGTGCGAGCTTGGCTGCGCTTATACACTGTGTCACACAAGCCTTCAACGCAGGGCTGCAATCTTCTGAGTGATCAAGAAGGAATGGACGTGTCGTGTGCATTACAGCGTGGCAGTACGCAAGCTTTAGAGCAGTGGCTTGTCGAGAAAATATCGGTATCAGGCTTGAAGGACGAACGGTGCCGAGGTGCGGAGGAAGAGCTTGACGCCATTCGTGGAGTTGTTGGATGAAGCCTTGTGCTGCTGCAAGGCGTTCTTCAGGTGGCATCTTTTTGAGTGAGTACACTTGCCGTGATACATTTTCAATGATTATTGCGATCCTGATAAGCTATAAGTAATGATAGACGTATCCTGTTGGGGTTGCCCTACCTTGCGTGAAAGATTAACGAGTCAACATGGCAGTCCATGGCGGGCTCCAGTGGTGAAGGTCCTTGTGGTGTCATGTCCTCATCGTTGACACTATCAGGGAGCTCCTGGTCGACATCGTTATCATGATAAAACCGAGGTCTGCCAAAAACAACAGCTAGGTATTTATCGATAGTATAAAGAACCCAAAATGTTCTCTTCCGACACTCGGATATGATGTAATCAGTGGGCTGTCGACCTCCATTCCGATACTGCGTTGACTTCCGATGCAGACCAAGCGCCGTCACGATAGGTACAGTATTTCCGAAGACATACCAAGCCTGATTCATACGAGATGTTTGCAGGAGATAAAGGACCTGTAAAACTCGCGCCTGGGCTGATTCAAGGCGAGGGAGGCCGGTCTCTTGGGCAGTGAGCTCAGATGCTTGGAGGAAATACTGTTCGCTCTGCTGTGACATTATAGACATGCCACCGGGAAGTGAAGCTTGTTCTGATATTCTGTGCTGTCGAAAACTCGCAATGGCAAGAATATTGACCACTATCGCGGCTTTTGCATGGCCAATGCCTGTGTCCAACGGCTGTCCGTTGTGAGCATTGTTGATGACAGCTTCAAACCATACCTGACAGTATTGTCTGTTCAGAACACGGTATGTAACGACACAGTTCTCAAAATAGTAGTTGAACAGCTCAAAGGCTTCTGGCTGATTGACAAACATCAAGCTCGAATCACCCCTTGTAGTAAAGGGCTTATCACCCGCAGACATAAGAGGCTGTAGATTCTCCGCGCCTGTTAATACTCCAGACCTCGACTCTGTTTGCTGCGTCTGCTGCGCCAATCTCTTCCACGCACGATGCACAAAAGTCAGATTCGACGTTGGATCGAAGAACTGACCCTCAATCTCCGCAGTCTCAAGGCCAGAGTCTCCTTGTGATGTAGATCTTGAACTTGTTTGTTCAGGATTGGTATCAGGAGGAGCAGAACTCATAGATCCTCGCTGTGGTCCGACGGTCGGCGGCGTCGGTGGCCTTCCTCTTCGATAGAGCGAGTCATATTGACAGTCCAGCCGTCTTTTGACACAGCCTGCGCAGGGGAGAGTCCCAGAGCATTTGAGCTTCTTGAGTTTACAGTGATCACAGGCTCGGCTAACCTGCTTCGTGTGAGAACATGTACATAAATCCGTTTTGAACAAAACAACTCACCTTGGACGCTTTCCGACGGTTCTCGGACTCGCGGGTTGTATCTGGCGATAGAGGCAGAACGCGTTTTGACCGATTTACTGGATTTGTGGCCGTTGATGCTTCGGACAATGGTGTTGTTGTTACTGGGGTAGTCATTTTTGGTGGGTTTCCGAGGTTGAAGGGGGAGGAATCCGAGATGTGGAGGAGGAGAGTGCGGGGTGCTCGGATATCATAGACCATGGGTGAGCTAGTTGCCCCGGATTTTCTATGACCCCATGCTCTAGCCAACCTGGGGCTGCTACGGGGCGAAATATGAAGTTTGTGGAATGTTCATCAGGCGATCTGTGTTTTTTACTTGGATCTGCTGATCGAATTGATGCTTGAAATTCAGCTTCTGTGTATTTTAGTGAATTCCTGGTTGTTCAGTTAGCCTTTGAGCTGTAGGATATCCGATGCTGATGGTTGATCTCAAGGCCAACAGATCTATCATCGATGCTATTACATCTTACCAAAACAATATAAGAACTTCCAGGCGGTGCTATAAGTAGCAGAGAGAATATTATGCTACTCCCTCTGTGATTGAGTTGGCTTGTCAGTCTTAGCAGTTTTAGGTAGAAACCACAGATGCAAAGTTGTTTAACAGATGAATTGAGATTCTTTTGTTCTAAATCTACAGTACAGACTCTATGCTATTACAATTCCAACCCCAGATTTAAGCAACCTTCTTGAGAGTCGCCGATGAAATAGCAGCGTGAATCTCCTCCTCAGCTCCATCAGGAAGAGGCAACAAAGGCGATCGCACAGTAGCATGCGACAAGATCCCCCTAGCAACAAGCGCATGCTTCAGCGCAACAGTACCCTCCATATGCGAACCCCGGTGATAAACAGCCTTGGTCACAGGAAGAAGCAGATCGTGAATCTCCCTTGCTTTAGCGTAGTCCTTAGCCTTGCCAGCTTTGATCAGCTCGAGCAGAGGCTCAGGAGCAATACCACCATAACCAACAAGCATGCCGTCCACGTCAAAGGCGGTGTGGAGGAGGTACTCGTCGTGGCAGGTTAGGACGGGCACGTTGGGACGCTCGCGGCGGAAGACGGGGATCTCGGTATCCCAGCGTCGCATGTTGCGAACGCCGTTCTTCATGGCGATGACACCAGGTTGAGCCGCGATGTCGAGGAGAGTCTGGAGGTTGTACGTAGCCTTGGTGTTATCAGGATACTGGAACAAGATCAGAGGCAGTTTCGAGACCTCGTAAACAACCTTGTAGCGATCTTGAGGCGCACCGGGCTGATAACCGAAGCGCAGCCATCCATGCGAAGGGTACAGCAGACCAGCCTGGGCACCAGCCTCTTTGGCACGCTTGGCCTCTAGGGCAGCGACTTCAGTGCCCTCGCCGGTGATACCGGCGATGATGGGGATCTTGTTGTCGACGGACTTGACGAACGCCTTGATGGTGTCGACTTGTTCCTGCTGGGTGAGGAAGGTTCCTTCTCCGGCGTGGCCTAGAACGACGAGACCCTTGACGCCGTCGATGCTGCCGAGCCAAGAGCCCAGACGCTGGATGGCGTCGTAGTCGACTTTGCCATCCTTGGTGAAGGGGGTGACGGGGGCGGGGACGAGGCCTTTGAGATCGAAAGACATTGTGATTGGTTGTGAGACTTAGAAGTGTCCAAGTGTAATTGAGAGGTGGTGATGAGTGTTCAAGATTGCTCTTGTTGTTGTGATTGTTGAATGATGTGATGATTTATTTCTCTTCATTGAGTTTATCGTCTTCTTATATATCTAGAAGAAGTCTCCATCTCGCGCCTCGGCCTTCATCTTCAGAAGGCGAATTCGCAAACTTCACGACAATCCTCCCGACGGAATCCGAGTATCCGAGACGCTCTGATTCACAAGTATCACCACTCTCAAAGGCGCTATTTGGATTTCCGAGGATGCCCGGATTCTTTCTCCGAGCTGCTAAACTCAATTTCCACCCATGACCCCATACTCTACTAGCTCACCCCGGAAATGCCTCTCATTCGTTGCTCCATCGTTAGTTTTCTACATGGTCTCATCCCCCGCATCCCCGGACTTTGCAACTCCACAATCCAACCCCAGACTCTAGGACCATGACTAGAATTTCTTCACATTTCCCTGTTCTCCTACAGAATGACACTCAGCTGAATCATCCTAGCTGGGATATAAAGGTACCTCTTGGACCTTGATCTTCTCATTTTTTTTCTCATCAGACATCTCATCAAGATATCAACTCGCAATGGCAACTCAGACTCAAGATATCGAACGCGAGTTTTCGCGAGATGAAAAGTCTGGGATTACGCATAATGAACATGCCCAGAATGGTTTATCTCAAGAAGATGCTGATTTCTTGAATAACTTTCCTGAGGAGAGGAAGAAGGCTATTATTCGAAAAGTCGATGTAAGTTCTTTCACCCTATGAGTACTTCTCATTACTTACGCAGATCAGTGGCGATTGATTCCTATGCTTGTTCTCTTGTATCTTATTGCATACTTGGACAAGACCAACATTGGTAGGTCTCATCTATCGTGTTCTATAATATCAATGGCTAATTTGTATAGGAAATGCAAAGATCGAAGGCATGACTGTTGACTTGCACCTCAAGGGCATCGAGTACAACATCGTCACCGCCATCTTCTTTATCCCCTTCGTCCTCTGCGAAGTCCCTTCCAATATGATCCTCCATAAATTCAAGAGACCATCTTGGTACATGGGCGGCATTGTCTTTTGCTGGGGTCTCGTCATGACTCTCACTGCTTTAGTCCAGAACTACGCTGGACTTCTAGTCATTCGATTCATGCTTGGTATCTTTGAGTAAGTCCCCTTAATCTCGTTAATATCCTGCAATCACATACTGACTTGGATAGGGCCGGTTTCCTCCCCGGTGCAATCCTCATCATCTCAAACTGGTACCTCCCCAACGAAACGCAAACCCGAATCGCAATCCTCTACACATCAGCTGCAACAGGCGGTGCCTTTTCCGGCCTTCTGGCCTTCGCCATCGCCAAGATGGACGGCATGGCAGGTCTTGAAGGCTGGCGCTGGATCTTCCTCCTCGAAGGTCTCTTCACCGTCGTTGTCGCCATAATGTGTGTCTTCCTCCTCTGCGATTCACCAGCCCTATCCACACGCTGGCTCGACGCAGATGAGATTCGATATCTTGAACTCCGACAACTTGCCCGTCGGGCTACAGTCCCAATGGACTACAAGGAGAACGATCACTTTAATCTCCGTCTTTTCAAGGATATTCTCATGGATTACAAGATTTGGCTCTTGTTCTTTGCGAACTGGTCGAATGCAGTGCCCAACTATGCTATGAAGTTCACTATGCCTACTATCCTGACGGGTATGGGATATACTTCTTCTGATGCGCAGCTGATGACTATCCCTCCTTATGCTATTGGAGCTATTTCGGCTTATTTGTTCGCCATCTTTGCGGATAAGTACTCATGGCGCGCTCCTTTTATCTTGGGACCTCAATGCTGTCTTGTTGTTGCTTTCATCATCTTGTTTGTCAAGTCCAGCAACATCGAGGACAACATTGCTGTTTGTTACTTTGCCGTCTGTCTCGCATGCTTCGGGTAAGCCCTCATCCATCATCCTCATATTCAGTTGCTAACGATTACCAGCATGTATCCTATTCTTCCCGGTGTCAACGCGTGGAATGTCGCCAACACGCCCGATCCCGCCAAGCGATCCGTCAACATTGGCCTTCTCGTCTGTGTCGGCAACATCGGCGGCCTCATCGGCTCTTACATCTACCTCGCTCGTGAAGCTCCCCGTTACCCGACCGGCTACGGAACTTCTCTGGCTTTCGGTCTGGCTGGTATTGTTGCAGTTTTGTTGCTGGAGACGCTTCTGAAGAGAGGTAATGCTAAGAAGGCGAAGATGAGTGAAGAAGAGATCAGGCAGAGATATACGGATGACGATCTTGTTCGCATGGGAGAGAAGAGCCCATTGTTCAAGTATGCTCTGTAGATGTCTGCTGGTGTTACGGATATACAAATTACAGTACCTAGGCTAGTGAATATCGGAGTGGTTCATGAATGAATAGTCTAAGCTTAGGAGAGTTGTCCTAATTACAAAGAGTCGGATAAGTTTAGTATAACTTGGTGGTTCTTTAGGACAGTTGTTTATTCTTTATGCCTTCATCCAAGGTCACAAGTCTAATTACTCCATATGGACAACTCTCCGTATAATCCTTGCTCCATTAACTTTCCACCATCTCAGCCTCATTTACCCGCCCAACGTCGTCTAGTCTCACCTACTTACCCCAACCCCAAACCCGTCTGACAATCCCACACAGCATCTCACAACATGATTGGTGCCCACAGCCCGTAGAGAACCAACCCATGTCCAGGCAGCATCTTTCTCGCCTCTTTGATTCGAGCCAAGCATTGGCACCACAGCAAACCAACCCTTGCAGTTACGTTGGATAATCATGACGTTGCGGTTTTTACCTTATAATCAGCCGCATTCCATCCCCCTTTTGTTTGCTGACAGCCCCAGATCTTGCAACTCAAAATGTCGCGATGGCGCCAAATCCCGATATCACTACGAGAGCGCAGCAGGTGTTGGAGGCGTGGAGTCAGGGCTTCAATATCGGGGCTGTGATTATCCTGCTTTTGTTGGTTTTGTGCAATTATCGTAGGAATACGCTTTTGCATAAGCTTATTCTCGGTGAGGTGAGTTATTCCTTTGTTTTTCGCCATTGAATATCGATTAATCGCGAGTAGCTTCTTCTTGCACTTGGACACGGATTCTTTTGCTTTTTCGATGAACCTGAATATGGATGGTAGTATTGCATTGCTCCATCATGAGTTCGAATATTAACTTGCAGCAGGGTCCTCAGCAGCACGGCTACTCTATTATATATCTCATACTTCATCCACAACCTCATCGCATGGCTCAAGATCCGTCCATTCCTCCCCAAATGGGGCGCTCGTATCTTCATCATCTCACTCCTCATCGTTCAACCCTACTGGGTCCTCGAAACATGGGCCAACTTTCAATATCACAATCATCTCGGCAGTAAAATCTTCAACACATCACGACTCCTCGAACCACTCTTCAGAGACCCCTGGTGGGTATTCACGACTATCAAACTGGTCCTAGCCATCAACGAGAACTACGAGTTTACGATTCCTGGCCTTATTCGAACTAGTCCACGATTTGGAATCATGTTATTCTCTTTGTTCTTGTCGATCGTGTTTTTGATCACTGATGTCATTTTCATGATTGCCGTGTCGAAGAGAGGGGGCATCAATCCGTTCTGGAGGGTGAGTTTCTTTGTTCTTCCATCAAGCCACTTTCTAACAGGTTCCAGCTCGCTTTGGTTTTCAAGTGTGCTTCTGATGTCATTTTCCTGGATGATTTCAAGAGCGTCCTTGACAGAATATCAGAATCGGCTATGCGGAAGATCACAACATTCGAATATCGAGATAACGCCTCGCCATCCATTAACCAGCACCCTTCAGTTGACTTTTTCTCGCCCAACTTCCAAAGAAAAGACCCAAGATTTGGATCATCATCTAGAGCTGAGATGGGCTCTATTCTTCATCCAGTGGGATCTCGAGATGACGGTCATTATGAATTTGTTTCAAACTATAGTCAGCCCTCGGTAGAAGACGGTGCTGCACGACCGTGGCTTGAAGACGATGCAAGACGTTCGAGCTCTCATTCGCCAAGACGAAGAGGGGAATCACAAGACAACATGATCACTATACAAGAGGTACATGTGCCCTCATCGCATACTGGATTTCAGCTGACTCGATGATAGGATGATAGAATCAACGAAGTGGAGGATATTCCGATGGAGCCAGTAAGAGCACGGACAAGGAATGATCAAGCACATTAATAATGGGTGTAAGAGATATAAAGAATTATATTATAATAAAAGAAATCTATATGTGGTACTCCCCATTATTCGATCGTAGCATCCAAACATTTTCTCTAGTCCCAATAAACATCATAACATGCCATGTCAGTCCTAAGACTGACTCCCTATCTCCATAGCAATATTAAGCATACTCCTAGGCCACCACGTTTCTATCCCCACAAACTCCCCAAAAAAACTCTTCCTACTCGTATACTTCACTATCCTATCCAACTCACAAGCCCCAATCCCTCCAATCCACCAAACACCATCTAACAGCATAACCAAAACAAGCCAGTGAGATAAGATATCCATAGCAAGTCTCATTGTCTCAGAGACATCGCCATCGCACTGAATACCCTCGTCGGGAATACCATCAGGACTAGTGGGGATGTTATCTAGCACAGACTCGACGATACTAAGGAACTCGCTGGGGATTCGGTTCAGAAACCACATTATGGTTCGCCGGAGGGGTTTGGGTGGTGTCGAGAATGTTACGCGGGCCATGTAACTTCGAAGCCAGGGTGATACATCTGATAATTGACTCAGTGCTGCCCAACCTGCTTCGAGATCAGGTTGTTGAGAATCTGTATAAGCGCTCTGATCTGGATGAAACAGCTCATTCACGATACTGTTCAACGCTTCAAGAGCTACAAGACAAGCCTGAAGTTCTGTGTCATCACCTGGTGACTCCCAAGAAGGTTTCAAGTGCGCAGCAAACTCCAAAGCCTCCGCTCTTGTTCTCAACTTGTCCAGCGCAGATCCCGATGTCGCTGCGATGATAGGCATGAGAAGTTGCTCCGTCTGAGGCGTAGGTCCATTCTCGCCTAAAGGAACTAAACCATTAGTTGACTGGTTGTTCAGTGTGATATCAGGCGGGCTAGCTGTAAAGTCCTCCAAGAATCCAAAATCTTTGGTTGAGTGCAAAAGGCCTGTATAAGCCAAATGGGCTGCCCGAATAAGCGTCATCCAATGTAGTTGAGCAGGCGCCAAACTAGTTCTCTCCCCTTCACCGAGCGTCTTTGCGACCTTGATTCTCACTGCATGATTGGCTGTTGCGTAAAGAACCATAAGAGGAGCGTTGGCAACAACGTGATCGTAATGATTCGCAATTGGAATGTCAGCTCTAGTCTGACGAAGCGACACCCTATGATGTCCATCAGCAAGAGCAAGTAAATGCCTAACCTGACTCTTATCAACCCTCTGCAAAGGCTGAGATATCAAATCGTGACACTTTCGCACAGCTGCGAGAGCGAGGATAGAGCTCATGAGAGGTTTACTTCTGAAAGCCAAGTTCGGGAAGCCAACTTGCAGAGCATACAGATCATCTTCATCGTAGGCTAGTGATCGAGCTGTGTGGGAGAGATAGTAGCTGAAGAGTTCAAGCTCTGCGGCGCCGAGATCAACTAATGGAAGGGGGATTTCCTGGGGGAGGAGGGTGAAGTTGGGACTTGGTGCGAGATAGGGCGATAGACCGGGGGAGAGGTCTGATGTTGAGAGACTTGCGCTTGTTGAAGGGGCGTAGTGTGGTGTTGGGATGGTAAGAGATTGCAGTTGGGTCCATGTGTCCTCTTGAGTAGGTGATGTCAATGCACGAGATTTCTGACGAGGGTATTCACAAGGGATGTCCTTATCGAGACATCGTGAACATTGAGGTCTTTGCTCATCACACTATGTGTGTCAGAACAGAAGTCATTAATGATAAATGGGGGAAATTACCTTTTTTCTTCGCTGTTTGCAGCCCAGGCATCCATGTCTAGACTTTGTATGCGATCTTCTCGATCGCGCAGTCGAAGTCGTTTTACGCGACGGCGATTCCTGAATCGTAGACATATTAATTACTATACTCTATGGTCAAACAATCAGGTAAGCATGATTAAAGCGCGTGGCGACTAGACTTATATATCCCCCGTGCTCTCAATTAAGCTTACATCGTCACCCTTTGTGAGTGGTTGACGCGAGATCCACATTCGAACCGCAGTCACAATGATTTGAATTAATTTTCTCAGCCTCGAAATTCAGCTACGTAATCACCCACCCAATGCAATACCGGCGCCGCGGGTCCGCCCACGCGGGGGGGGACTGCGCCGCTTGGCTCAGCCCCGAGAATTTGGAATTTGGAATTTGGAATTTCTGTCGGCGTGATGATGACTGGAAAACGTCAACCAATTGGGAGGGAGATGGGGGAATTGGGTGGCCGGCCAGCGAAAATGGACGCCGAATTACAACATTGGACTGACTGCTACTGTACCCAGTCTATCCCGACATTTAACATCAAAAGCAACAGTTCTTCTACAGTGCCTGTTCTAAGGAGCAACCCAGTCTGTGTCATTGCAGCCAATGGACTTACAAGAGATAGGGTCACATCAAGTGCCCGTCGCAAAAATGGCCTAAAGCGGTGGTGATTACTACCCTGCGATGCTGTGCTGACAATATGAGTCGAAGTGTCAGTGAGCTAATGATTGCCGCTAGAAGAGAATTGGAAGGGCGGCAGAGTAAACTCGCCGATCATATGCAGTCATCTTGTTGTGTGGGTTCATCGGCAAGTGAGTGATAACGTGCTGAGAGCGATGATGTCTGGAATGAGAATTAGGCAGCGACATTAACAGATACTGAAGTCTACGATCATTACTGATCCATTACGTGATGCAACTTACTAACGGGTTCTCTGTCTGGGTCAGCTCAGAATAAAATATTGTGAAAACTGAGAAAAGCATGAATGGTATAGGGTAGTCAATCGCGAACCTGCTCAGGTTAATGACAATGATCAATATTCTCCATGCTGGCACAATGGTATCTACATAACCAATGCTTATCTAAATGAACCTTAACACAAAATTACACCATGCAACCCAGGTATCCCATAGACTCTCTGTCCAGGGGGGTATATGCTAATCTCTCATTTCCCATCCACCTCGACACTGCGTACGATGTGCGCGCGACGGACACCCATTCTATAGTGCCTCCGAAAGCCGCTCATCTGTGTCTCTCTGCCTTCACTTCCCTCTCCGTCGTCTTCGTCGGTTTGATCGTAGTTCTGTGCCGGTTCTTCCTTGAACCCGGCATCTTCAATCGTAGGCGCAACACTGTCCTCTTCCGTCGAGTGTCGACTGCTTTCAGCTACAGAAATTCTCAGCTTCAACCTCAATGCCTATGATGAGTCGTGTTACCTGTGCTCAATGTCACGGACTGATCTCGCGAGCTGTTCTTAGGACCTCGATGGCTTGCTGGTCGAAACCGATGGTTCCTCTTTGGCGCGGTCGCATCATCCTGCTTGCCCACGGCCGGTGGGTCGTTGCACCACTCTGCGTAGTATCCGAAGTACTCTTCAACGGATTCTTTATTCCGAGTGCGAGGGCAAGTCTTATCGTAGACCTTGAGCTTGTTCAACGGGACCCAACCCGACCTGCAATCATGTGGGAAATCTTGAGTAGGTCGAAAGAAAAGACCCGGAAGGCTACGCTTGTGAGCCAAATCCCCATCATCTTCATAGCCAGGGGCCCAAGGCGACGGAGTAAGATCCGTGGGTTTTGCGCCTTCGTAGCATTTGGGGATTGTTGTGTGGAGTTCTATCTCCTGCAAGACCTTGTTGAACTTGAGACGTGGGAAAGGTCCCCATGGAAGGATCATGAGAGGAGAGAAAAACTTTGTTCTGTCATTATACAAGCAGACAATGTCGCCCGGCTTTGCATTGATGATTCGAGGATCGACGTCCTTAAATGACTTGGGAGGCACCCAATGAGCGTTGGGATTCTTCCGTCTCCCGCGTTTCCCTTTCTTCTTTCGTGTACTCCCGCGCCTCCGACGTTCCGATGGCTCTTCGGGCTCTTCATCCTCAGTTTCGAGCTCTGTCTCATCGCCATCTGGTTCTACAGGTAGAGGACAGAGCGCATTGTTCTTCTCGGCAAGCTCGGCATTGCAGTCCGACACATGGGTTCCCAGCACCTGAACAACCTGCTCCTCAGTGGTACTAAAACTGCGGCCGTGGTTGTGATAGAAATGGTCATATGCATCCTCAACAACATCCTCCCCCTGGAACTGTACATCGCAGTCCTTGCACTCCAAGATGTACCAGTTTCCCTGGCGAAACGGAAACTGCACAATCCTGTACTTGGCTGGAGTGTCGCCGCCCTGAAAGACCTCGCTGAACTTGATAAATCGGTCTGGCGTAAGGGAAGGTGTTATTTGGCCTCGACGACTGCGCTTGACGGGTCGGTTCTCATCGAGCGAGATGTTGGAGGATCTTCGTCGTGATGCAGAGGTTCTGGGCTTTCTGCTCGGAATACGTTCGGCGTTGTCGGCCAACGGGGCTTGGGATTCAGCGGTCGCATCGCGCTCTGGACCGGCTCTTTCCAGACTATCATGGACTACAGAGCTACGCGCTGGCGTAGGTATTGAACTAGCTGGCAGAGGAGGGTTGGGAGCTGGGGGCGTAGGTATCGAGTAAGCTGGTAGGGGCGCTCGTGAAGGTGTGGGTATTGAATCGGCCGGGAGAGGGTCTCGTGGAGTCTGGGATGTAGAAGCTGCGAGCGCCCGAAGGCTCTCCGGAGCCGTGGCCCAGTCGTCGATGAGCTGTTGCAAGAACCGAGCTTTGTCTTTCTCGATTTCCTCCTCGAGTTTGGATTGCTCTAGAATAAGCGTCCTAAACGGCCGAATATCAATCTTGCCAGCTGTGTCCTCACGGAATCTCTTAGCATTCTGTTGGGCCAGCTCCTCAAGCTGATCGACGCGTTGCTGCCGCGCAAGGATCTCGGGGGTTCGGAAGTAGTTGTCTAGCGCCTGGAGCCGCGGGACCTTGTCCAGGATGGACTTTGAGATCGCGAGTAGATCGTCCATGCTGGACGTCAATCGGGCGGCACTTCACAGGAGTAGATAGTGCGAGAGCATGAGAAGGATGTCATGAATGAATTATAGCGATCGCATTCGAGAGGGAGTGGAAGGATGGAGGAGGGAAACGGGCGGGATGGGAGATGCGGGGCTTGAAAGTGCAGTGAAGCTAAGCTGTGAGCCGTGTTTCCTACAGATGATGGGGCTTGGAGCTTGGGCCAATGGGCGTGGGTGTTGGTCGCAAACGAAAACGCGAAGTGTCAGCTATCATACGGATAGGGACTAGCGCGGCTCCTCATTGGCACATGATTCCTCTTCCCTCTTGTCTCAGCGGGAAGCGACAGCGAGTGTGACATCCTATATCAATTAAGGAAAAGATGTGAAATTACATAGGTACATTAAGGAGTAAGAGAGAATAACTAAAAATCTATATATATGGAAGTAAAATTGTGAGACAGTGAAAGCAGGTCTAAGCTTGCACGCAAACCCAATAGTCCACCCACAAGCTCGTACAAGTCGAACCAATAGCAGGATTCCACTTGAAAAGATTGGCCATCGTGATCTTGTAGTAATTCTGAATCGAGGAGCAAGTCGTTGTTGACTTTACCTGATGAAACTTCTTACAGTTCTTGGTTATACCGCTCTGAGTAGGTGAAGGAGTCGTGACACCGTTGCTTGGCTGGGTCGGTGTAGGCGTTTGTCCAACTACGCCCACGCAGACGTTGTAATCAACCCACAAAGCTGTGCATTTAGAATCTATAGCTGGGTTCCATGCACAGAAGTCGGCGAAGGAGATCTTATAATAATCCTGAATTGAAGAACAGGTCGTTGTTGATTTGATGGTATGAAACTTGTTGCAGCTCTTGGTCATACCGGCTTGTATAGGCGTGGGAGTTGTTATTCCATTGCCTGTGCTTGTTGGTGAAGGTTGCTGGCCAATGATACCTACACAAACGTTGTATCCCACCAAGAGGGATGTACACGTTGAGCCTATGGCGGGATTCCAGGCATAAAAGTCCGCGAATGAGATCTTGTAATAGTCCTGAATCGAGGCACACGTGGTTGTTGACTTGATAGTATGAAACTTGTTGCAGTTCTTGGTCATGCCGGTCTGGATAGGCGTGGGCGTGGTGATTCCATTGCTAGGTGTCGTAGGAGTCGGGGCTGTCCAGCCAACTACACTGACACAGACCCAATAGTCGACGAGCAAAGACTGACAGTTTGTGCCGACTGCGGGATTCCAGGAATAAAAGTCCTTGAGAGGAAGCTTTAGCAATTCTCTATAGAGTTGCAAGTTGTAGTCGATTTGATGAGATGGAACTTATTACAGCTCTTGGTCATACCGGCCTGGATAGGTGATGGTGTTTCGATCCCGTTGGTAGGTTTAGTAGACTGCGAAGGAGTTGCTGTATGTCCTATTACGGACACACAGACCCAGACATCAGCCCATAGCCCCGAACAGCCCGTGCCTAGCTTGGGGTTCCAAGTCGTGAACTGGGCTAGAGTTATGCCGTGTTTGGAGGAGACTGCATTACAGTTGTCACCTTGCTCAACAAAGTAGAACTTGTTACAGTTTGATACCATGCCAGGCTGTATTGGCTCAGGCGTCTCGACGCCATTACCACCTACGGCAGTTGTAGATGGCTTCGTGGGTGTTGTCTTCGAAGGAACGAGAGTGGTAGAGGACGGAGGAGCTGTTGTGAACTTGGTCGTGGTGCTGCTGGTAGGAACGGGTGCCTCTTTCTCTTCAATGCAATAGGAGAATCCCTCCTTGAAGTTGCCGCATTCTGCAGTGATGGAGGGGTTCTATGTGTCCCATTAGCGTTGGTATTTAGGGGATAACTGCCGTGACAAACCCATCTGATCAGGTCTTCCAAAGACAGATTCCACGCATAAGGGATCAGCTCACACGCAAGTGAACCGTCGTTGTCATACCAAGAAGCACAGCTCTGTGTGGTTCCCGGGGCGATAGGCATAGACGGTCTATCATCGCGACGCTGATGGCGAGATGAAGAGCCGTGGCTGGCTTGAAAGAGAAGGGAGAGAGTCCCAAGAAGGAATAATTGCATGGCGAACCAAAGCGAGGGGACGGATTGCAATACTTGCTTGTGTGAGGCAGGAGTAGGTCTCAAGACATATACTTTCTTCATCCTACCTTATGTAAATTTGAATGTCTTGGGTATTCGGGTAGCCCTTCATCGTAGACAGGCAGTTCGGTTGTGCCCAGGAATCGTCTCCATTCTCGTGGCTCACATCACGGGCCTCACGCACGTCTCCATTCTCACCAGGTTAAACTGTGCCACAGTCCCGGATAAATGAGATATAACCATCTGAATAGCCCGTTTAATTACTTCAACGGATCATCCCACCTAGCTCAGCTTCCAAGTTGGTCAGGATGAATGGCATGGTATCATTAGAGGTTGTGTACGGAGTAGACTTGCAAGAATCAGGTCACTACCCCCAACCAATCATACCACTTCACAGCGAGTCAGAAAGGTTAAAAATATGCATATTTCTGCATGTTGGTTCAGAATGCAACATTAGTCGTACGTTCCCTTTAATTTTAGCTGAGGAAAATCGAATACCGGGGTTTGCATATTCCTACGCCGCAATCACTCTCATTGACCCAATGCCAAGTCCGATCAACAACCTCCAGGTGACATGGTACGGCCCGCCCTGCCGAGTCAATGCAGGTACAAGGGCACGAATGTAGATAAATATGCCATGCGATCCCTTTTCCAAACCCGGCATTCCCCACACAACCAAGCACTGAACCAACAAAGAATCGCAATCATGAATTTCTCTATTCTCCTCGGGTCTGTCCGCTGCGTCCCGGTTCTTACGGCCATCAGATCATGCTGACATTATTATTAGGATATTCCTGGGAACCTTTGCAGTTCTTGGCATGCAGGCGAAGGAGAAGCCTTCGTCACAATTTCCCATTGACCTTGGCGTCAGTCTCATATTCCCTCGGCCAAATGAGACGTACCGTCCCGTCTACCCTTTTCCTATCGTGTTTGCCCTTACAGGAGCTGCCAAGGCCTGGCCTTATGGCTTCAAGTTCCAGTGGAGGTTGGAGGGCAATTGGACAACTCCCATGAAGAAAGAGGATGTGCCTATTGACTATGGATCAGCTCCGGATTGGCTTTACAGTTCAGGGTCGCTTGATCCAGCAACAGAACCATATTTTGTGGTCAACGCTACTGACATCATCTCCAACACTTCTTATAAAGATTGGGAGCTTGGATGGAGTTTGTCAGTTCTCCAAGAGTGCTCCCCTGGACCTGAGCGATATTGGAAGTACGGGTCTATCAACTTCTCGATATCATCTTCTGGCTCACTCCCCACTTACAAGCCCAAAAGGCCCTGCCCCCTCGAGATCCAGCACACTCGGTTTTTGGATAACAGAACAACCCCAAAACAGGTAGTTGAGAATAGGAGGTCGGAGAGCTGCGTGGTGGTCACTGATCAGGAAGGAGAAGGTGATCCGTGTAGCATTGACACTGGCCATGAGCTGGCAACCATGGTTCGTGGTGAGATGCTCATGTACGCAGGATGCCCAGAAAACCAGTCATGGCCCGATGAGAAGAATTTACGGGGTCCAGACTCTTGCCGACGTCTGTATCCGGGTGCTAAGGACGCCGAGGATGTGGCAAATCTGATGTTACCCGCCGCTCTGACTGCTGTGGTGATATGGGCTGCTGCTGTTGCTTTCTTCGCTATGTAATTAAGTTCTAATTATTACTCTTTCGACAGAAGTGATCATACTGCTTGGCAAGGCTGTGCCACATTTCTACCTCTCATACGGCGGCCGACTCGTTCAACAACACCACATTTTCTTTGACTGATTGAAGAAATGGATGATTTATTCCACCACACAGCCATCGGATCAATGTGCTTTGTCCCGAACCTCCGTTTTTGAATCCTTGCTCTATGGTCATTTGAGCGAGTTATTGAGACCCTAGAACCAACAGACGGTTGCATTCTTCGCAGTCATGCCGTCATTGGCTTTAACCGTTATTTTTGAACACAACCAACAGTGCCGTCAAGCCCTCACAAAGTTAGCCACCCGAGGAATCATCGGCTAAAAGGGAGTTAGGAGCTCGCCGTGCGATGAAATGAAGAGAAATTTTAATTCAGGATCTATAAGGATGCAATACAGAATGCTTTCAGTTTGTTCTGGACTTGGAATTATGGTTGAATACCCTTACGCTCTTTAAAGCCTATCCGTGAACTCTGGTTCCAGCACATTCGTTTGATATTTCTGTTATTTACGTGACGAATGACTTTCTTGGGCGTTCATCATGCAAATCCCTATCTTTATAGCAGCCCTGCTATGTACTGTCTTTACAATCTACCCATCTCTCGCTTCTGGAACAGCAGCTCCTCAGCTGAACTCCTGTCCACCGCTCATTGATGAGGCTGGAGTTGACTCTTCAAACTGGACGCTCTTTCCAAGTCTTGATGAAGCCTTGGCTTGTAATCACAAACCGAGACTTCTCGACTTCGCCATTCACTACCCGCTTCGACCTTCGGGTCCTGGCAATGTCTTGAGAGTATGTACTTCTTACCAGGGAGAAATCCTTAACCCTACCAGCGACAAGAACACCTCATCGCTGGCTAGGAACACTCAGACCAAATCTAAGCTTGAGCTTGTTTGGGATGACACCGATGAGAGAGTCATAGTGCCTCAAGCCATTACCGCACTGAAGGAACTGCAATCGTTCTTATTGACCGGGGGCTACAAAGACAGACAGTCGATATTCTCTCAGTATGGTGACACATCTGTGGGCCTTTACATCGGAGACAAGGTTGTGCCAAGCAGCATTGCCAACGTCGTCATAGAGGCGCTGGTGATGCGCCTTGGAGAGTCTGGCATGCCAAAAAGACTCGGTGTTCAGCTTTGTGGCAATGGTCGCAATTCTGGCTACACTTCTGGTATCATGATCGATACTGCACCTGGTGCTGCATCACTCATTGGCGCTCAAGTAGCCGTGAGCGCGTGGAGTAATGCTACGTGTATCGACGGACTCCAGCACAGTACAAACTTTGGCAGCTTCCTCGTCGACACCTTCAAAGATGATACCGCGGTTTCTCGCCCTTCCAACTCTTCGGCATCGAAGCTCTCGAAGCGCGCAGAGTGCAAAACCATTCAGGTCGAGTCGGGAGATGGCTGTGGCGACCTAGCTCAGCATTATGGAATCAAACCAGCCGATTTCACAAATTACAACAGCCAGACGAAGAACTTGTGCTCTACTCTGATCGATGGCCAGCATGTTTGCTGTACCTCTGGAGATTTGCCCGACTTTCGCCCCAAGCCCGGGCCTGACGGCGGATGCGCAACATATACTGTCGAATCAGGGGACTTCTTTAGCAAGATTGCGGCTGCAAACTCTCTCAAGGTTGAAGACATTGAGAGTTTCAACAAGAATACCTAGGGCTGGTCTGGGTGCAAGCTCTTGTTTGACAAGGCAGTGATTTGTTTGAGCAAAGGCGACCCGCCTATGCCCAACCCCATTGCCAACGCAGAGTGTGGACCTCGGAAGCCTGGCACGAAGAAGCCTGAGAAGGGGACAGACCTTGCCGATCTTAACCCGTGTCCTCTAAACGCATGCTGCAACATCTGGGGACAATGTGGTGTCACGGCATACTTCTGCAAGAACACCACGCTTGGAGCTCCAGGTACTGCAAAGCCAGAGACCAACGGGTGTATTTCCAACTGTGGCACCGACATCGTGAATAACAAGTCCCCCCCCTCGTCTTTCATGAGTGTCGGCTACTTCGAGGCTTGGAATCAAGATCGACCGTGCCTCTGAATGGATGTTTCGGAGCTCGAAAAGAGATCTGAACTTACCCACGTTCATTTTTCATTTGCTCGACTTACTGATAGTTTCGAAGTTGATGTCAGCCACGTCTCCTACCAGTTCAACAAGTTCAAGAGGCTCAAAGGACCCAAACGCATTCTTGCCTTTGGGGGCTGGGTGGACTCTACTCATCCTACCAAGTATCATATTCTTCGTAACGCAGTCAAGATGGAGAATCGACTTCAGGTTGCAAAGAATATTGTAGCTTTCATCAAGAAGCATGATCTGGATGGTGTCGATATTGACTGGGGATATCCTGGAGCTCCGGACATCCCCGACATCCCCAAAGCCGACGAAGAGGATGGGAAGAACTACCTTGGCCTGTTGACCCTTCTCAAGGGCCAGTTGGGCGTTTTGTCACTGTCAATTGCAGCTCCTGCTTCTTTCTGGTATCTGAAGCCATACCCCATCAACAACATCGCCAAGGTAGTTGACTACATCATCTACATGACCTACGATCTGCACAGTCAATGGGACTACGGCAATAAATGGGCTTCTCCCGGCTGTCCAAAAGGAAACTGCTTGCGATCCCACGTCAACCTTACAGAAACGATGGGTGCTCTCGCCATGATTACCAAGGCTGGCATGCCCTAGACCAAGGTTATCGTTGGCATTACAAGCTATGGGAGGTCCTTCAAGATGGCGAAAAAGGGATGTGTAGGTCCCATGTGTACGTTCCTCGGGTCCTCGACAGAGTCATTAGCTCGCAAGGGCGTTTTCACAGGCGAGTCCGGATACATCTCGAATGCATAGATTGAGAACATAGCCAACAAACAGGCAACCTGGTGGATTGACGAGAGTGACTCCGATATTCTAGTGTACAACGATACCGAGTGGGTCGCCTACATGTCTGACTCGACCAAGAAGAGGCGGATTTCCAAGTATCAAGGACTCAATTTTGGCGGTGTCACCGACTGGGCTGTTGATCTTCAAAAGTTTGTCAAGCTTGAAAATAGCAACTTGATCGAGATAATCGACAAGGACGGTAAATGCAAGTGGAAGACGAAAGACGGGTTTAGCTGTCTACACAAACCCGTCAAAAAGTCTGGTATGAGCCCCAAGATGCGCTGGGATGCCATGCGTGCCCCTTGCGCCTGGAGAGACTTGGCGTCTTCTTGGGTCGATAAGAGATCATCTGAGGGCCTGAATGTTACGGGGAAGGGGAACGCGAACAAGTTCTCCAGGCATGTGTCAAACCTTGCAGATGGTTATGAGAAGTTTGACTGTGCATCGTTTTTTGTAGGCGTCAATGGGTGCGATCAGGAAGACAAATGTGAGGATACTCAGGATTCAGGACCTGCCGGTTACGTTATCCTCAACTCTTTCGCTAGCATACATACTGTAAGTCGCCGTCCATACCATACCCCGCCAGGAAGCTAATTTCTCTCTCAAGACGTTCAAAAGCCTTTGGCAGACTGTCGCTACTTCACAGCGCCACAGGGAATAGATAATCTTGATCCTAAGAATCAGGGCACCTACGACTAGGGAGGGATCACTGCTCAAGATCTTGTCGCTGGGTAAGTAAATGGGAGTCTGGCTATAGAGCATTATGCTAACCTACATCATAGGGCAGTCGAGGGTTGGGAGGCCAACAAGGAGAAAAATGGTGGTGGGTTTCTTGACCTGACCAAAACCAGCAATTACGACTTTCTCCTTGAAGACAACCCAAGTGAGGTAAATATCAGATTGCCCAGTTTCATTCAGATCACAGTGTGCTCGCCTGAGAGAGCGAGAGGGGGGTGGAAATCCTTCGATTCATTGTCCTCGAGCCAGAAGCAAAAGGTCTTTGAGCAGCTCCCTTATTACCCATGCTGAGGGCCTTTTTGTCTTTGAAGAGCCTTTTGGCTTGTCAATAGTGTGGTCAAGGAGATGATTGATGAGCTGGATTTGAGGGTAACTGGACCGTTTCGTTGTTTTCACGTGTAATTAATACTCTTCATCCTCGCCGTTCGGCGATTTCCTTTTTAGTAGTAACTCATTGTATCCCTTGGAACTTGCAAGCTGCCCCTCGTTGATCGGAGGTAAGTAATAGGGTCTTTCTCTCTGTAATATCGTGACTTTCTATCTTTGAACTTCTGGATGAAAACTGAGAGGCTGCCAATATGGCCATACGCCTAAGAGCATTCAAAGAATCGCGGGCTATATCTAAGATTGGTAAAGACTACAATTAATTACTGTCACCGTTATCTGCGACTTGGTAACAGACACTTGGTCTCAGCCTGGCTAATATTTCCCGTCATCATGGGAATCAGTCCTTGAGTTCACATTCAGAGCGATAATGTCTCGATTGCACCGAAGACTGAATCGAGTACTCACGATCCCTACAGAACCCCACTGCGTGATTTCAACAAATCAGCCACAAAGCCAACATGTCTAAGGGCCCTTAATCTAGCGAGGTATGGGATTAACGGCGCAAATAACATCGATATAGTCGTGGTAGAAAACAAGGAGTTCATATTGCATTTCGAGCGTCAGAGCAGATGTCTCACATACTGTACTGGGACTGGCTTTCCCTGAAAGCGCACCGCTATTCACGTTACAACTGTATCTATGGAAGCCACTGAGATTAACTTCACTTCAAGGGTTATAGGGTGATTGTTATGCACGTTAGTGACGAGTCTGTAAAGATTATTGGTCTTATTTAATAACCCGCTTCTCGCCCCCTCGGCAGCTTATATTTTATATGATAGACTCAAACAGAGTGTGTACCAAATGAAGCCTTTTGCATTGCCAATTAGCGCATAGCGTACCAACATATCGTCATCAAGTGTTTGGATTTCTTCACCGATCAATGGTTTAAAGATAATGGAAAAGGTTGATGGCGCATAAACATGCCAAAGAAATTGACATTACGGACCTGCCGGTACGCACAATAAATTTATCGAAATCCAAAACTAAACAAAAAGGAAAGACTAACAAAAAGGAAAAGCAACTTTCAAACAAATGTCAGAGACCATTGCCAAGAAGCCCGCTTGGTAAAGATAGCCAGCCCCGTCCTCCAAGTGAGTAAAAGTCTACAAGCCCATTGATTTGCCACCAGGGAAAACCACTAAATATCAAAACCAACTTTCAAAACAAATGAAAAACTAACAAAAAGAAAAAACTAACAAAAATGAAAAAGCAACTTTCAAACAAATGTCAGAGGCCACTGTCAAGACGCCCGCTTGATGTAGATAGTCAGCCCGCCCTCCAAGTGAGTAAAAGTCTGCAAGCCTGGTATTTACCATCAGGGACTTAAACAAGCCCAGGAATTGAGGGAATACCAGGGATGGCAGGAGTGGCAGCAGTACCAGTAGGCTGACTAGCAGTGCCAGTGCCAGCAGGCAGACTGGGAAAACCAGGAATATCGGCAAGGCTGGAAAGACCAGGAACACACCCGATAATACCAGTTACAAAGTTGGTAATACTGCATCCAATTAGTAAATGCTGCTTCTCATAGCATACTCGTAGAGCATCAGGCTTACCAGTTGGTCGCTCCGAGGGGATCGACCTGGGTAATCTTGCCAACGCAGTCGAGGATGTTAGGGGCAGACCCAAGGCAGCCAAGGTCGAGAGTGTGAATCTGAGCCCCGTCGGAAGCCTGAGGAGTAGCAGCGCCAAGGGCAAGGGCGGGAAGAGCGAGCATGATA
The DNA here is from genome assembly GCA_013186925.1 of Fusarium succisae. Classification (NCBI taxonomy): domain Eukaryota; kingdom Fungi; phylum Ascomycota; class Sordariomycetes; order Hypocreales; family Nectriaceae; genus Fusarium; species Fusarium succisae. Next base: position 10,584 of record JAAOAW010000318.1, on the reverse strand, counting down.
AAGACCTTCATGATGGATGGTTTGGTAGGAGATAAAGACTATAAGTGATTGTGTAAGAAATGTGTTGATTGCAAGTGTTGGAAAAGAGTGTTGATTGTAAGTGTTGAGGATTGAGTGATGAGAAGGGAAGATGCATCTCCTTTATAGTTCTCACAGGTCATATCGGAATTCCCTCGAAGGGGAGCTCTGCCATCATTGCCAATGCTAACAGTGCTAACAATAGTAACAAACCCAACTCTCCCAAGGAGGCCATACCATTCTTTCTGAAATCAGAGACCGGCATTCTATGGAATGAGTAGTTGAGATTCAAAATTGGTTTCGATACTGGCTACTGTTTCAGTAACTTGATATGATGTCCAAGTGTGTTTTGAGAAGTGTTGTTGGGAGCTGAACTTTTCCCGGAGCCGTCGCATTCCGCGCACACCACCTCACCTCATAGGTCCGTTACATATTACAAGCTTCCATTAGAGCATATCAGAGCATTGAAAGGTGCACGATTGAAAACTCCTGATAATTCAATCTGATTCACTGTTGGGTTTCATTTGACCAAGTTCTGTCTGCTGAGTTAGGCTCTCAGCCACGAACCTCAAATGTAAATCACACATCTCTGTTATCAGTAACACAAATAAAACAACTTTGTAACGTAGTATGGATCTGGAGTATAGCCTGAATCCCTGCAGTAAAAGGGGCAGCTATTAATGTTAGTGCCTGTCATGTTTAAAAGCCTATAGTTAGTTCACAAAAAGGATTTTCAGCCCAACATTCCACATCAGGGGCTAAGATAATGTACTCGTATTCCGCCACACTAACGTAAACCCCATCTAGCCTCTCTAGGTAATCGAAGCACTTATTAAACGCAAGTGAGTCCAAACTTTAATATCTATCACATCGTCGCCGAGGATCTGTAGCATATTGTCAGTTCTCTGTTACATCCCGTGTGCTGTAATGCTGCTTAGTGTCAAAGCTAGTATGTTTCGAGAAGGTTCAAGAAGAGAGGAGCTGGATGTTGATTGTGATCATCAAGATCGGCATTCTGCACGGTAACATTTACAGAACTAATAGATGTAGGTCAGTCTCTGAGTTATATGGAGAAGGTGTTGGAGCTAAGTGACAGTGGAGGTCTCTTCCCAATGTGGAAGCTGAGACTATTTAAGATAGGAATTATAATTTGTAAACTGTCATGTTCATTAAGCTTTCTAATAGTAACTCCATTTGTGCCGCAAACGATCTTAGAGGAAGGGACAAATGCTCAAACTAGGCATGATCCGAAACCTAATAGAAACCGAAGTGTAAATCTTTTCCCAAGCGACCTCTGAAAGGCCCGCTTCTCTTACACCTACTTGAGAGACCTCCGTTGATCCCGAGGCTAGCAGACGAGATTGCCAAAATGGCGTGATGTTGTTATGGTCTTTAAGGCTACTATGCCTCACTCATTTTTAGATCTTAATGTTCATCTTATATCATTTCAGAATGGAGATTGACCCTATGGTGATTGCTATCTTTGGCCATCCCCCTGAGGGTATTGATCTCTCGGTAAACCAAGCAACAAGGAATACTACTATTGTTCTCTCCACATTATTTATCTCAGCTTTATTTTTGGCTGGTCGAATCGCCATTCAGACACAGCAGTCTCATTTGAGCTTGGACGACTATACTATTAGTGTATCATGGCTTTTTGTGGCCATGACAGCTGCTATAGTGGTTATTAGTAAGTTTACGTATCTGCACAGTATTTACTTAGTAATTGCTAACATCAATAGCTGGCCAGGCCGGTGCAGGGAAGCATGTTTGGGCACTCACAATAAATGAGATAGTTGAGATATCAAGGGTTCATCACACCGCCACTTCAGTTTTCTTGTACTAACGCCATACATTCTCAGCTCTCATATATATACGCTTTCCTCTATACAACTTCTATCTTTACAACAAAGGCCTCTATCCTCCTCCTCTATCGACGAATATTTCGCGGAGGCACCGGTCTCTCATTCCAAGTCACATTTTGGTTTGGGACTACTCTTGTGGTATTACATCTACTGACATTTATATTTACTATGGTATTTGCCTGTGTACCTGTATCGCATTTTTGGACACAGTATAAGGGAACAGAGGGCACTTGTATCAATATTGGCCAGTTCTTTATTATACTGGCTTTTATTAGTCTCTCTTCAAATGCGATTTTAGTATTCATCCCAGTACCTGAAGTTATTAAACTTCAAATGAGCAAGGAGAAGAAGGCTACAGTACTTACTGTCTTAGCACTTGGAGGCTTGTAAGTTATCATTAGCATCTCATTTTGAGTACATCTTATTTAGAATATTACTAACACGTTTTAGAGTCTGTATCGCTTCCGGTATACGTATACATTACCTGATTACCTGGACCAAAGCGACCGATACCACATGGACCATGGGATCAGTTGCTATCTGGTCTTCAGTCGAGGCATCAATGGGTATAATATCAGCCTGTTTACCCAGCTTCAGGTCATACTTGAGCCATCTCTGCTGTAGACGCAGGAGGAAGAATAGACCAGGCTTTCGAGCAATTCGAATCGCTGGGAAAGGAAACAGACTACGGTCTGATGAAGAAATTGCACTGCGAAGCCAAAAGGCTGGAGAAAGCCATTTTGTACAGGGAAAAAGCAATACTGGACTGGTTAAAGGCCATATTGGACAGGGAAGTGAACGCAGGGAGGTTTTCATCCGGACGGGGACTAAACAGATCGTTATCGAGATACCCGATGCAGCGAGGCTACGCCCTAGAGTTGAAACTGGCCAGAAACCAGTACAGCCCAAGAGCAGCACCTCAAAGCCAGTGCACGTCGCACACCTTATGTCGAAATTGAGTCCTGTTTGAATTGCTACCAATCTGAATCTTTACTGTGTCTAGGTATCTTTAAAGATATGAGATGTGCTTCTAGCAAGATGGCTGACAAGGATCGCTGAGTCGGATAATGTTACATGCAATAAATAATGGAAGTTGCTTGTAAAGGACGACGGGAGATTCTTTAAGTGGATTAAAGAAACATGGCTATCGAGTCAAGTGATAAGTTGCCATACAATTTCACTAAACCTCAGTGCTCATTCAGCCATCATAACACCTGCGCGACCCGGACATCAATGGTCAATCCGGCAATGGCCAATCTGGCAGCTTGGAGGGTAACCAGCCATTGGGAAAATCATCAAGACGGCTCTGAAACCGTTGATGCCGAGCCTCAAGCCACTGCTGCTAGCTCCAACGCCACACAAGCTCCCGGAACCGCCGGGGTGCCTGTCATTGCCTCTAGAGGATCAAGCATCTCCGCGGAGATCCAAGCTGACTAGCCTTATAGCCTGCCTGCCTCGTATCGGGGATAGCCGATCTCCTGTGGTGATCTTCAGCAACGCCCTGAGCTAGTACAAATACGGTTAATCAAGACAACTGGAATTGAACTGTCAGACTTTGATACTGGGAACTGATGGAACTATTGTGATATTCTTACTCACAACCACTTTTAATTGAGTATTCACTTTTATAACTCTTCTTTTAGCCATTTTCCATTTCTAAATGTTTTATTCTATGCCTGCAATATGTGTTGAGAATAGAGATGCGCCTTACTCCTTGTTATCACGATAACGAGGGCCTTTATCGTTGGGTAACTTGGCTTAGTGGTGACCTTTACAATATGCCCTGCGTTTAGATTAACATGCTAGCGCCCAAGTGAAGCCTGAAGGGGAAGCACCCCACTTAAACGGTTTGGTAACTACGGTCTGTTATCTGATGATTCTGTTCGGTTATGGCGAGTCCGGGGTATTGCGACTAATGAATACAGTACGGTAGATAGTAATTTACTAGGAACGTGCTAAGAGCTGTCATCTACCTCCCGCAATGAGCTAGTATGAGCAGGTCAAAGCGTATTCTAAGACAGTATGACTCTGTCACAGTATCGCCCTCAGCTCGTGGAAAAGCAATTTTCCTACGGTGCTGGGACAACTCAAACTTGTTCAGGCTCTGCATATACTGACGACCCATAATCTTCGTCTGATGCCCTCCTTCACGTATGTCATCCACGTGTCTGGTAGATGCTTACCGAGTACGGATAGATATGCGGGACACGGCGAGGGTTTCGCCCCGTTCCCGGCCAATACGGCTCTTGGAAGTCGGGCACGCACGTGGGCTCGTCGATTTGGGCATGCATAACCCTATTATAAGGTGCTAAGGTCGCTAGTCTTGTCCGGCAAGCAGATGACAGCTGAAAGCTTGGGGCGCATCCGTCCATCAGGGTTAGTTATGACGAGATGGCTTTAGGGAGCGTTACCAAACCTAGTATACCTATCCCTCTACCAGGCTTGTATGCATACAGTATAAGTTCGGGTGTAGATAGATCCCGTTACCGGGATGATGTATGTAGTAAGCTCCTTGTGGCTTGTGGTAACTCCCCATCGCTTAGTGAAAAGGGTCAAAGCCAAACCTGTGACCCGTCTTGTAGACTCCACTTACTACCAGAGAAGCGGGATGATCTTAATCTTTGGCGTTTCCGAATACTTCGTAATTACTTGCCATTGACGAAATTCCGCCCTGAACCGAGATGACTACCCCTTGAAAATGGCGTCAAGGATGTTTATCTCGGTGTGCTGTGCAGATCGAAACCTTTGGCGTTTCTTTAGCTTCAGTGGACTGTTTGCGATCGTTCAGCTCTTCGGTGTGCGTGGCCTGTCGCCGATCTAGACTCACAAGCCCAAGTGATATGCAGGTACCTTGTGCCTGGCATTAGTCTTTCACCAACTCGCACATAAACCCACAGTGGGACGGGTGCATAAAGACGTAACCTCCCTTGACATTCGCATTGTGTGTCTTCCTTAGCAGCACTCCCTTGCGTTTATCATGGATTCCTTCGATGTCAATCAGCAGCTGTTGCTTGCCTCAGGGCAGCCCTTCAGTTCAATGACCACGAATCTCGACTTGTCAGACTGGACAGACGTCAGTCAGTGAGTGACACAATACTACCCGGCAAAAGGAATGCTTCCTTGTTAACTGTTTCATTAGAGGACATGAGGGTTCTGTATCACCCGGGTCTCCAAGTGATGTTTTACATGAAACTCCACAAGGGCCTCTCCTTGCGTACAGTGCCATGGCCGCCCCCTACTTCGATGACTACTCTGTTGGCCCATGCGACATGGGTTTCAACTTTAGCCCCACCGTGTACGGCGGTCATACCGTCGATCAGGGGTCCGCATTCCAGCATGGACCTGGTAACGAGGTTGACTTTTGCTACATTGGCAACCGAATGCTTTTCGGCCAGCCACCTCAACTATATGGGTCATTCATGCCCTCTGTTGCCAGTGCGGTCCCGAGCTCTCCTTCGTGGGGCTGTGTGGACTACATGGCCACTCAAGATGGGTTGTCCGACTCCCCTAGCCGCGAGTTACATTCTTCTTCCGATACGTCCGATTTCGGGTCGTACAACTCGGAGGAGGCCGCTGCTACAGAACGCACGCAACATCCTGCAAGTGAAGTCTCAACTCAACCTTCATCATTGAAGGAAGTTTCCCCGCTAGGCTACCTCCACCGTTATCCGTGCCCGTATCCAGGCTGCCGCAAGAGTTTTAAGCGGAAGGAACACGCCAAACGTCACCATATGTCGTGAGTTACCTATAGAACAACCTCAAGGGCGAGAGCTAATATGTATTTATAGAAAGCACTTGGGTAAAAGAATACGCTTGACTTGCGAGTTTTGTGGCAAAGACACCTTTACCCGCGCTGACAACTTGAACGCGCATCGCAAGCTGCATGCACGTCGTCGCCCTGCAATCGCCAGTGGCGTTCATTATGTTCCTCATGCCGAGACAATCATGAAGGCTCAAAGGAAGAAATCTGACGGCGAAATGGAATTTGTCTTATGCAATGCTTAATTGGATGTCAGAAAGATATAAACGATTTTTCTAACTAAGTTTTATTCGATGTATCAGAACACACTTCTGCCTGTATATTAGTATCAAAGTAGCCTTTTCATTTCTAGTGCAACAAACATATCCAAGCTGTGTTTCTTGAGCTTGCAACCAGCCGTACAACGTACTCCTGAAAAGATCAACGCTGTAGCGTCCTTAGTAATGAGTACTACCAGCATGACTGATTCTAGGTAGTGTCGTGATCGTCAACAGGGCATTAGCCTTAGCATGGTCGATCCGGGCAAACCGGAGCGGCCAGAGAGATACTTAGACCTGATTCGCGGGTTATTATTCGGGCTTACTACAGCCCAATTTGACAGCCAGCTAGCTGATACGCTCACTGGCAGCCTCTAGTAGGATACCAAACTGAGGCTGGCTGTGTAGGCACGACTGATTTAAGTTTGAGGACACACCCTAACACTGAGGCTTATTGAGCACGTTTTTCAGCCCATTCCCCACCTGCCTTTGAAACAGGGATAGCCTAATATCACTAACGCTCCTACTAAAGCCTTATCCTTACAGGCTAGCGTCGCCGTTATGAACACGGATTACGGGGAAGCCCGTTCTCAAGCTGAATGAAGAAGGCAACGGGTAGACGGATAGACGGGTAAGCGGAACTACACCTGAACCCCTGAAGTTTTCATAGTGGAGACAGTTTCTGGGGTAGTGAGGGACCATTTAGACCAACCAGAGACCTAGAACTAGGAGCTTTCACAAGGAGTCACTGAATAATAGTGGGCTTTCCGCTGCCACTACTGTACGTGCCCTATAGCCTATAGTCGGTCCGGCATTCGGTTAAACTGGAGCTACAAGAGAATCAGGCTCCACTGCAAAAATACAGGGGTTCAGATGTAAGAGCTTTGATGATATTCTTATCACTCAAAGATCTAAATAATCGTAAGAGGCAGATGAACAATCACAACGGCAAAGTCAATTTTAGTCAATCAGATGAAGATCCATATTCAACAGATGAGGATTCTAAAGAATTACTAGCTACTCATCGTTCATTCACCGAGCAGCTAGAGTCCGTCCCAAAAGGAGCAGATGTCTTGGGCCACCCTGAGTGCCTGGCCGCTAAGTTCCCAGTCGTCACACACGCGGTTCTCGGTTCTCGGTTCTCGCTTCCTGAGAGTGACACTGAAGTAAGCTTAGGGCCCAGAATAGTATGATACTTGCTGGGGTGGTGTTTCAGCTGACTTTGTTATCAGAAAGCTTAATCCCTGATGGCCGAGTGACATTCTGTAAATAGGTCGCTGATGGAAGCCGCGATAAGCTTCCTCCTGTTGCTGAAAATTAATCTTAGACTTTGTTACTAGAGCCAGCACTGTTGATATCCTTGGATTAGACCTTTGAATAACCTGCATCATTTGGGGTTATAGCATCGAGTGGCTCCAATCATGTCGTAACTTCTCTGAACGGTTACATTTCCTAATCGAAGACTGAAACGGACTTATTCCAAAGGCAGTCATAAGATCCGAGACACTCTAAGAGTGTTAGAGTCATTGCTTGGTCAATACCCGTGCCACGCCAGTAATTCCTCCTCCATCCATGGATCCAGACGTGGCGCATGTAGTCAGGAGGATGACAATCTCACCCTGGAAGCCCAGGTCCAGACAAGGGACACTTACACTCGCTTAGAAACAGCTAACTAGGTAGCCAGAGAAATTTTAAGCTCACTCAAACTAGCTATTACAATGCAGTTCTGATTCGGAAACAACTCCTCCACTGGGGCCACGGAATAACGGTCTATCGCCGAGGCTCAGTGGCTCATCAGCTTTATACGCAATGATATCACAAGAAATTGGCCGTCATTATGTTCCCAGCAATGATGTGCCAAAATCAATAGTATTGATTCACAGAAGACATCGCCAACCGCCGATTTCCGATGCCATGCCAAAGGGTTAGTTCAAGGGGGCCTCTGGTGTACTGCCCCTCCAGGATCAAGCCTCTTGCTGATAAGCGGTGCTGCACCTATGAGGGCTGAGCATCGTCATGGCAATACGAACCCCACGTTAGGTGGACAGGCGAAACCCTCGGGGTCATAGGATGCCAGAATCATCAGCCATCAATAGTGTGTGCGAGACAAGACACAGGGTGAGTGTCACCTTTCAGCTAGACTAACTCTGAACACCACTTGCCAGAACACACCTTGCACTTATGCACAAGAATCACTGACGCCATCTCAGTTACGACCAAGGCAAAGCCATCGATTCTTTCTTCTTGATAGTCACTAACCTTATTGAAGCTTGTTGAGCCTATGATCAACGTCCAGTGAACTTTGCAACGACAGGGGGGTTAAAGAAGGCCCATTTGGTCTCCACAAATACGGCCCACCCGAAATACAATGCCGAAGGACCACAAGCATCACTTGACTTGTAGCGCGGGAGAATGAGTAGCCAATCAGGCAACAAAGATTCGTGGAGGGGTATCGTCAACTCCGAATTTTGAACCGGCTCCGAATGAGAAAAATGCAAGATTAGTTTCGCTAGCGTCTTAGATTTCTGTTTTTGGACCAAAACATCCTAAAAGGGACAATGAGATGAGAACCTAGACCGAACTTGGAAGTAAGCTAGTGGGCAGGGTTTAATTACTAGGTACTTCTGCATTTGATGTCATACTTTTGTCCCAATCAGACCTGTGGGTTACTGTCGATAGCGAAGAAGTAAGAGCCAGGCGCCTATCGATCCCTCCGCTTGAGCCGAGATTCTGAGTTCATGCAACTGTCAAGGGCAATCGCAACCAGTAAACCAATTGATTTACTATGAAGCCCAGGATTGGTAGAGAGTATGTCCGGAGATAGGTAGGTACGAAGCTAACCAGCCACCATTGCGTGTATGGGAGAACAGTATTTTGTAGTACTTGAAAGAACACCCAAGCCTCTGGCGTTTTTATTGCAACATTCATCAGAGGAGCTTTTACATAGAAGCTGAGGTTATGAAAGAAAAGGTTGTATTTAAACAACCTGCAGTAGCTACTTGCAGTATATCTACAAGGCTCGCAATCTCTTAATTAGGTAGTACACTAAACCTCTTAAGTATGAACATTATTTTTTATAAGATAGCGGACCATACAGCACACTGCACAGCTTCATTCTGCAGAAGATTAATGGTTTTAGATATACATTCTTTTAAATACAGAGAACTGTAGTAAAAAGATAATAAAAGAAGTGAAGTATAATAGAGCCGTCTTATGACCAAGGCCATTGGCCATCGCCATTGTCCATCAGTTCATTAAGTTAGACTCATTTTGACTGGTTTCAAGGCTGTCACACCTAACACACATCTGGCGATTCAATCAGACTAAACCGGCCAACTCAATCATCAAAGTAATAGAGCCCGCCAGACACATAGCTCTACCAATTTTGCCAGGGGCTCCAGACACGTAATCGGGATGAACAGACGAGGATGGCGTAGGGACAGCGTCGGTGGGGTTCACATAACCGGAGCCCTGGGTAGACGAAATGCCGACGTGGGGGGGATTTGGCTCAACCGATGCAGGACTGGTGTTACTGGGATTGGATAGGCCAGAAACAGACTCGGGCTGTAGGCCGGAGTCAGATCCAGATGCTGGTGACTTGTCTGTACCGGGAGCGGGAGCCGCCAGCGTTGCTTCAGGCGCAAAGCCAGTCACAGAGGTGGTGATGACAGGGAGCATATGTGTCGAGATGCAGTCTGAAGAGAGCTCATTGCTTAAAGCTACTCCGTAAAGGAGCGAAAAAATAAAAAAGGCAGAACAATATTTCATGGTGTCTGCTTGATATCAGGAGGTATAAACGAGTGTAAAGTTTGAGGATTTGATTCAGTAAAGGCCAATAACTAGGCTGTTATAATATAGTTCTACATCACGTGAACTTCAAAGTCGATTCCTTGCTATGTATCTCTTTGAGCATCTAGTCTCTACACGAGTGAAATTATCAGAGTATGTGTCAGAATGGGAAATGCCCCCTGATATTCAAGGAGCTTGGCTATACTATTTGCCCTCGAAGCTAAGGAAAAGCACAGTAATCTCTTCAGGTTTTCATATGTTCGACTTATGATTTGTCCTTGAAGCTAAAGCAAAAGTCCAGGCATCCCCGCAATACCGCACAGGGGTCAGCAACAGAGTTCAATAATTAGGATCCTCTGATCGGCATGTAAACCACAGATACTACTGATCGACAAAGCGGCACGTAGTAAAATGCTTACTTTCATGCCATACTTTTCTTTTTCACAGGCGATGTGGACTGTACTAGAGAGGCACGTGTTGCGACACCCCTATCACGGCCCCTGCGCTAGTGCATAGCCATCAACCCCAAGCCCAAGGGGGCTTTAGACTTACTACATTTAGCAGCTGGTCTACCAGCCTGAGCAGCTGAGCTGAGGCTGCCCTGGGACCCTGCCGCAGGAGGGACTATGACTGATCCTCACCTGGTTTTAGAGGATGGAGACATTTTGTTGAAAGTAGTAATGAATTTATAAGAAAGAGAAGAGTGAATAAGAATCTCAAACATCATCCCACTCTTGTCATTAATTCATTCATTCATTCATTCATTCATTCATTCATTCATTCATTCATTCATTCACTCGCTTATTCATTTCTTACGCCTCTACTGCTGGGCTTTTATATCCTTCATTCGTTTCCGCTATAACGTACATGATAAGCGAGTGAAACAGACAAGCGA